>PVKZ01000236.1:714406-1094356 GCA_004027375.1 Macroglossus sobrinus
TTTTTTTTTTTTTTTTTTTTTTTTTTTTTTTTTTTTACTGTGGCAGACTATGGTTTATTAAATGGTGTGAAATCTCTGTGAAAGTTATCATTCTTTTAGCCAAAGGAAACTTTAGTATCAGCTTCTTTGGCCATCCTCATGTAGCCTCAGGTTCCTCAGTTTAATGTGTTTCAGTGACATGTCTTTCTTCTGCCTATTTCTGTTTTATAAAAATAAGACGGTTATAAGAATAGCCCTGTGGTATAAATTTTGACTGGAAATGGAGGTTAAATTGTTGCTTTAGTGTTTGTTCTTGGAGAGATGTTAAAGTATAATTTTCTATTTACAGTAAAGTGAGTTTCAAGTGAAAAGTAATTTCTCCATCCTCCCATTCTCCAGAGGTAATCATTATTAACTGTTTATTATATATCCTTTTATAAATTATGTATTTATTAGTATTATTTATGATTATGTTCATGTTTTATAAGCAAAGATTATGTTGGACATATGGTTTAGCACCTTGCTTTTTTCTTTTTAAAAAAATTATGTTTTAAATAACATAAATACATGAATAAATTTTATTTAAAAAATTAAAACATTTTCAGTATGATAAAAATTCCACCTTATACTCCCCCTAATCCTGATCCTCTCCACTCTACCCATCTCCACCTAAAGAGACAAAGGACCAGTTTTAAACTTGGTGACTATCCTTAAAAGTCCTTTTCAATACTTTTTATACAGCATTACTTTTATATGTGTGCATTTACATAATTCGCTTTATGCTGTGCATATCATTCTGAAACTTGAACTACAATATGTCTTAGAGATCTGTTAGATGTATTTAACAACTACATTGCATTTCATTATATAAATATTCTAGTCTGTATAGCTGGCTATTAATAGGCCTTTAGGCCTTCTTCTTGGCATTACAAACAAAAATGGAACAAATGTTTTTGTATTTACCTTCTGGTAAATATCAAGAAGTGGGATTTTTGTGTCACAGGGAATATGTGTTTTTTAGGTTTATTAAATACTGTCAAATTGCCTTCCTAATTTATGTTGAATGAAATTGTTTCTCCACATCTTTACCAAACACAATGTTTTCCAACTTAGAATTTTTTTTCAGTGAAAGATGGAAAATTGTGTTTTATTGTTTTCTTTTGTATTTTTCTGTTTACAAGTGAAGTTGGGTATCTTCCTGTTTTGTCTTCATGTTTTATTGATCACTTTTATTTCTCCCATAAATTCTCTGTTTTACTTCTTGACAAGTTTTAAAAATTGGTAGTCTTTTTTTTTTTTATCCCATAGGCATTTTTTTAATAAGAGTTTATTTGAGCCAAATTGACATCATATGTGCCGGGGAGCAAGATCTCAAATGTTCTCCCCCTTCAGGCATTATTTATATTGGGTAGTAACCCATTGAGTGAGTTTGTCTTTTAACTTTGTTTGTATTTGCTTTTTTGGTAAACACCAAAAAAAGTGTCTCTTAATCCTGAGATTATAGATATTCTTACATATTTTGTTATGGTATTTTTTATAGTTGTTTTTCACGTTAAATTCTTGTACATCTAAGTTTTTACTCTACCTGGAGTTTGTTTTATAAAATGGAATTCTAACTGAACTTTCTCTCCATATTGATAACCAGTTGTCCTGACAAAATTTAGTTCATCTTCTCCCCACTGGTTTTGAAACATCATTTCTGTCATAAAACTAATTGGATTCAGAGATCTGTTTTTGAACTGTGTTGTTTCTTCCATCCATTTTTTTTTATTGCCAGTACCACAATTTTAATTAATTGGCTTTATACATTAATTGGGGCAATTGACACCTTTATAATATTTTTCCTTCCCATTCATGAACATAATATACATGTTATATAGTTGTAACATTTATCAGAAGTTCTTTACAGAGTTCTTTAAGATCTTACAAAGTTTCTGTTAGTTTTTATATCTACATTATAATTTATAATGTTGGTACAAATGGACTTTTTTGATTACATTTTATAATCATTAATTCAGTCAGCAGATATTTGTTGGGCACTTTATAAGTGCCTGATACTGTTAAAGATACTGAGGGTATAAAAGTCGACAAAACAAAATCTTGCCCTAATGGAGTTTAAAATTTAGTGAAGGGATATAAACAGATAATAAAAAATAATAAATACATAATGTCTCATGCTAGTAAGTGCTGTAGACAAAAATGAAGGACAGGAGAAAAAGGAAAGGAACTGGGCATGATTTACGTTTACATAGAATGATTAAGGAAGACTTTATGTTTAAGGTCAACATTTGAGCAGAGGTAAAGAAATGGTGGACAAAGACAGTTACAGGCAAAGAAATGCAAAAATTGAAGGTGGCAGTGTGTTTGGTGTGTTCTAGCATAGGTAGGTCACTGTGGCCGGATCATGTTGAGGTTAGTTGAATAACTAATAGGTTGGTCAGAGAGTTATGAATAAGAATGAAAAGAGGGAATAGGGGAGAGTTGGAGAGCAAGGTAGATCATGAATGGTGTTGTTGGCCATTTTAAGCTCTGAATTTTATTCTGAGCAAGGGAAACCATAGGAATTTTTGAGCAGAAGAGGAACATGATATAATTCATATTTTGAAAGGATCACTCTTGCTTTATTGAGACTTAATATGTAACTGCTATTCAAGGCTCTTGCAATAATCCAGAAAAATAATAGTGGTATCTTGTATGAAATTGATTGTGGTGGAAGTGTGAGAGTAACTGGATTCTGGATGTTTTGAAAGTAGAGCTCTTAGGATTTAATGTCATTAGAAAGCTATAAAGTTTGTGTGTTGATCTTTGTATATTCATTTGTATCCAGTTTAGATGCTCTTAGGTAGAAGTAATAGACACTTTTTTTTGTGGCTTAAACAATAAGATGTTCATTATCTCACATTATAAGGAGTTCAAAGTAAAACTTTTTCTAGGATTAAGAACTATGTTTTAAAAGAGGTGCTTTTCAAACTTTGGTTTGCACAATCACCTGGAAAACTGGTAAATCACCTGGACCCATCAATTTACATCTAAGAAATACAAGAGTGATGCTTCAGTGAGTACACTTTGGGTAATGCTGACTTAGAGCATAATAAATAGAAGAACTTTAGTGTTTAGTGTTTGAAGCACAACTTTGGAACCAGACTGCCTCAGTTCAAATCTTAGCTCTCCTATTTCCTGTCTGTATTTAAATTTTTCAGATATGTTGATCTCGAGCTATTTTGTTCATTTCTGATTTTATTGTGTTATAATATATGTGTATCAGTGGCTTATGTGATAACAGGTTTTTAAATTTTCTTTGTGTCCAAGTACATCATCAGTTTTTGTAAATATTCTATATGTTGGAACAAAGTAGGAGTTTTTATTGAATATGTGAGTTTGATACAGAAAAAATGATCACAGATAGAAAATTTTAAAAATGATACTGTGTTGAAAGAAGGAAGAAAAGAATGCTTACCAGTCAGAGGCTGGAGACCAGAATACCTTATTTTCTTAACATGTAAAAATTGTGCTCTTTTTATATTTGAATATGAAATTGTGATGATTCAATAGAGGGTGAAGGCCTCAGCATCTTTAAGAAGAGGAAACAAAAAAAAGTGGAGGAAGAAGAAAACCAAGTGATTGTGCAAGGGAGAGGAAGGTGGACCTTGTATTTGTGACTTAATTTTTTTTTTTTTTTTACAGTAGAAAAATTTTATTCAAAGGGAAAGTACACTTCCAGATGTGGAAGCAGACCTGAGCAAGAGAAGCGTGGCTCAAAAGGCCTTAAAAATTTTTTTTTAACTCTATTTATTTAAACTTAGAAAACTTCAAAAAGTCTCATAGTACTTTTGAAAGGGATCATAGCATTTATTCAATAAAACATTAAAGATCCATTATTTTTAAAGATCTTACTGTTTTCTAGTTACTGACAAGTAATTATGGCAAAGCTAATTTTAATCAGTTCACTTTTTGGTTGCAGTGAATATTTAAAGCTGTGTGACCTTGGAATATTTATTTAGTGTTTGCACCTCAGTTTTTTAAATTATGAAATGGATATAACAATAGAATCCTTCTATCCAGGGTTGTTTCAAGTTAAATAATATATATATAAAGTGCTTACAAGGGTGCTGGGTGCACAATGTGTATTCACTAAGTTCAAGTTATTGTTATTATTTGGCTTAAGTTCATTACACGTACCTGTTAGATCAAGCTTGTTGTATGTGTTATTCAAATTCTTTATGTCTTTAAACTTTTTTTTTTGTAGTACAGTTTTTGCTTCATATATTTTGAAGCTCTATTGTTAGGATATATAAACTTTAAAGAATATTAAATTTGCTTTTATTGGTGAATTGCTTCTAATCTATAGAAATACCTCTTTGATTCAATGATTTTTGTCCTTGAATTAAATTTTACCTAATATTATTGATATAAAAGTTGTTTCATTCTTTAGTACTGGGCTGGCTTCTTTGTGTCCTCACAGTCTAGATTTTGGACTGGTAGTAGTTTATACTGTTTTTTTGCTCTTTCATGCTTTAAAGAAGTCACCAATTATTGTCATTGCTTTTAATATTTCAGCCAGCTTTTTAGTGGTTCTTAGAAGGTACATGAGAATAATCTGGCCAGTCACTACTGTAAGCAGAAGCAAAAGTACCTGGTTCACTCCTATTCTGAAAGTAGTGGATCCTTTTAAGTTCTTTTACTGTGGACCTAGGGGTGGACTTACCTAATTATGTCTGAAAACGTCTTTTTTTCTCATTGCTCAGGTCATCTGGGGTTAGCTGGGTACAAAGGTCTCCATTGCATTTACTTTACCTCAGTATTCTAAAGATAATCCTCTGTTGTTTTCTGAACTCTATTGTTAAGAGTAAATTTATTTTTATCTCTCTTCTTCAAAGAGCTCTTTGAGTACACATTTTTGAATTACTTTTTATTGAGTTATAATTCACATTATTCCCTTTTTATAGTGTACAGTTTAGTGACTTCTAGTATATGCACAAATAGGTCTAAATCATCACCACTGTCAATTCTAGAACATTTTCTAAACTTCAGAAAGAAACTTGTACCCTTTATCTATTGCCCTCAATCCTTAATTACACCTTTGTTCTAAGCAAAAACTAATTACTTTCTGTCTCTGTAGATTTCTCTTTTCTGGACTTTTGTTGAATTTCATATAGTATATGGTCTTTATGACTGGCTTCTTAGCATGTATTCAAGGTTCAACATGTAGCATGTATCCATACTTCATTCCTTTTTGTGGCTGAATAATCCATTGTCTGGATATACCATATTTTATTTATCCATTCATTTATTAACACGTTTGGGTGGTTTCCACCTTTTGACTATTGTAAAGAGTGCCTATCTCTATGAATATTCTTATGAGCAAATATGTGTTTAAAACCTGCTTTCAATTCTTTTGGGTATATACTTGGGAGTGGAATTGCTGGGTCATGTGGCAGTTCTATGTTCAACATTTCAAGGAACTGCCAAATCGTTTTCCACAGTAGCTGCACCATTGTACATTCCCACCAGCAATGTCCAGTGGTTCATATTTCTCCATATCCTTGCCAACAGTTGTTTTCTTTTTTTTTTTTAAATGACAGCATCCTAGTGGGTGTGAGGTGGTTTCTCATTGTGGTTTTGCTTTATTTTTCCTTAATGACGAATGATATTGAGCATCTTATCATGTGCTTTTTGACCATTTCTATATCTTCTTTGGAGAAATGTCTATTCAGATTCTTTGCCATTTTTAAAATGGGTTATTTATACTCTATTGTTGAGTCAGAGTTTGTTTTTTTCTATACTAGACCCTTATATATTACTTGAAAATTATTTCTTTACACGTGTTGAAATTTTATTGTTGAAAACTGAACATTTTGAATATTAAAATGTGGCAACTCTAGAAATTCTCTTCTTTTCTGGGTTTCTTAATGCTGCTTACTGTGTTGTTTGTTTGTTCAGTGTCTTTCCTGAAGTAATTCTGTAAAGTCTGTATTCTTTGTCATGTGCGGCTTGTGAAATCTCTGTTCTATTAGCTTAGCAATCATCTAATGATTGTAGGGGATTCCTTTAAATGCCTGTCCCTCAGGCAGCCGTGACTAAAACATTTGCCTGTAAATGTTTTGGACAAAGTGAGGTAGTTTCTTTAGCACTAGGCCCCTTTTGAGTTGGGCAAAATAAAGACAAGCTTTTTGAGCTGGTCTTCCAGGGAACAACCAAACAAGTGAAGACAAATAATAACTACATTTGGAAAATGAGATCTACTCTGGTTCCTCAGTCACTAACAATGCAAGATATGACTTTCAAAGCTATTGCTTATCCGGGGATTGGGGTAAATTAAAGTGCCACAGAAGGTCAGCTTTGTTGTTGTTGTTATTTAAATATACACTGGGTTGTTGCAAGCTTTTGGTTAAATTCCAGAGTTCAAAAAGAAAAAAAAATGTTTTGCTAGTTTTTGGTTACTTCTATAGAGAGGTAGGATTTTGAAATCCCTTATTCTGCCATGTTCATTGATGTTGCCTCTCTGTACATTTTTGATCTGAGGTTTTAAAAAAGATCCAATTCTGGCTCCCTAATTCTGAAATACTCCAATTATGCTAAAAATGTATTTTCTCGATTTCAAATTTTTGTTCCAAAGAAGAGTGACCACAACCACTAGTTTGGCTATATCTTCTGATTATTTTTTATGTACTACTTATTTTTAACCACTGAAGTCACATGATGATGATATACTAATACAGTGAATTTGAGTGGTTATTGTCTTTTTTTTGTATTATAGAAAAGCAACTTAAGATATTAGCTTAGATTTATCCATTTCATTTGTGTAAACAGAATTATTTTCAGTTTTAGATTTATATGATGTATAATTAGCTTCTGAAAATCTTGTAGAATATAGACAAAAAACAGAAATGGTGATAATGGCCTGACATATTGTAGAGGAAATTTGACAAGGAAAAGCAAAATCTTAGTTATATTGTAGCAATATTAATATGACTTGCTATGACTTTAGAATGATTGTAACCTGAAACCATAAAATCATTTTTTAGTTTAAAGAAGCATTTAGCCCTTCAGTCAGTCAGTTTAACAAATATTTGTATTGTGACTTGTGTGTAAGGTTCTTAATGCTTACAGCCTGGTAGGTTAGAAGACAACACAGTAAGCAGAATTTAAGCTTTATAATAGAACTATAAGCATTGCAATATGAATGATAGAAAAGTGAACATACCTAACTAAAGAAAATTGGAATTTCTGAAGAAGTCTCAAGTAAAGCATTCCTTATCCTTGGCGAAATTCCAAACAAATGCAGAAAACAGGAGTGGGGCCAACACATCAATATTATTACTAACATAGACCAGGTTGGAAGATACAACTTTCAGTGTGTGAACTGAATTGTATCTTTTAACTGAAATCCTTTAGGTAGACCTACTTAGTTACAAGTAGTGCTATACTGGATCAAGCATCTCTATAGGGAAGAGTAGCCCTAAAGAAGTGGAAAATGCTTGTTCCACACCTGGAAAAGGTACACGGAGATGGGCCAAGTTTGTTCTTCATCTAAAATTAACTAGTCAGGTAAGTTCAGATAAGTCACTCATCTCTATCATTGAAATAGTACAGAGACACCAAGAGTATGTTTAGAGAAAATTCATAATAATGAAAACCTAAAGCGGGAAGGAGGCATTCCCTCCCAACAGAGAGGATCAGAGGAGCTTTTATAGAGATATCAAATTGGAGCAGAGCATTGAAAATGGATTTCTAGGTATAAGAAATAAATTTATAGAGATGAGAAAGTATAGGCTCTGTCTGAAAAAAAAAATAGTCTAATTTAACCCAGAATTTGAGTTTTTAATTTCAATTGTGTTATCTTTTGGGTGTTTATTATTAAACATAAACATTTAGCCCTTGAATAGCAGTCAGCTCATTTTCAAGGTTATTTGACTTAAAAGATTACAAAAATCACTGCTTTCTGGTTTTAAAATTATTTTCAGACTTTTGAAAATCACATAAAAACAAATATAAACTCCATCTTTAAAAATGTGAGACATCCGTAATAGTTCTTATATGGGAAGAGGGAAAGCAGAAATAGTAAGTGACCTAGCAGAGGAGAGGAAGGTCAAACCCGAGTGCCTATTAGAAGAGAATACTGACAAGAAAGAGACAGATCATAGTTTGGGAACAAAGATGAAGGCTGGGAACAACGGGGTTGTCTGAAAGTCTTTAATGAGAGCTAGACCCCTCTCTACCTCTTTCCTACTTTCAGTACTCTCCCTCTTCACCATGAGCAATTCGGCTGCTGCCGTCAGCCTCATAGAAATCAGGAAATTTTTCTTTGAAGGAATTGAATTTGAGAAGTTCAGGACCTAGAACCCAAAGCCCAGAGGAGAATGGGGATAAGATGCCCACTGAATATTGGAATCACCCAGTCTCCTTCCCTTATCTACTTCCAGAATTCCATCAGCCAGGTAAGAGGTTAGAAAATCGTCTTCTAGTAAGAGAATGGCCCCAGCGAAAAGATAGCTGAATTTTAAAATTCTGCTTATGTATCAGGAGGCTTATGCCTATCAGTGTTGATTTTTAAAAACATATATAAACATGTTTTTGTTCATTTTTTATGGCTGATGGCAGACAACCTTATAAAGTCTTTTATGACCAAATTCTTTATAGAACTGTTCCATAAAACATATATTCTAGGAAATCTACAAAACCTTTCGATTAGTAAAATTGAGGGGGGGAAAAGAGGGAAGGGCCTAACTAAAGACATTGCCAACATTATTTTTCAAAACTATATGATAGTCATTGATCTTTTAAAATAAACTCCAGATTAATTTACACCAAATCTGAAGGATATAATCCCATCATTTAAAAATGGAATACATGCAGATTTATGAAAAATCTCATTGTCTTGATGTTTTTCATTTTGGATCACCACTGGTTGGGGGAGATAGGATAAAGCATACTGCCAAAAAACAGTTATCAAACCTGTGTTCTGTGTTAAATTTTAATTTGTTTATACACCCAGTAACCATGCTAGCCTGATTTTTCCTCAGTCTGCACTGATTTTAATTTTGAATATATTTAAGGAAACCTGTTTAACACATTCTATAATCCTTGTTAATCACATTTATTTCCTCTGTTGGTTCCCTTTTCTGTTTCTTTTTGTTTGTTTGTTTTCAGCTTTATTGAGATAATATAATAGCCATTGAGTAAGTTTAAGGTGTACAATGTGATGATTTTGATATATGTATATTTTACAAAATGATTAGCACAATAAGGTTAGTGGACACATCACCTCACATTGTTAATGTGTGTGTGTGTGTGTGTGTGTGTGTGTGTGTGCGCGCGCGCGCGGGAGCATTTAAGGTCTACTCTCAGTAAGTATATAGTAGTCACTATGCTTTTAAAATATGCTGTACTTTAGAGCATTTTTACTGCAGAACTTATCCATCTTGTAACTGAAAGTTGTTTGTACCCTTTGATTGTCTACTCTCATTTCCCCCACTACCTAGACTCTGTCCTTAGTTCAGAGCTGTAAAGATGAAGTGGCATCTTGTTATTCATAATATGACCCTTTCAACCACACCTGAGCTTATGTTAATAAGGTGACTTTTGGAAAGCCCCCAGGTAACCTAAGGATGCAGTCTGGTTGCCAGGACAACCAACTGTGACTAGAGAGTTGGAACTTTCAGTCCAGTTCCCCATTCTCCCCACCCCCTTACCACTGGGGAAGAGAAAGGCTGGAGGTTGAACAGTCACCAGTGGCCAATGATTTAATCAGTCCTAACTATGTAATGAAGCCTCCTTAAAAACTCATAAAGACAAGGTGTAGGAGATATTTTGTGTTAGTGGCATCCACATGCCAGGAGGGTGGTACATCCCAGTTCTCATGAGGACAGAAGCTCTTGTGCTCAAAACCCTTCTGGACTTCACCCTATGTACCTCTTCATCTGGCTGTTCTCTATTTGTAATAAACTGACAAATGTAAATTAATATTTGAGTTTTGTGAGCTGCTTTAGCTTGACCCTGAGGAGTGGGTCATGGGAACTACCAGTTTATAGCCAGTTGGTCAGAGGCACAGGTAACACCTGTGCTTGACATCTGAAGTGGGGGCAGTCTTCTGGGACTGAACCCTTAATATGTGGGATCTGACACTATCTCCTGGTAGTTGGTGTCAGAATTGAGTTAACTTGGTAGGACACCCAGTTGGTGTTTGCTAAGGATTGTAGAATTGCTTGATGGTGTTGAAAAGCACTCATTGGAATACCATTGTGATCAGGAAGGATACTTGATATAATTTTTTTTTTGAGATTTATTTTGTTGCCTAACATATTCAATCCTAGAGAATATGTATTCTGCTGTTCTCAGATGGAATGTTCCATATGTGTATATATATTAGGTACATTTGCTCTGTAGTGTTGTTCAAACCTTTTGATTCCTTATTGAGTCTCTGTTTGGAAATTCTATCCATTGTTGGGAGTAGGGTATGAAAATCCCATGCTATTAGTATATTGCTGTTTATTTCTGCTTTTGGCTCTTATATTTGCTTTATGGATTTATTGTAAATATTGTAATGTCTTTTTTACCATCATATAATGACCTTCTTTGTCTCTTGGTTTGTTTCTCTTGAGTTTTTTAGTGGTACCAAACCTAATGTCATATAGTTCAAACTCTTTCTCAGTGAAAATATCTACTCTGACCATCCTGAGACTAGGAAGGCTGTCTGACCAGTAATGGGGAAAGCTCACAGCTTTACATCTTTAAGCCAGATTTGTCTTAATACAAATCATCTCTATTCTTCTAGATTGGTTATCAGAAATAATATAGAACTCCTTGTTTCTAAAGAACTGTTCATACATTAATTAGCAACTGTAACATTCTTTCATTCAAGATTGAATATTGATTTCTTTTTACTATTTTCCAAAGGCTTAGTTTTAGGACCCCTCAATATTCTGGTATCCATCTTCTACTTTGTATTTAGTAAATTTCCTTTCTCAAATGTTATGTTATAGTTGATAACAACCACTGAGAATATATAGTAGGGTAATTTTCTTCCTTAGTTGGCTTATCATTGATTTATTCTAAGATTATAGTTTTTCGTTTCTTTTAAAATGTTACAGCTGGCCAAATAACTGACTCAAAATAAACTAAAACTCCCTAAGTTGTTTTATGAAACCAAGTTTTCTGTTTTGTATTTATGTAACTGGGAATTGCTAATTTAAATGAGATTTTAAAAATTATTCTTGTTTTGTTTCCTCTGATACTCTCCTTTCAAAATCATGTTGCTTACTCTGTTATCCAAGATACTATTTTTCCTAATGAGTTTTACAATCTCCACATGTTTAGTAAATATACTTATGATTTTATCCAAGACATCTAAAACTAGTACATGAGAATTGTGGTTAAACATGGGGATTTGACTCTGTATTTCTATTTCCTTTCCTTTTTAAATAGCAATAAAATTATAATAAATGAATAAAGAGGCATGAGACCACAGAGCCAAAAATGAGTGGAAGAAGAAACCACCTTAAATGAGAATTTTCAACTATTTTTTAGAAGAGAAAAATGATGAGTGTTAAGTGATTTAGCCAAGTGGAGGAAGGTATACTCTGGGTTGAATGCAAGGACAAGTTTACCCAACAAAACCTCCCCAAAGACATAATACTTGGTAATAGAAAGTCTCTGAAAAGACAAGGATGAGTCTTTATATTAAAAGTTGGTCATGGTTGAAAGTCTTATATGAAGTGGTTGAATCGTGTGCATACTGCTTTCCTGTGTAGGAAACAGAATTATTTTTCCTCCAAGAAAGTAGAAACTGAGGGTTCTGTATCCACAAGCATTACATGCATGAAGAGTTTAGGGGTATGGAGCCAAGGAATTAAAGGAAAATCTGCATACAGACTGCTGGTTCTTTGAAATCATAATTAGCTTCCATTTAGCTTTTTAATACCATGAGTAGGAATGGACACCCAAGGATAACTTTATAGTTGAGGAAAGCCTCTAAAATGAGAGACCAAACAAACAAAAAGAGGCAAGGCAGAGATCAAGGGAAAAAAAACTGGGGATGGGGTGGAGGGACAGAAGGGGTATTGATCTCTAAGAAATGCAATGTTTTATCTTTCAAAAAACAAGATGCTATTTTGAAAATCTTTCAACAAATAAGAAATCTCTGGGAAATAAAAAATATGATAACCCCCCCCAAAAAAAATTAGTGAAAATATTGAAAGTGAAGTTGAAGCAATTTCCTAGCAATCAAAACAAAAAGATTAAATGAGGGAAATAGGAGAAAAATAATGCTACATTTTCTAGAATGTGACATTTTCAGCGATTGAGAATTACTATATTTGTAAATGGAAATACCACTACTAAAAACAGAATGCTATAAATAAAATGTTATTTCTTTCCAAAGACTATCGATATACTAGAGCAATGCGAAAAAGATAATAAAAGCGAGTTATTTCATGGCAAACTTTGGGGGTAAGGTTAAGACTGTAATCCATGAGTTATCTTGGGGTAATGCTGCAGCTGTAAGCACCCCTGGTGAGTATTCTTGGGGCAGATGGGAAATAAGGTAAAAATTAAAGGTAGATCAGGAGGTCCAGTATTTGACTAATAGTAATCAAAAATGAGAGGACAGAGAAAACATATAAATTATACCCCCTAAATTCCAAATTAAATCATAAATTTGCAAATTAAAAGAGATGAAAGAATAGTAAAGACACAGACCAAAAGGCTTGGTCATGAATTTGCAATAAACTGGGATACAGAGACTATGATAAAAACTCCCAGAAAAGGTAACTAGAGGTTATATTCAAAGGACCAGTCAGAATGGCATTATATATCAGAGCAGTAACATAGGAAGGTAGAAGTGTATCAAGCCGTGTCTTCAGATGTTTTCAGTGGGAAGGATATCCAACCTATAATTTTATTTCCAGCCAGATTATCAGTCAAATGTAAGTCTAGAAAAAAGGTATTTTTAGACATGCAAGTGACTCCAAAAGTTCAGTTCTCATGAACCTTTTTTAAAATAAAGAGAGAAGAAATCAGTTTTAAGAAGCAGAATTTAGTCAAAGAGGTGATAAGGGAGAGCCCAAGATGACAGCTGTGTAGCCATTGTAGAGAAACTCCTAATAGAGTGATTCAGAAGAAAGAACAAAGGGTTCTAGGAGTGTATGACTCCAGGAAAATACATATCTGATGTGTTTTTGAGGATTTGGAAAATATTGATAGACCTGTGACAGATGTTGGAGCATTTGAGGAAAAGTTAAAAATATATAGAAAATAGGAAAAAATAAGGTAGTCATTAATTTGTAGGGTGGAATACATGGTTCTATTCTGCTGGGCTCAACACTGAGTAGTATCTGTATATTCACACTGACTTCTATATTCACACTGACTCTTGATTTAACAAATATTGTGATAAAGTTTAATAGGGTGTGGAGGGTGGGAGGTAGAGGTTGAAGCTAAATACTTAATTCCATAGCAGGATGTCAGTAAATAATTTCTAAATTTGATAAATCAAGCCTATTCAGAAAAAGGCAAATATCAGAAGAAGCCCCTGCAAGATTCAATAGAGTATAAGGATAGGGAGGACCCTGCTGTTTTCCCAAGTTATTTTGTCATGGTTGACTTTTTGTACAAAAAAAATCAATTGTTATAGGGTATATTATAGAGACTTCTTTCCAGATATTTATCACTAATTAACACCAGTTAAATACCTAGCTATATCATGCATACTTTATTTAACTAGCTTGTTTATAATAGTACCATTGTCTCATTCATATCATGGTCTAAGTCTAATAGATTTCCATGGTCTATTAACTTGGTATCACTTTTCTTTAATGACTTTCTTGCAGTGTTTTCTTCTCTTCCACTTTATGTTCTAATTTAACATTGTTTCTTTTGGTTCCTTTTAAATCTAAAATATATGTTCTGGCTGTGGTTACAATATCTAGGGTACTATATACTTTATTTGTTCCTGATATTATCTAAAATAGGGGAAGGCTTTTCTGCAAATAAGTAATATTGCTACATAGAAATGCTATTGCTTTAGAACTATTTCCATAGCAGTAAGATGATTTAGAATGTGTTTGTTAGTGAACTGCAAAATTACTATCTGACATATGTCTTGGAAAATTCCACAAATTCTGCCAGTTTTCAATTTTTGGCACATTGACTAGAATTTGTACATGAGGAAATCGAACTCTACTTTCCCTTCATTGACCAATCCCTATGGCATTTTGGAATAAGAGATTCAGTTTAAATGCTTGCTACTCCTGAGTCAAATTCCATTATCGGCTTGCAGTATCTACCTCTTAGTTCTTTTGTGTGTTTATAGATGGGGTGGGACTGGAGGAGTGGAAGAGAAGAGAGAAGGACATGTAATGATATTGCTACTTTGAATTTTCAATTCTTTTCTTTCACTTAATAACTTCAAAAGAAGTTTTCAGTAGGACGGGGAAGATTTTGTCAGTGCAGGAATGTCCACTTGAGCCAAACTGAGGACATGCCTTGGAAGCAAGGTCTCAGAATGTTCTGGGTAATTTCAGTTTTGCAGTTCTGTTATATGGAGTCCATTCGTAGTAGATTAAGCGGGTGGAGAAAGCAAGGTAGGGAAATCCCTATGATTGGATAAAAAGTAAAGTTTTTACATCTTTTACCTTGGCAGATACAAGATTGTTAGCAGTTAACATTTACAGTGAATAGGATGGTATACAAGCAACAAGATATTGTGTTCCTTTGAGGGTGGTTATGCCTCCTGAAGAGTCTGAGAAAGGATTATTCTGGCATTTCACAGGTGTGTTAACCTGAATGCACAAAAACAATGGACAAGGCTTCCTTAAGGCAAAGGTAAATCTTTTACTAAAGAAGGTATAGGCTTGGGTTGTGACTACTCACCAGGACCTCCTCAGTTAGGGATTTATGATCAGGTCACCCTGTGAGGTTACTTTCGGTAACTGAGCTTGTCAGAGTTATTACATAGTCCCTTTTTTGTTCACAATTTCCGATACTGACCAGCATCCAAAATGAATTCCAGTCATATCCAGTGATTCATCAAAGTTCATGAAGTGCTCAGGGCCCTAGAATGTTGCTGGGTATAGTTAAAACTTAGTAAGTGAGATACTCAACAGAGAACAGTATAAAAGTGTATACTTATTTTAGACTGAGAGCAATGAATTGGTAGTGGAATAGATTTTGGTTAAGAAGTCAGGATAAAAGAAAGCTCAAAATATTGGGTCAGATATTAGAAAGGTGTCCAAAGCAGAAAGTTTGATCTATTAAGTAATATTTCTGTTTTCCAAATGTATCCCTTCCTTGGTGTTTTTATCTGGAGATTTCTTTCCTACGACAAATTTAGTCATGAGATGGTAATGCCCTGGCAGTAGTTTTCTTCCAAAAAGCAGTTATAGTTCTACTAGGGACAAGATGTGTGGTGGAGGAATTACAGACTTAACTTGTTTTATATTTATTTAGCCATACAAAAATGTTTTTCCTCTTAGATTCTGGCAAAAAAAAAAAAAAAAACAATCAGAAAAACATCTGGTGTTGGCTGAGTGAGGGAATGGCAGAAGCAGTAAAAATTACTTATAGGAAAAAGTTTTTAAAAAATCTTTTGCAGCTTCAACTCTGGATTTCTTTATGAAAATTTATCCTTAATCTCTCCTTAAAATTTTCCTCCCAGTGAAAGATATGACCTATGTTGAGCTATCTTTACATGTCTTCAGTTTTATTCAAATCTATGACATTTAGATCATGAGTCATAAATTTTTAAAACATAGAACCTGTTTTTGTAGCTTTTGCTGTTAACAATCTATCTAAAACTTAGTAGCTTAACACAATTATTTAGTCTGTCATTTCTGCTGGTCACTGGAAAAGATCACTCATGAAGCTGTAGTTATCTAGTGGCTTGACTGGGGCTTGAGTGTTTCAGATGGTCTTATTTACAGTCTGAGACCTTGGTATCACTGTCAGCTGTTACTCTTTTTCCACATGGCCCGATCATTCAGAAGTTTAGCCAAGGCTTTCTTATATGGTGGCAGGAGTGTTTCAAGAGGATAAAGCTTCAGTGTTTCTTAAGACTTAGCCTTGGATCATACAGTGTTACTTTCTCCATAGTCTATTGGTTAAATGAAGTCACCATGTTAACCGAGATGCAGAGGAAGGTAAAAGAGTGTTTTGTTTTGTTTTGTTTTGTTTTGTTTTTAAGGAAGGCACAGTAAAATCTCATTGCAAAAGGGCATTGATTGCCTCAAGGAGATAAGGTTCATCTGGAGCCATTGTTCTAAGGTTCTGCTGTGGTCTTCTCCCTGGCTCCAATGATTTACATTCTTATCACATACAAAATATCCCCTCCCAAGATCTGCAAAGTCATATCCAAAACAAGTGAATACCTGTAGCTTATTACCTGCATCAAATTCTGAGATGGATGAGGGAGGGTCTTCTTGATTCAGAGACCAATGACCAAAGAATGTTATCTGCTCCACACACAAACATATATCATTGTCACAGAGATAGAATAATGGCAATAGATGTTTTCTTGAAAAGGGGAGAGTAACCAGAGGCACATAGCAGTTATTGGTTCATATTAATTCTGAAATCTAGCTGAGCACAGGTTGTCAGGGTCACCTACTCCAGGAGCAGGAAATGTGCCTTAATTGGGGCTCAGTTCTGCTTCCTGGTAATGGTTCCCATATTCATTGTTCTTGTGATTCTTGGTACCACATTCTGGGCTTTTAATGCTGCTTTCTGAGAGGTCTTTCCTTTTACATAAGAAATGTTTTGTGAAACTGAGTTGCTTTCTCAGCATATTCCTTCCTGTAGAAAGTTGGGAGCCTGGAGGCCTCTTTTCATTTTGAATAGTCTCTGTCCCTTTTAATCCTGCTGTTACAACTTCCTTTAAAATTTCTGGAATTTTTTATGATTTGATTTGTGTATTCGATGTCCCCCAAAGCTATATCATTATAACTCATTTTAAGACCTTTCTCTGCTTTAGTTGTGACAGGCTACTGTGGCACAATTCCCTTAATTTTCTTAGAGGCCTTTATATATAGTTGATAGAGTTAACAAGGCATGGCTTTTAAAATTTCTGAGGTCTAAAAAGACCTTCCAGCTATACCATTGAACTGATATTTAGTTCTCTTTTTATAGTTTTCTCTAATAGAGTTCTCTCTTCAGTGTGTTTCTTACCATACTTTCTCATGTGCAACTAAAGGAGGCCAGTTACCACTTTCAAAGCAGCTAATATAAACATGTTCAAAGACTACAGGAAATCAGGTTTAAATAAAAAAAGGAAAGTTTGATAATGACTCATTAAATAGAGAATGTCAATAAAGAGAGAGAAATTATAAAAAAGAACCAAATGGGAATTCTGGAATTGAAAAATAGAATAACTGAAAAAGTCACTAGAGAGACTCAGTATCAAATTGGAAATCATAGAGAGAATTTGTGAGCTTTAAGATAGAGTAATAGAAATTATCTGGTTTGAGGAAAAGAATGAAAGAAGAAGGGAACCTCAAAAATCTGTGGGACATAACAGTACCAACATACATGAAATAAGAGTCTCAGAAGGAGGTAAGAGGTTAAAAAAAATACTTGAAGGAATAATAAGTGAAATTTCTCCAAATTTGATAAAAACATTTTTCTGCACATCCATAAATCTCAGTGATCTCAAAGTAGGATTAACACAAAGAGATCTACACCTGAACACATTTTGTTAAACTGTTTAAATCCAGTACAAAGAAGAAGTCTGGAGAGCAGGACAGAAATAACTCATGATGTACAAGGAAACTGCAATGCACTTAACAGCTGACTTTTCATCAGAAACAATGGAAGTCAGAAAACCAAGTGGCTGACATCAAAAGTGTAGAAAGAAAAAATTGTCAATTAAGACAATTTACACATGAAAAGACACCCTCAAGAAAATGAAAAGGCAGTCTAAAGAAAGGATAAATTACATGCAACTAATATCCAGACTATATAAGGGTCTAATATCCAAAATATATAAAAAACTACTATAAGTCAGCTATAACAAAACAAACAACCCAGTTTCAAAAATGGCAAAGGACTTGAATAAATACTTCCTCAAAGAAGATACACAAATAGCCAACAAACATTTGAAAATATGCTAACATCATTAGTCTTTAGAGAAAGGCAAATAAAAACCACAATGAAATAGCACTTCACACCCACTAGGACGGATATAATTAAAAATGGAGGGTAAAAGAAAACTAAGAAATATTGGTGATAATGTGGAGAAATTTGAATCTTTGTACATTGCTGGTGAGAATGTAAAATGGTGCAGCCACTGTGGAATACAGCTTTAAAAAAAAAAGTTAGTCATAGAAATGCCATATGACCCAGAAAGTCCATTTCTAATTACATACTAGAAGAATTGAAAACAAATATTTATAAAAATACTTGTGCATAAATATTGTTCATAGTAGTAATATGCACAGTGGCTAAAACAACCCAGGTATCCATTGATGGATGAATGTATGAACAAAATTTTATATATTCATACAATGAAGTTTTATTCAGCCATAAAACAGAATGGATTACTGAGACATGGTGCTATATGGATGAACCTGAAAAATGTTGTAAACGTAAAATAAGCCAGACATAAAAGGTCACATAGTGAATGATTCTGTTTATGTGAAATATCCAAAATAGGGAAATCCATAGCGATATAAAGATTAGTTGGGGGCTAGGCAATGAGTGTGGGAGGATGGGGTGGTAGGTCTCAGAAGTGATTTAGTGTGAGGTGTTCTGGGGGGGATGAGAAATTTTGAAACTAGAAAGAGGTGGTAGTTGCACAACGTTGTGAACACACTAAATGCCGCTGAAGTGTACACTTTCAAGTGGTATATTTTGTTTGAGTTTTCCTTCAGAAATAATTTTTTTAAAATTTAAGTAAATTCTATGTCCAGCAGAGCTATTATTGAAAAATTTAGACAACAGAATGACATTCCTGGACATAGAGAATTTGTTGTTAGCAGACTTGCCTTACACAAAATATTAATGGTTCTAGAATATAACTTGAAGAAAAAGCACTGTAAAAGTTATAGAGGTAAATATAGAAGGCTATAAATAATTTTTTCTCTTATTAGTTTAACTGAATTAGAAGACAGTTGCATAACACAGCAATTATTGGGCTTTTAAAATAAATACATAATAGTAGAAAAGAGGAGGGAGAAATGGATTTCTGTTGGAGCAGTTTCTATATTTTACCAGAATTGAATTAATAGTAATCTAAGATAGGTTGTGATAAGTTAAGGTACATATTGTAATTACTAGAGCTACCACTAAGAAAGAAATTTTATACTTTTTAGAAAAACAAAGGGATTACAATGGTACACCAGAAAATATCTAAAACTCAGGAAGACAGTAAAAGAGGAACAGAGAAAAGATATGAGCCTTATAATAGAGAAGTAACAAAATGAGAGACATATCCAACTAAATCAACAATTATATTAAATGTGAATTGGTAATATACTTAAATCAAAAGTCATATATTATCAAATTGGATTTTTAAACAAACAAGACTCAACTTTATGCTGTATAAAAGACACTTTAGATTCAAAGCCACAAATACATTAAAATGACGAATACAAGATGTACTACATACTAGCATCAAACAGTCCTAGAATGAATTTAAGAATACAGTTTGATTCACAATAGCATCAAAAAGAATAAAATACTTGGGAATAAATGTAAGAAAATACTTATACACTGCCAATTATAAAACATTACTGAGAAAAGTTATAGAAGACCTAAAAAATGAACAGACATTCTAAGTTTATGGGTTGGAAGACTCAATATTATTAAAATGACAGTTCTCTCCAAATCAACCTATAGAATTAGTATAATCTCTATCAAAATCCCAGCAGGCTCTTTTGCAGAAACTGGCAAAGTGATTCTAAAATTTATATGGAAATGCAAAGTCCCAAATTTTTCACAATGACTTTGGAAAAGGAGAACCAAATAAGAGGACTTATACTTCCTGATTTTAAAACTTACTATAAAGCTATATTGATCAAGACAGAGTTTCTGGCATAAAGGTAGATATATATAGGTTAATGGAACAGTATTGAGAATCTAGAAATAAAGTTTACATTTGTGGTCAGCTAATTTTCAATAAAGGTTTTAATAAGGCAGTTCAGTGGGGGAAAGAATAGTCTTAAACAAGTGGTGTTAAAAGGATTGGATATCTATATGGAAAAAGATGAACTTGGGTCCTCATGTCACACCATCTATAAATATTAACTTAAAATGGATCATAGACCTAAATATAGGAACTAGAACCATAAAATTTCTGTAATAAAACAGTAAATAATCTTTAAGACCTTTGTTTAGGCAGAGTTTGTATACACAAATTGAAAGCATGATCCATTTAAAAAAGATAGTCTCTTCACACAGCCCTGTGCTAGTTAAAAATTGGGAATTCTGTTACTCTAGAAGAGGAGAAAGGATATTGGGGGATAGCTAGTATTCTCTGCCAAAATACCTATTAAATTTTCTATTACTTTTATAGAGCTTCAATAATACAGGTCAGATCTTTTCATTTCTTTCTCTTTTTTTTGGAGTTGATAACTATATTCTTAAATTAATTGTCAGCAGAAGTCACTGTTGAGCAACTATTTTCCTATTTCCTTTGTTCAACATATCTGTAATTTCCTATCCAGATTCTAGACTTGAAACTTCTTGAATATTTCCTGGGTCTTATTTGTGTACTAAACATTTAAATTCATTATGTTAGTAAACTAATCTCCAACATGTACCAAAGTAAGATTAAAAAGTAATCAGATAGCTAAATTAATAGCCAAACTGATTACAATTCAGGAACTCTATTAGATGATATAATTACAATTTGTAACAAATGGTTTCAAAGTTATATTTTTCAATTATGTAATTATAGAAGAAAACATTACAATTTATAAAAAGCAACAATAAATCCTAATGTGTAACAAACCAAATCACTTAAATAAGTGATTTTTTAAATTTAAGAATGTCTTATTCTTAGAAGACAGGGCTATTGCCATGTCTGTTTGCTTTTTTAGGGAATGATGTCCTACCTTGAAACAAATAATATTGAAAAATCTAGTTGCTCTTACTTTTTTCCCCTAACCACATCCTTGTAATTGTGGATAGATTATAAAAATACATAATAATATATCCCCTTGTTAATATAAAACCAGATTACCTAAGAATGTCCAATGTTTGAATAGTCACTTCCTCTACAATGAATTTGTTGTCATTCATTACAGCCTTGATCTAATTGGTTTTGACACTCTTTGTATTTTGCTTGAGAAACCTAGAGTTTGGATTCAGCTGAAATAGTAAAGTATCTAAAACGTGTATTCTATTGCTTTTGTGAAACATTTATTTTACAAATACCATAAACGGGAGCAGAAGCCATTTGGGTTTCTTAGAAAACATCTAAGATTATTTTGTGTTTATCTCTAGGATTATTTTCTAAACTACATTACTGTGTCACTTCAAATAATAAAATATTCTGATTATCTGTTATAACTGTAATTTCTTGGGTCCTGAGATCCTCCATCTATTTTATGTTTCATTGGTTCTCAAACTTTAAGAAGCATCAATATCACTTAGAGGGCTTGTTAAAATACAGATTTCCCTTCTTTCCCTCCACCTCCTCACCATTCCCAGTTACTGATTCTGTGGGTCTGGGGTATAACCCAAGAGTTTGCATTTGTAACAAAATTCTGCTGCTGTTGCTGCTGTTAGTCAGGTGACCACAGTTTGAACCACTGTTCCTGTCTTGCAAACTTGGAGTAAGATACATATGTGCAGGAGGATGAGGGAAATATAAACCTGGACAGATTTCCTGTGCACCTGATGTTTCCCACATCCTCCCAGGATACTTTATATACCTTCATGTTCCCACAGAGACAACAGCATTCAGTTTATATAGACTAAAGCAAGGTAAAAAGTCAGCTGCTGGGTGTGTTCTGTTCCTTTTTATATCTAGAGTTGTAGAAGTCATGTGAATAATATATAGCAGGTTTATATTTATATTTTATTACTGTGTATTCAGGTGAGCAAAATGCATTACTAGATGAGGTATATATCATTTAATGAAATATTTGAGTAAACAAGATAAAAAGCTTAGCAGTTCAAATGTGAAAATGATTTTTTTGCTTTTTGTGCATTTGAGTTCAACATAGTGATACTATTTTGTATTTACAAGCTTCTTTTTTTCTGTTACCAAAGATCTCAAGCTTAAGATATATGTTCTGTGCTATCTAACTCAGAAAAGTCTGCCAGGTCTCAATTTTTGATAGTTTAGCTACTTTGCAAGACATTATTTATATCATTATCCATCCTTGATTATGATGCATTCTTTCCTATAAGTGTACTTAGCAAATAATAATTATAATGGTCATTTGAGAAGAACTTAAGTTTGTTTAGGAAAAAAATGTGATGGCTTCATTTTGAAAGACTATCTTATAGAAGAGGAATATTATTTTGTAATAATTTCCACCAATGGGTAGATATTATAGGGAAGCAGATTATTCTTCGTGTCATATAATTTCCTAAAACATATAATTGTCAGGGAATAGCACTACTTTTATTATAAAATAGTCTGTTTGCTGCATTGAAACTTGGTAGTTGAATCAACTTCTATCACCAAGTTTTTTTGTTTCTTTAAAAATCCTTTTCTCCAGTTTTTTTTTTTTTTATTTCTAACCCCTATAGTCTTACAGAGACGTGCAACATCTTTTACTTGAACTGCAATTTCAGCATATTCTTAAGCATATCTTCTTGCTCCAGTCCAGACTTGACTTTACTTTAGGTTTCTCTTCTTTACAGGGATTTTTTCAGATTTCTAGCTTGGTATACAAGTTTCCTTCATCACCTAACCCCAGCATCCAGTTAACAGTTCACTCATTAGATATTGAGTTTCTAGCATGTATCAGGCCCCTATATTCAATCCTGGTAATATGATGGCAAACATGAAGGGCATGGTCCCTGCCCTCACAGGGCTTTCCATTTAGCTGAAAGATAAATGGAATTATAATAAATGTAATTATTTATTATAATTATTCTTTAGATGTCTGAGTTTGAAGGGGAAGTACATTCTGTCCACTACGTCCCTATCCCTTCATGTTCCCCTCCATTACTCATGTACTTTGAATCATGAAATGCCAGGACCTTCTGTATGACTTCATGCCTTTATACATCTTATTTCCCCATTGTTTCCTAGTTAACATCTGACCTTCAAGACCCAGTTTAGATATCACCTGTGGGCAGAGTTAATTGTTTCATCTTTTGCTTTCATATACCTCTTGTTGTTTTTTTCTAATAATTAGTAAAGTATTTGCTTATTTGTGTGTTCTTCATTGTAAAGCAAGAGCTCCTTAAGTACAAAGGTAGTAGCTTCTTTTCTTTGTATCTCATTGCCTGATATTGAAGTGCCTGATATTGACAAAGTATTTAGTAAATTTTTATTGCATGAAGTCAAGAGGCATCTCTGTACTAATTAGTAGTAGGGATTGAACATATTTCTCTCAGCATCAGTGACATGTGTATTTGCTATTTTTACTGTGCTTTTTATTGGATGTAGGTTTTTTTTTTTTTTAACGTAGCTTACTAGAGCTTACAGTCATCATAGCCTTTGTGGAAGAAATGATGGCTCCATTTAATTTTGATTAATTTATTAAATGATCATATCAAGAATGCATATAGTGGTTATGAAGCATTATTGGTTTTCTGCATGATATATAAAACTTGGAAGAGAATGTCCCCATTCCAGGTTTCTGAGAACCTCCTTAAACAAGTAAATGTGAATTAGATTTGGGGAGGCACTTTACCTTAATGGCATTTTTAAATGGTCACTGTAGTGGTGTGATTTTAAGCAGGTAAATCTTTTGTAATTCAAAAGATTTATATGCAAAGTGAAGATTAGGGCTCAGTACATAAATACATGAAAAACACTTAAAAGAGTTATGTGGCACATAGTATTATCTTTCTGACTGCTGTTTATTTTCTCTAAAGATAAGGAGCAAATTAAATGTCTCCAAAATGTTTTTCAGCTTGAAGAGTCTCTGAAAATATGACTTTGGCTTATAATACCCACTGTACTTAGTCACCTCTCTCCTAAGAGTATTACTCTAAACTGTTGAATTAAACATAATAAAATTTTATGTAATATTTAACACACTGATTTTGTTTTTGCAGATGTTCTCAAATAGTGATGAAGCTGTAATTAATAAAAAACTTCCCAAAGAACTCTTATTACGGTAAGCCTGAATGCTAATTTTATAATTTTATATATCATATTTGTCTATTCAAAATTTTGTAAACTTATTGCTAATTTTCATATATAAGATCTGGATTATCTAAATTGTAAATTTATTGATTCTTTGTTAAACAATCTTCATATTTTCTAGATAGGAATCAAGATGTTGAATGTTTTCCTTAGTAAAAATTTTCTTACCCAATTTATACCTATATATGATTTAGTTTACTTATTTTCCCTTTGCCCTATTCCTGTATGTAATATGAAAGAGGTAGTAAGTATGTTGTATTTTATTATAGTTCTGGTTTTTTTGAAGAGTGATTCAAATCCATCACTTCCCCTGCTTATATTTCCAACAATATATTATGAATAACGAGGTGCTATATAGAAGAGTTACAAACCTTTATTTTAAAGATAAAAAAGCAAAAATTATTTGAAACTGTTTTCCTATATTACACATATGATTTTACCATTCTTCTATTTCATGTGTAGAAACTACATTTGAGATCACCCGTAACTTAAAAGATACAGCTTCCGATTTACATACATCTGACTTAGGAATCACCAAGGAAGTAACAGGCATCAGAGGAGTTATTTTCAGTGTCCATTATTTGGACACTTAATCACACCACTCTTTGTTCTCTTGTGTGGCATATCATGACCTAGAAAGAAAGTTACATTTTCTTTTGTAAATGTTAGAGGTTAACAAGTAATTGTGCCCAGAGGCATCTACTTCTTGCTCTTAGCTGCTGCTGTAGTCTAGCCCATAACCAGCCCACTCTCTATTCAGGGTGGAAAATAATCTCAGCTCTAGTGCTGGTAAAGAAGAATATTCCTGGCATTCCTAAGTATTTGGATGTCTCAGTCCTCCACAATATTGCAAGATCCTTGTAAGCAGGGACTATATCCTATAAATCTTTATATAGTACCTTATACACTGAAGATACAAGAAAAAAACATAACTGAAATCAACTTGGAATGGGTTTTCCATGGAAGTAATGCACATGTACATGCTGGTTGAGTATAGTTGAAATAGTAGCAATACACCTTAGACTACCAAGAGCTATTAAAGAATGTGTCCTGGGTGTATTGAGTAATATCTTGAGTATCCCTCAAATTTTAGCAAACTTTTAGCCATCTTACAGGGAAACATTTTTAAAAATAGGTTATGTTCTTCACTATTGTTATAAACTGAGCATAGTAGGACATACTTTAGTGTTTTTTTAATGCCATTATTTTGCATTTTAAGCATTATTTTGTGCTAATGTAGTTACCTTAAGATTCACTGTGATTTAGGGAAATTAATGGCTCTTTGGTAACTGGTCACACCATGTTTTCCTGTTTTTTCCATGAAACCCAAATTCCTTACTATGGCTTACAAGACCCCTCACGATCTGACAGCAGAGTAACATGATCCAGTTTATATTTTTAGAGGATTAGTCTCAGTACAGTGTGCCAACCAGATTGGGGGATAGGAGTAGAGAGCAATAAGGCTATTAAAGAAATCCAGGCAAGAGATGAGGGTAACAGAAAACATTTTCTGTAATTCTTTAGACTACAACATTGCCTACCTCTCTGCTTTCTAGCTTTAGTCATTGTTTTTCTTTTTCTTTTTTTTGAAATATAACAAATTAGTTTTCTTTTTTGACATATAACAAATTAGTTTCAAGTATACAGCATACTGATTCAGTATTTATGTATATTGAAATGATCACAACAAATCTAATTATCCATCACCATTTGGATAAAAAATTTTTTTCTTGTAATGAGAACTTTTAAGATTACTCTTTCAGCAACTTTCAAATATATAATACAGTATTATTAACTATAGTCACCATGTCATACATTACATCCCCATAACTTATTTATTTTATAACTGGAAGTTTATTCCTTTTGATCTCCTTCACCCATTTTGCCCACTCCCACCCTCTACCACTGGCATCCACCAGTCTGTTCTCTGCATCTATGAATTTGTTTTTTTGTTTTGTTTGTTGTTTTTTAGGTTCTACACATAGGTGAGGTCATATAGTATTTGTCTTTGTCTGACTTATCTCACATAGCATAATGCCCTCAAGTTTCATCCATATTGTCGCAACAGGCAAGAGCTCCATCTTTTTATGGCTAAATAATATTTCATTATAGTATATTGTACCTCATTTTTCTTTTTAAATTCATTTATCTATTGATAAGTACTTAGGTTACTTTCATGTCTTGACTATTATAAATAATGCTGCAGTGATCATGGGGATGCAGATATCTTTCAAGTTAGTGTTTTTGTTTCCTTCAGATACACACCCAGAAGTAGAATTGCTGGATAATACGGTAGTTCTATTTTTAATTTTTTTGAGGAGCCTTCATATTGTTTTCCATTGTGGCTGCACAAATTTATATTCCCACCAACAATGCACAAGGGATCTCTTTTCTGTACATCCTCGCCAAAACTTGTTGTTTTTTATCTTTTTGATAACTGTGTGTGAGGTGATATCTCATTATGGTTTTTGATTTAGACTCTATTTCTGATGTCACTCTAGTAGCTGTCGATGAGCCATAAGGTCTGTAGTTGCCAGACAGATAGTACTGGGGGATATTGAATGAATAGGATTTCTTTATCAACCAGATTTTGCTACCACAAACAGCTTCTAAATCTGGCTTTTTGTCTTACCATTACATTAGGCTTTGGGTTGGCTGTGGCTCTCTTATAGGTAGTGGGTCAATTTTGGGTTTGTTGCACTTAGCTTCTTATTCTTGGAAGACTGAAAGAGCGGTCTCTGAGTCTAAGGACAGGCACACAGGAGACCAAGTCAGATTACCTAACTGATTTTAAAACTCCTGTTCAGATGTGGCATATATCACACTCACTTAGATTTCATTGCCTAAAGCAAATACCATCTCCTAACATCGATGGAGTGGGAGTTATATGAGACAGCATGTGTGAATATATGTGAACAGTACTACAATTTACCATACATACACATACCCAGATACAAATCTGCTCTCATTTCTGCCTGTCCTCCTCATTTGACACCGGTTACAGTGAAGGGTTATATAACTCTATGCTAGCACTCCCTTCGCCACTTAGCTTAGCACACTATCATGTAAGGGTTTGCAAGTGGGAAGAAAAGTTAGGAGTATCTGGCTCTTTTTCTAGGTTGTGGAAAAGAGTAGCCATGAGTTGAGAGGTTGGAAAAGGTAGAGATTGGAGAAGGATGATATGTGCCTAACTTCTCAAGTTGGAATACTAAAGGTATTTTCTCCACAGCAACATTTTTATAGATGAGAATTTGGTTCTCATTTATATGTATTATATTAGAACTGACCCTTGTGTACATTATAGCCTAAATTGTCTGCTTTTTAAGCTAAGCAGGGAACCTAACTACCATATATATGATTTCTGTGGGGAAATGAGCTTGAGTTCCGAACAGTTGATTCTGAACTTAACAGTGGGAACAAGTCCTAAATTGGAGATATAGTGAAATCGATATCCCAGAAAAGACAGAAATGATTTGACACCATAAAACATACTATTTATGAATACATTTAAGTATATAAAACATAGATTTTATTTAAATCATTCAGGACAAATAGAAAAGAGGCTTTCTTGATATCTTTAACATTACACTGAACAGGGAGCAGTATATGAGTATAAATAATAAATTCAGGGAGGAGGTAGGTAGATGGGGTAAAAGGGGTCAAATATGTGGTGACAGAAAGAAATGTAACTGTGAGAGGGCAACACACAATGCAATATATATGTGCCTTACTGTTAAATTGTACACCTTGAAACACTGGATTTCATTAACCAATGTCACCAAAAAAAATTTTTTTTTAATAAATAAATTCAGTCTGGGGTATTATTTAAATTCATAATTTGTAAATAATTGTGAATTTATTGGATGTGCAATTTTCTTTAAAAAGTTTAAATTTTGTTTGAAGTAAATAACATAACTAGAAACAACAGGTGCCTCAGGGAAGGGAAACTGGGTCATTGGAAGATAGGAAAAGAAGGAAAGGTTACTTTTCATTAAACTTTTCTGTATCTTTTAGATGTTCTTATTTTAACTCTTTATTTGGCAATAGTGTCATATTTTCAAAAGTTATAACAATAATACAAAGAATTTTGAGAATACCCTTACCCCAGAATTAATTTTTTATGTAATTAAACAGTACAGTTTTCAAAATCAGGAAATTAATATTGGTATAGTACATTAACTAATATACAGACCTATTCAAATTCCTCACTTGTCCTGGTAATATCTTCTTTTGGCCTACGATCCAATCCAGGATTAACATGTTTTATTAAATTGTCATGCCTTCTTAGTTTCCTTTAATCTGGAACAGTCCCTTAGTCTTTCTATGTCCTTCAGAATCCTGATATTTTGGAAGAGTACCGGTCAGTTATTTTATAGAATCTCCCTCAATCTGGCTTTGTCTGTGTTGTGTGTGTGTGTGTGTGTGTGTGTGTGTGTGTGTGTGTGTGTGAGATTAAATTTAGATTATGCATTTTGACAAAATTGGTGTTGTGCCCTTCTCCGTGTGTCATAACCAGAGGCACATAATACCAATATGCTTATTATTGCTGATGTTAACTTTGATCATCTAGTTAAATAAGATAGTGTCTTTCTCTTTCTCCACTGTGAAATTATTTTTCTTTGTTGTTGATAAATATCTTGGGAGAGATGTTGAGACTGTGGAAGTGTTCTGTAAAAATACAGTTTAATATACAACAAGTGGTTTGGTTAAATTTTAAGTTATATATTACATCATTCAATTCAACACATATTAATGTGCAAGGAGAACAATTGTGTTGTTAGGACCATATTGTTTCCTTGTAAATGCAAGGCCACCACCAAATGGCCAATGAATTAAGTGTTCTTGTTTCCTCTTAACTTTAACTTACTTACTGATTCTCTTCCTTCCCTTTTGAAACAAAGTTTATTATTAATGCTGTAGCAAGCTGGAATTCACTGTTTGCATAATGTGAAATTCAGTTAGCAGGATTAACAGTACTCTCTTTCAGAGCAGAGCTGTATGCATTTATTTAGGAGTACCCCTTGAAAAAGAAATGTCCGTGTTTGTAAGACAAAGAGTCTTGTGTATTTTTCCAAGAGCTACTATAAAGTGACTTGTTCCTCAAAGATTTCTTCTGAGGATGATATTGATAACTATAAAAATGACATGAGGGATAAGACTGCTTGAGCCCACACATGGCCTTTTAGCTATAAAATAAGTGCAGTTTCAGAATGAGGATGATGATTATAAGAATTAAAAATTTTTTCGTTATTTGTTCTGCTATTGGACATGTTGGACATAATTTACATGTCATATATAATATATATGTGAATTGGTAGATGAACTTTCTGAACTTATATGGAAAGAATGAATTGGCTGTTTTTTTGTTATTGTTTTTTAAATAGATAATCATCCTGAGTTGAGGGTCTCAAAGACCACCTCTGAGTTTGGTAATTTATACACTAGGAGAACTCACAGGACTCAGCATATAGTCATACTCACGGCAGTAATTTATTTCAGGGAAAGGATACAAAGCAAACTTAGCAAAGAGAAAAGGTGCGTGGGGCAAAATAGAAACCAGGTATAAGCCTGATCCTTTTTCAGTGGAGTCACACAGAATGCACTTAATTCCTCCAGCAACAAGTTGTGACGACATAAGTAAAATGTCTACCAGGGAAGTTCATTGAGGGAATAATGGGAACTCTTCCAAAATCCAGGTTATCAGATGCCATCTAAGGGCCAACATGGCAAGCAAGCCTTTCTAAAGGTACGCCTGCTCTGTATACGTGCGATCTCATATTTCATTTGAGGAAGCTTGTAATGTTGATGATTTCTAGTAGCTTTTCATTCAGTTTAATTACCAGAAATTCTTGAAAGATATAGGTAAGTAGGTGTGTGTGTGTGTGTGTGTGTGTGTGTGTGTGTGTGTGTGTCTTCCTTTTAAAAGCATGATGGTTAAGAACATGGATTCTGAAATTGGACTGTCTGGATTTTGTCATTTACTAGCAGTAAATTGAGGATTTCAGTACTTGCCTCTTTGGGTTATCATAAGGATCAGAAGGGTTGATAGATGTAAAGTGTTTCTTAAATACCAAGAAAAGTAAGTCAGTGCAACTTGCTTTATGCTAATTTTTAACAATATATATATAACTTTTATTTTTTTCTGTATAATATGCATGATACATTTCCATTTGTCTTTACTATTACAATTTATATATTTTCTTTGGTGAGAGAATTTTAAAAATGTATTTTATTTTGTATTAGCTAGATGCTAAAATGCCAAGGTTTAGTAGCACAGGCCTTATTGTTCAACTTTGTATTTCTTCAACTTTCCTTATTTTTTAAAAAGACTTTATTTTTGTAGGACAATTTTAGGTTTACAATGAAGTTGAGAGGAAGACACAGAAATATTCCTTCTGCCCTCATACATGCATAGGCTCTATCATTATCAATATCACTCACTAGAATGATGCTTTTTTTTTTTTTTAATCAAAGGTGAGCCTATATTAATTGACACGTAATCATCCAAAATCTGTAGTTTATGTTAGGGTTCATTCTTAGTATTTCAGACTCTGTGGGCTTTAGACAAATGTATAGTGACATATATCCATCATTACAAAATCATACAGAGTATTTTTACTACCCTGAAAAATCCTCTGTGCTCTTCCTACTCATTTCTTTTACCTCTCAACCCTGGCTACCACTAATCTTTTGGTCATCATAATTTTGCCTTTTTCAGAATATCACATTTGGGATTTTCTTAAACCTTTATTTAGGAGCAAACATTTACTGAGTGCTTGCAATGTACCAGGCATTATGTTGGATATAGAAATAAATAAGAGTCACGATCCTCAATAAGCTCGCTAAGAAGTAGAGAAAACAGGCATGAAAATAATAAGTATAGAGATATAATGGCAGTTTGTCTACGGCACTACAGCAGGCTCACATGCAGGACTTGACAGCCAACTTTGGAGAGTTTAGAAGATGCTTCCAAGGAAGTGAGACACACTTAAGGGGTAAGCAGCAATTAACTACACAGACCTGAGAGATTGTTTCCAAACCTTTGCGGACAGAGACAAAGAGTCTTTGATTCAAATATACTATAAGATTTGAGGCTCAAATTATTTTTGCCTAGTATATGGTATTGTAGTTTAGGATTTTTTTTCCCCATTAAGGTTTGCTTTGCAAGCTAACCATCATTTGTAATATTGTTTGTTTTTGAGAATTTATAAGCTTTGAACATACAATCCATTAGTAAATTGGATGTTGTCCATCTGTAGACTTCATCTCTTCCATGATTTGCTTGTCTCTCCATAATTGCCATTTGCTATTTTAATACTGCCAAGCTTAATATTCCATTGCCTGGAGGAACAAAAATGAAAAATATTCTGAGGAGTAAATTAGGTGTCTTATTTTTGTTCTGCCAGTGGGAGACTTCAGCCCTTGTTTGGCCCCAAATTTTCTGAGACAGTAGCAGCCCCTCTTTTGCCTCAATATCATGGTAGTGATAAGAGTGTTAATAAGATACATGTTAGACACACTGCTTGTGTGTATTTTCTATATATATTGTGTATATGAGCTCCCTCCAGGCTCAGTTTGATATTATAAAGTTGATTAATAGCTCTAAAGTCATCTCTGTGTTTATCTAAATCAGGGCTGTCTTGAAAACAGGGGAATAGGGATAGTAACTTTATCCTAGAAGAAAACATTAGAAAATAATCTTAAGAAATCAGGTTCAATTTTATGAAAACTATCTAAAATTATTTTTAACAATCACTTTGTGTTTCTGCATGTTAATTGTATTATGGTTCAAGGCTTGGATATAGGAATTAGCTAGCAAGGTACAGGATGACCCAATTAGATGTATGTGGCTGATATTAAGCCAGTTGTTTGTATTTTTACTTCTCTCCATTCCTTGAGTTCCCCAAAATGTTAACCTTTACCTTGCATTATCATTTTCTTTTTTTCTGAACCATTTGAGGTTAAGTTGGAGATGTGATGCTTTTTACCCCTTAAAACTTGAGCGTGTGTTTTCTAAAAAAAAAAAGTTGTTCTCATACATAACCACAGTACAGTAATCAAAATGAGGAACTGAACATTGATACAATATTCTTATCTAATATACAGACTGTATCCCTGTTTTACCAATTATCTCGTTAAAGTCCTTTATAGTAAAAAGTTACTTAAAGCAAACTAGGATCATTAAAGTTTCTCACCTGTGCCCCTACCTCTATGTGTAATATTATATTTATACAAATTGCTCAGGGATTAGTGATGACTTGGCAGAACAAGATTTTCTTTTCTGAAACTCCACATTTCAGGAATGCAAGAATGTTTTGTTGCACTAGATAAACTTATTGTTTTAGGAATTGAGGTATGTTTATTTAGGAGTATTGAAGATGATGAGAGATTTAGTCTCAAGATATACAAAAATGTGTCATATGCATACGATGGAATATTATTCAGCATTCAAAAGGAAGGGATTTCTGACACATGATACAACACGAACGAGTCTTGAAGACATTATGCTATGTGAAATAAGCCAGTCACAAAAGGGCAAATGCTATATGATTTCACTCATGAAGTACCTAAAACAATCAAATTCATAGAGGAAAAAAAGTAGAGTGGTGCTTGCCAGGAGTTAGAAGAAGGGGAGTGAGGCGTTATTGTTTAATGTGTACAGAGTTTCAGTTTGGGAAGATGAAAAAGTTCTGGAGATAGTTTCAAAATATGAATATTTAATGCCATTGAACTGTACACTTAAAAATGGTTAAAATGGTAAATGTTATATATATTTTACATAAATGTTTTAAAAAACAAAATTTACTAAATGCACATACTTACTATCTGATATAATTTTTAACTCAGTTTATTCCAAGTTCCAAAATGTAATTGATAACCTCTAATCACTAAATGGTAAAATTTTGTTATTTTATGCTAATTCAAGCTTTTACTTAAATCTTTAAAATACATGCTATATTGTACTTTTTGCCATTTGCTGAAGAGCTTAGCTTGTTATTCAGATCAAAATGATCTTTAAGGGTATTCAAGAGTAAGGAGGACTTTAAGCAAAAGTGACCCAATCACTTTATTCACAGGATGCTCTGACCTATTTTTACAGTGTAAGTTTATGGTGTAGGGAATTATCAGGCTTTATTCAAATAAGTTTTTTCAAATAACAGTGGTTCAAAATAAATATTTAATCTCTCTATAAGACTGAGAAAAATTCTAAGCAGTGTTTTCTAACATTGATATGTTAAATGAGTTATATTGTTTCCTAAATTAAAATTAAATATATAGTCTTAACATTCTATAGTTGCTATTTTTTAGGTTTTATTATTATATCTTTTTTCTTTATAACTGTAAAATTCTTTATAAAGGTATTTCTCCCATAGCCTATTTTATTTTGACAACCAGAAGTGTGAATTGTTTTTTACTTTAATAAATGGTATCAGAAACATTTTTCATCCCTCAATGAAAGTAATTGACCTTGTATGGTACTTATACATACATTATCAAATAAAAGATTATTTTCTCACCCTATGTTTTTATGGGCAATATTTTTTTTGTAAATTTGTTGACTTTATCATATAATAAAGTTTGTTTCTGTCTCTTTTTAGGATATTTTCTTTTCTCGATGTTGTTACCTTGTGTCGCTGTGCTCAGGTCTCCAGGGTAAGAATGGTTGACATGATTGGAGGGGCACCCCTTCCTGACACTGATGATTCCAGTTTCTATAGTAGGCAGACCATTTACTTGAAGTGTTAATTGTATGTATGTTTCAAAGGATGGTGTTTCACCCGTGTCATAACCCAAATTCATGTAATTCTACAGTTCTACGACATATATTATCTTTAATTTTTGGAACTTTTGACTATATAATACAAACAGAAGAAACATTTTCAAGGAAAAGGTTAGGATGCAAATTAAAAGGTTAGGCTCTACTCAGAATTGTAATAAAACAGTGTTTTATGATGTTTTCCTAGTTCAGTTTATGGATACATACTCACAGATGGCTTTTGAGGGTCTAATTTTCATATTACCTCCCCATATTCTTTTCTCAAAAGATAATAGAATTTAATTTTTAAAAAAGTATAGCTCAAACTCAAAAGTTAGCTTTTACAAACACTTAATTATCCATTTTTGTCATTTGACATTGCTGTGACAAAACATTGAAACAATTTTATTGGCTGTCACTAATACAAAGAATAGAATCTTTGTTGTGGAAAAATTGCTTTGTAAATCATTCCTCGTCTCTTCTGTTATTCAGATATATAATAATAAAAGGAGTGAGCACCTACAGTTATCTTTTTATAAACTGGACAATGGCTTTTTGCTTGTTCATTTAACAGCTGTTTATTGAGAATCTACTATATACCAGCTACAATCCAAGTACTGGATATGTAATATGATTACATCATAGAGTATTGTGTTTGTAGCTAGACCTAGGTTTTCCTTCAAATTACCAACAGTGCTCTCCTCAAAAAAAAGACAAAAAATTCATTTGCTATAAAAATGTCACTTTGTCTTGCCAACTTTAATGTAATTTCTGCATCCTAAAAACCATACTATATTAGCTATTCAGGAAACAATCAGAAGTATTTTCATGATTTCTAATTATGTCCCTGGTACCTGAGTGGTTGCTCCAGACATGGCTGATACAAATGAGTGGGGTTTCCTTTCTGTCTCCATATGAAACCTAGGTCATTGAGAACCTGAATATCCAGACCTGTGTCAAAATCTGTTCAGTTGCAGAGTTTCAGGGATGTTGATTTGAATGAGTTTTAATTGTTTTCATTTGCAGGTTTTTCTTCTCAATATGTTTTAATTTAAAAGAAGAGAAAGCACAATACCAATTTCATTGAATCTGGATAGTTAGTTTATCAGTAGTTGTTGTTTACTAAACTTGACGTATTTAATCTGTTTTTAAAAAGAGGCTCTGGAGAAGAACCTACTATTCCTAATTTTATTCTAAGTTTGGCATGTTTCCTGTTTGCTGGCAAAAGTGGTATAAGGAAATGAGAAATATCAGACCATATCAGAGGTATATTCAACCCAAGGATCTAATAAGCATGAACTTTAAAAGTTTTATCTGTTGTCTCCATGGCTAACCAGTTAAGAAACCGTTGGAAAAATGTGAAGCTACAAAAAGAAAAGTAACATTGAAAACCTGAAAGATTTCCAGAATAACTTTGTTTACTTTCATACACTGACGTATTTCTTGCTGGTTGTGGATACACTTATTGGCCCCAGGGTATCTGTCACACAATTTCCTTTTTAAAATTTTGGTATCAAATCTGTGTTTTGGTTGTTACAGTAAGAAATTATATTCTAAGTTTATAACTCAACAATATTAAGACTTTTGTTTACACTTTAATAGGGAATACTTTAAAAGGCTCTTTGATTAAAATGCAGAATGATTCATAACAAATTAATTCTTACTGTTGTCATTTTTCACATAATCCTGAAAAATAGAAAAGCTTCGAAACTTTCTTGCCTCCCTGTACCTTACTGAAGAATGTATGGGAAATCTTAAACTTTCACTGTTTTAAAATTACCGCCGAATCAAATTAGAGGGAAAGGTGACCAATTGAAAAACATCTCTGAGTGAGCAGATGGGTAATGAGGAAAGCGTTAAGTCTCTATCATGTATATGGAGAAATTACACTGTCTTTTCTAAGTCCCAGGTTACTATATCACAGTTTCAAGCTCAACCAAGTGATGCTATGGATAACAAATATGTAGTGAACATAGCAATATTCAGAGTACTGTTCCCTTTCTTTAGTTTCACCTTCTTCTTGATCCTAGTTGAAGAATAGAGTAACAGACTTGTTTCTCGTCAGCTGGATTTTCTCATTTTGGAATTAGAAACTAGAATCTTCCAATTAGAAAAATTTCTGGCTATGATACTTATCACAACTTGTCCTTTCCCCAACTCTCTAAATTAAAATCTTTTGTAGCTGCTAGTTTCTGTACCTGCTCATTTATGAGATAATCTAATTGGAGAATAAAGTACGAATAAGAAATAAGGTAGACTTTTTGGGAGTTAGTGGGGAGGGGTGCTAAACAATGTTTTGGTAAATTTTAGTCATTAGTAGATTGAATTGTGAACTTGAATATTGCTGGCTTTTCCCCAGGTCCTGCTCATTCTGTCTCTTTTTCTTCAAAATAGGCCTGGAATGTTCTGGCTCTGGATGGCAGTAACTGGCAGCGAATTGACCTGTTTGATTTCCAGAGGGATATTGAGGTATAATTATGTGGTGTGTGGCCCCATTTCTCTCGATAGAATGTAATTACAGCATAGAACAGATTAGCCCCAACCATATAAGTCTTCTTTCCCAAGAGAGACAAACTATTAATTTTCATGCATATGAACTTAATTGAAGCCTGCAGTGTTCCCAAGAGCTTATTCAGTTTTTGAGAATGAGAAGAATTATTTTATTGAAATAATACTAAATTATTTGTATTAATAGTACTAAAAAAATTTTATTTTTATTTTTGTGATGGATATGTGAACCTGTGTTTCTTAATTTTAAAGAAGTCTTTTTGCATATGCTTCTTAAAGAATAAGTCAGGTTAACTTGTTGATACATGACATTTGCATAAATTTTTCTTGCGATGAGCATTTTTGTTCTTGGGAAGCTTACAGATAGTTCTTGTGGAGAACAAAAAAAGAATAGTCAAAGTCATTTATTGAATTATGTTTGCTGGGGAGAGATTTTTTTTTTCTTCTCACTTCTTCCCCATATTTTATCTTAGTATTGCCTATTATTTCTAAAATGGAGAAGCATAATGGCTTAAGTGTAAATTATTTTAAACTGAATTCAAGCTCTGTGGTCATTGATTTTCTCACCAGGAGAGTAGAAATAATAAATTTCTCATTGTGTTATAAGGATTAAATAAGATTTACATTTAGATTTAAAAATTTTTTTTTAAGTTCCAGTGGAACTTAATTGTCTTGAGGATCCATGTAAGAAGTTTTTTAAAAGCCTCTCTTGAACTTTCCATTATTTTCAAAAAGTACTTTTTAAATTAATACCTACTGAAATTAAGCTGGAATTTTGTTGTTCATGATTATTTAATCTTCATGGATGTAAATGTTTAAAGCAACATGGCCCACAAAATCATTCAGTAAGCTTTCGTTTAGCATTCATTGAGTCTTTGCTATATTTAGAGTATATAGTAAACACTTTGGAAAGGATACAGAAATAATAGAGTTAATATCCTTCAGTAGCTGCAGTTTAACCAGGAGGGCAGCCTACCTTAAGATAGTGGCATAAGAGAACTACAGAGCACCTCTTTCTTAAATACAGACTATCTTATCAATTGAACAAAATAAATAACTGTGTAGGGTTTAGGCACGTTTCAGGTAGATGGGTTAATTAGGAAAGCTCTCTCACAGTAAGTTGAAGTTTTCCTATTGAATTAAGTCTTTAAAACGAGTAGAAACTTCTTTTTATATATAAATTATTAAAAATAAGAATGGATTCTTTACAAAAGCGGTGTGATATCTTATCTTTTTGTTCATGTGTCTTCTTTTACAGGGCAGGGTAGTGGAGAATATTTCAAAAAGATGTGGAGGCTTTTTACGAAAATTAAGTCTTCGTGGGTGTCTTGGGGTAGGAGACAATGCATTAAGGTAAGAACTTAACTATTGATCAACTGATTTTTTTAAACTGATACTCTTGACTGAAGTAAAGAAAACATTATCTCACCCAGAAAAGATTAAAATGGTTTTAAGCTATTTATAAAGAAAGTTATAGCTTTCCTTAAGCTATTCTGAACTCAAACACTCATAGATTGCTTAGAACACAAAAATATTCAGTAGTAGGGTGTATGCTTTTGAGAATAAAACAAGAACAAGTGTCCGCTCTAAAAAAGCTGGATTTTCCACATTATAAATGGTTCTTTAGAACCTTGAGTTAATTTTGTTTGTTTACTAAAAGTTAAGGTAATTTAAACCTTGGTTGACAAAAAAGACCAACATTTAAAAGTTTATGGTTGGAAATTATTTGTAATAATGAACTACTTTTGTACAAACATCCAGTATTACCAGTAATAACTTCTTCTAATGCCTAGAATTGTGCCCATTTTATTTCAAACCTTTCACTCTGTTTCTTTCCTGTAAAGGACCTTTGCACAAAATTGTAGGAACATTGAAGTACTAAATCTAAATGGATGTACAAAGACTACAGACGCGTAAGTATTTTATGTTTTGGAAGAGTAAGTCATAGCCCCTTGTATCCTGCCTATACTAGCTTTAAGTGCATGCTTCTAAATATATTTATCAAATTTCATTTTTGTTTTACAGGGGAAAGATAGTTTAAAAGGAGAAAGTGATAATATAAATGGAATAAAAAAAATTTATTTTGGAATCTGGCCCAAATCTTATCTTGATATTTCAAATGAAGCTTAAAAATTGTAGTCAGTGACTATGTTGTAGGGATACTAATGATATGAATTACTAGAACTACTTATATTTCAAGAAGATACTAGTTGCTGTTATTCAGAAGGCACAGTAAACAAACAATTCTATGAAAAGATGTAAATTCCTAAACATGGGACTAAACAGCTTGTGATAATCAATATTGAGAGCATTTATTAAGTGACTCTTTGAATGCACTGTCTGTTTCAGTCTCAATATAAAAGAAATAAAACATAATCCTGTATCCTTGAGAGTTTATCATCTCCAACAGTAGACATCAAAGGTAAAAATCCCGTTCAGCCCAAGGATATTATTGGTAATAATATCTATCAAGTTGCAATTAAATTTTATGTAAAGAAAGTGTTGCCTAATTTTAGGTGAAATGAAACCACTGAATAAGCTTGCTTCTTCTTAACATTATTCACTGAATCTTCCTGTTCATAAAGTCCTTATAAAAGAGATGATATATTTACAATTGCTTGAAAGAAAGTGGAAAGCACTCTAAGCATAGAGTACACATTGTTCATTTTATTCCTTTCTTTGAGGTCACAACATTGTCAACTTTTAATATACAGAAGTGTTTGAAAGATGATGACTATGTCTAGTGATCGTTTCTGCTAATAAGTATTAATTCTATGGATCGATTTGGAAGCCGTTAATATGACAAACAACTTACTAAGCCCACCACAACCATGACTTTATACCAGTAGCCCCACATTTACTTTAGATAAATTACCTATTTATTTTTCCTTTGAATACTTAGTATGTCAGATTAATTTGATCACTTGATGTTTAGAAAAGCCACACAATTTATCTTTTTTCTAAGAATCTACATACCAAAGATACAGTGGCAAAATATGATTTATGTACAAGGCTATTCATTTTTACTACCTGTAATAACAGATACTGCTTTATTTTTTAATAGCAAAAGACATGAAACAGCCAAAATGTCTATCAGTAGAGGACTGGTGAGATAAAAGGTATATCGTACGCTGGAGTGATCTAAGTTAAGAAAGGAAATTACAGAGAAGTTTGTATATACAAAGGTACTTCTGTAGGGCTAGAGGATACAATATAACTGTATATCCATATTTATATTTTCAAAAAGAAACAATGGAAAGATAGTAAAAAACTAATAAAAATGGTTACTTATAGGAAAGAGAGAAAACATGAAGAGGGGATGAAAGATGATCTCTAAACCTGATTTATAGTTTTATTTTAATAGCTTTGTAAATGTTTTACATAATTAAACCATGAATAGTTAACTCAAAAAAAATCAAAGCAGTACCTAACAAGTGAAAACAAAACACATGAACCCAGCCATATCAAGTTGCAACTATAATCATACAGAGAGAAATTACTTCTACTGACTTTTGACATCTTAGGAAAATTTTTAAAAATGTACCAAGGTAGACAGAATTGTTTAGTGAACCTTCATCTAGCTTCAGATTGATGGTTGAGAAACTGTAACTTTATGGCTAGTCTTGTGTTGGCTTACCCCTTTTTTATCTTATTTTGAAAAAGACCTAGACATCCTATTATTTAATTTATAAATATGCATTTTTAAAATATTGACTTCTGAAAGTTAAAAGTTTCTAACTTAAGCATATTAATTTTATCGCTCCTATAAGAAAACTTAATATCTTAAAATCATCATATAACTCCTAGTCAGTGTTCAGATTTTTACTTGTTCTAAGATTTCAGCAATATTTTAAATACAGTGTAAAAGAAAAGATACTTTAAGAATTAAAGATGAAGACTTGCCTCATAAAACTATATAAAACTTAGAAAAGAATCAGCTCGAGGTGTTGGACAACATGCAACACAGGAATGAAACATGAAATGAGCCCTATGATTACCCTGGCTACGGAAATCTACATGGATTTGGCTAAATAGTAAACCATATATATGTGTATGGACACCCCAAAGTTGGGCAAAGTACATCTGATAAGCTCTAAAGAACTGCCAGAATTTAAATAAGGCTTTGTTGTAACTACCCAAAAGGAAGAAAGCTCATTGAATACCTTGAGACATTTAATAGAGACTTCAGAAAAGTGACACCTTGTTAGTAGAGCTACACTTGACCTGCTCTAATAAAATAAAAGAAAAAAATTAGGATAAAATTGATTCACAACTAACTTAACTGCCTGCCAAATCCAAACTCAACATTCTTTAAAGGAAGACAACAAAATCTAGACATTCATCTATTTAGCATACAGAATTTACAGCATTCGCTCAAAAATTATAATACATGCAAAGAAGCAGGAAGTGATATCACAAGAAGAACCAGAAGGAAAAACCAATCAGTATAAACAGACCCAGAAAGGATGGAGATGATTTAAAAAATTGATTAGTAGAGTTTAAAATTAGCAATTACAGATATGCAAGAATTTTAAAGAAAACTTAGGAGAAGATAACGTGGAGATTAAAGGGATGGGAAAAGATATACCCTTACAAACAATAGATATAACAATGTTGAAGTGGTTATTAATATCAGATTATATAAACTTCAGGAAAAAGTAAATGCAAAAGATATTTAATAGCACTTTTCTCTCTCAGTAAATGATAAAAACAAGTAGACAAAAACAGTAAACTTATAGAACACTTTGAGCAGCACTATCAATATAATTGTCTTGTCATTTATCGAATGCTATCCTAAAAAACACCAGAATCAGCATTCTTTTCAAGTACACTTGGAATATTCATTCAGTAAGACACACCAAGTAATGGACCATAAAACAAATTTCAATGAGTTTAGAAGGATCGAAATCATATCTAGTATATTCTACAGCCTCAACTGTATTAAAGTAGAAATCAATAACATATATGAATAATTTGAAAATGCAGTATCACCCTTCTGAATAACTCATGGATCAAGGAATAAATTACAAAGAAAACTAGAAAACTTGTTTTACTGTGTGGTAATGAAAACACAACATGTGAAATGTAATAAAGTCAGTGCTTAGAGCAAAATTTATAGCTTTAAATGCTTTGTACCATTTTCCCCTGCTGTCCAAAAGAGTGTTCCTATGCAATCTTTCATAAGCCAAAATGGCATAAAGCAAAGCAGCAGTTACTTTAAGGATATGTCTTCTTGCTAATAAACTTAAAGGTAGATCTGTAGAAATTATCCATTGAAGAACAGAGAAATACAAGATTAAAGAAAAATGGCAGAGCCTCAGAGACTTGTGGGACAACATCAAGAGTAACAATAAACATAAAATGGAAATCCCAATTGAGAGAAAGGGGGGCAAGAAAAAAATGTGAGGAATTAATGGCAGAAAACTTCCCAATTTGATGAAAAACAATAATCTACAGATACAAGAAATTTAATGAGCCCCTAAAAATATAAAAACAGATATTACATGCAGAAGTCCTTCAGGATGAAAAGAGATAAATACTAAGTGGTGGCAACTCAGATCCATAGAAATTGATAAATGAAGAGCACCAGAAATGTTAAATATTTGAATAAATCTAAGACTCTATATTTTTCTCATATCTCTTTTTTAGTAGATATAAGATTATATGAAGAAATAATTATAACACTATTTTTAGGTTTGTGACAATAAATAGAAATATGATATATTTTGAACATATGAAAATAATAGCACAAAGGAAAGAGGGAATGGTGTTATTGGAGCCCTTATTTTTTGAGAATTAATCTATTCTGAAATAGATTATAGTAAATTAAGGTACATTTCGTAATTCGTGAGCAAACTTAGAAAATAACTTAAAAATAGCCAAAAATCAGCAGAGGAGTTGACATAGTACACTTAACATAAGAAAACAGTAAAGGAAAAATAGAAAAAAGCATGAAACAAATAGAAAAAGGTAGCAAAAGAGAGACTAAATCCAACCATATCAATAATTCTGTTAAATGTGGACGGGATAAACACTTCACCCAAAAGACAGATTGTCAGTATGGATTAAAAAGCTGTATCCAGCTATCTGCTGTCTACAAGAGACATGCTTTAGATTCAAAGACACAAAAAGGTTGAAAGTAAACAGGTGGAAAAAAATGCATACTATGCAAATAGGACCTCTACCCAATAATAATTATGGAATAAAGGTTCATTACAAACAGACTTTGGAATATCATGAAGGATAGAGCATACATAGGGCCACAATGTAAGCCTTAATAAACTTAAGAAAATTAAAACTATACAAAATATATTCTCTGACCAGAACTAGAGAATTAAATGAGAAATGCACAACAAAACAAAATCTCGGAAGACCTCAAGTATTTGGAAATTAAGCAAGACACTTCTAAGTAACCCACAGTTAAAGATTAAAAAAAGAAGAGAGAGAAATTTAAAAAATATTTTGAATGAAAATAGAAAGCTATCAAAATTTATGGGTTACAGCTAAAGTGTGGTGATGCAGCTCTAAATTCTTGTATCAGAAAAGATAGAAAAGCTCAAGTCAATAACAACCTTCAACATTAAGAAATAAGAAAAAGAAGAATAAACTAAGCCCAAAGTTAGCAGAAGAAAGAAATAATATAGATTGGATATCCGTGAATAAGAAACAGAAAAACAGCAAAAATCAATGAAACCAAAAGCTAGTTCTTTGGGGGAAAAAATATCAAAATCAGCAAACCTAGACTAAGAAAATAAGAGAGGAGGCACAAATTATCAAAAGAAGGAATGAAGGTAAGGACAAAATACCCAAAAGACAGACTAAAAGAATTAGGAAATATAGTAAATAACTATACTAGCAGTTCAAACAACCCAGATGAAATGGACAGATTCCTGGGAAGGCACAAATTACCAAATTTAACTCAAGAAAAAAACAAACAATCTGAATAGATATATACCAAGTAAATTCAGTGAGTGCTTCAGAATTATCCCACAGAGAAAAAAGCACAGGCCCACATGACTTCACTGTTCCATTCCATCAAATATTTAAAGAATAAATAATACCAGTCTTCAAATTCATAAAATAAATGAGGAAGTACTTCATAACTCATTCCATGAATCCAGTATTTTTATGAAACTAAAGCTGCCAAAGACATCACCACAAAAGGAAATCTGATCAATATTCCTCAGGAACAGAGATGTAAAAATACTTAACAAAATTTTGTTAAACTGAATCCAGCAACATATGAAAGGGTATAACCAAGTGGAATTTATTCCAGAAAATACAAATATGGGTTAACATCTGAAAATCAATTAGTGTAATATCTCATAACAGTAGAATAAATTAAGGGTCAACAAACTTTGTATGGGGCCATATAGGTAAAATATTTAGGCTTTGTTGGCCGTGCAGTCTCTGTCACAACTACTCAGCCCTGTCAGTGTTTTACAAAAGCAGCCATAGACAGTGCATAAACAAATGAGCATGGCTGTGCTTCAGTTAAACTTTATTTCTGGGTGCTGCTGAGATTTGAATTTCATAGAATTTTCACATGTCACAAAATAGTATCTTCTTTTGATTTTCTTTTAACCATTTAAAAATATCAAAACCATTCTTAACTCGTGGTCTAAATAAAGTGGGTAACTGGTGAGATTTACTGCCTCTGGACTAAAGGACAAAAACCACATGATCATCACAATGTGATAGGAGCCTCTGAAATGGCCCCAAATAATCCTTACCTTCTAGAATTCACACACTCTTGTGTAATCTTTTCCCCTCGAGCATGGACTGGACCAAGGACTCATTTCTAACAATAGAATACTGTAAAAGAGATTGGATGTCACTTTAGAGATAAGGTTACAAAAAGTCTGTGACTTCTGTCTTGTTTTACCTTTTCTCAGGGCTCTGACTCTAGGGCAGGGGTGGTGAGGAGAGCAAGCTGCCCTGTTTTGAGTAGCTCTCTGGAGAGGCCCTTGTGGCAAGAAACTGAGGTCTCTGGCCAGTAGCCAGAAAGAACCTGAAACCTACCAAAAACCAAATGAGTGAACTTGGAATTGGATCTTCTTCTAAGGTCTGCCAGAAGCTACTTAAATGAGCTTGGAAGAGAATCTGTACCCAGTTAACCTTTGAGATGATTGCAACTGTGGCCAATACTCTGATTACAGCCTTACAAGAGACCCTGAGTCAAAGGCACTCTGCTAAACTGCCTGTATCTGTATTCCTGATCCACAAAAGTTGTGGGAAAATAAATATTTGTTGTTTTAAGCTGCTCAGTTTTGGGATAATTTGTTATGCAACAATAGATAACTAATACATCATTAGATGGAAAAGCATATGCCAAAATTCAGTACCCATTCATAAATTGCCAACAAACTAAGAATAGAAGGGAGTGTTCTCAATCTGATCAAAGGCTTCTATGAAAAACCTACTGCAAACCATCATGTGTAATGGTGAAAGACTGAGTGCTTTACCTTAATGTCAGGAGTAAGGCAAGGATGTTAACTCTCACCATTTCTATTCAACATTCTGTTGACAATTCTAGCCAATGCAGTACCTTTATTACAAAATGACAAAATAAAACCACAATAGAGTACATTGCAAACCCACTAAAGTAGCTATTAGCAAAAAAGAGAGACCAATGCCAAGTGTTGGCAAGGATGTGGAGAAACTGGGACTTTTATAGGTGCTTTGTAGGAATGTAAAATGATAGAGCCACTTTGGAAAGTTAGTTTTGGCAGTTTCTTAAAAAGATAAACATAAACTTAGTTTAGGACATAGCAGTTCTACTCCTAGGCATCTACCCAGAAGAAATGGAAACAGAGATCCATACAAAGACCTAAGAAACATCCACCAAATAGAATGTATAATTCTTATTTGGATCCTAATTCGATCAATTCAGCTTGAGAGAATTGGGGAAACTTGAATACAGACTGGGTATTTGATATTAAGGAATTAAAATTCTTATCTATTAGAAATATGTCCTCAAATATTTATAGGTGAAAACATATGCCTGGGATTTGCTTTAAAATACTGAAATGAAGAAAGGATGAAATAGAAATAGAATGTTGATAAATTCCAAAGCTTAATGGTGGTACATGTGCGTTCTCTATTATTTACTCTTATGTATATTTTAAATTTCTCATAATAAGTTAAAAAGTTTGACTGAGAACTAACACTGCGAGAAAAGAACCTTTAAGGAATTCATAAAGGAAAATAGGTAGTAATGTTATATAACTTAGCATGTTTCAGCCCAATACTGATCCATCCTCTGTATACCTTGCAAAAATCCAATTATTATATTACTGCCATGCAAAGGTTATCTTGAGCAGAGATTTAAGTGAAAGAGCAGAGACAGAGCTTTCAGTCTTCGTGTTTTACCACTTGCTAGCAGGTACTAGGTAGCTTTCTTATGTTCCTGGATTTACAAGATGCATTTAGATCTCTTATCAGCACATATGCAGTTTGCTGCTAATAGTTATTAACATTTCCAAGTGTGAATAATACACCATCTTCCCCTCATGGAAATTCTCATACACAGCACAACCTTTTTTATACTTTGTAAATGGCACTGGCCTCTTCCTCAGTGTGAAAGGTCCTGGGATTTATAACTGCTTTTATTTGGAGTATGGAAATTTTACAGTTCTTACATATACACACATGTTTAATGAGAATCGTGTATGATATACTGAGGATGTGTTCTTGTTTGTTTGTTTATTTATTTTCTCCTTTTTCCGTTTTTCAGTACATGTACTAGCCTTAGCAAGTTCTGTTCCAAACTCAGGCACCTTGACTTGGCTTCCTGTACATCAATAACAAACATGTCTCTAAAAGCTCTGAGGTAAATTTTTTATAATAAGGTTGTCCAATAATCAGAACAAATACTTATTTTTTTAATAACTGAAATAAAGTTGGAATTAAAGGAAACTGTTTTATGAATATGTACTGTAGTTCAGAATAAATCTTTTGTTTTGCCACTTTTCCAAAGTATAGGATGTATTCAGATGAAAGGACTAGAGGTTACTGAGTATCTGAACATGCTAGTACAATTTATAAATGAATGATTAGATTTTTCTGAAGGCTTGTTTCTTCCCTTCCCCCGAACCCACCCCCCCACCCACCCCCCAAAAATACATTATTATAGCTTAGTGATTAAAGCAGCACTCTGGAGTCAGGTTATTAACCAGGTACCTTGAACAAGTATAACTCTTGTAAGTTTTTCTATCTCATAGGGTTGTTACTAGAATTAAACACTTATTCATTATTTGACAATATTAGGCTGAACCATATAAAGTTCCAATATTCCAACAGTTTTTGTCTTATAAAAATGACAGCTTCATGTGTTTCAACATAGTATATATAAATTGTTTAGGGTTCCTGGCATGTAGTAAACAATACATTTTAATTTTAATGTTAATATATTTATTAAAGTATATTATATTACAAAAGATGTATCTTAAAAGGAAGGTTTTAAAATGCCCATTCTCTTTGTAATTTTATTTTTATCAGCCTTTTATAAATGATTATGGTCCCATGTATTGGTTACACTTATGAATAGTAAGATTTAAGCTGTTGAAAGAAACAATTGTAGATTTGGTTAAGTAGAATATAAATATTCTAAAAATGGAGCTCCTTCTGGACCTTCCTTATGAATATTGAACACATATGCATCTAAGGCTGTTTGCTGTGTAGGATGATAATAAATAGGATATATAACATTTATAGTTTATAAAATATTCACATTAATGATCTCATTTATTTGAAAACCTTGTGAGGTAGATAGGACAGACACTATACATATAAGGAAATCGAAAACATTTTAAATGTCAGGTAATGTGATACAACCATGGGATGTAACTGCATAAGATATTGTTGCTGCCCTTAAGTTGCTCAGGTTCTGGTGGGAGAAAAATAACACTAAACATGTCATCATACTACAATGCAATAAGTGCTGTAATAGAAATATATCAGTTTGGGGAGAACATAGAAGAGGCTATATCTGGTCTTGGGTTGAGGCTATGGCTGGTCTTGAGGCTTCCTAAAATGACTTGCCTGAAGTCACACTTAATGTTGAAGAATGAACTTCAACAAAGATCCCTGGCTTTATTTTATAAAACAGTTATGTCAGTATTCTCCAGAGAATGTCAGATTTTGGGATTCTTCCATAGTAAAATGTGAAATCAAAGATCAAAGATGAAGCTAATATTTGGTAGAAGCCAGTGTTCCCCGACTGTTTTGGCACCAGGGACTGAGAATTTAATGCCTGATGATCTGAGGTGGAGCTGATGTGGTGATGCTAGTGCTAGGGAGTGGCGGAAAATACAGTTGAAGCTTCATTTGCTTGCCAGCCACTTACCTCCTGCTGTGCAACCCTGTTCCTAACAGGCCATGGACTGGTACTGGCCCATGCCCCAGGGATTGGAGACCCCTACTCTAGATGCTTCCCAGATAAGGAAAATGTATAGGTCCTCTATAATTTTCTAAATACTTGTTTAAATGTCTTCATTAGTACTTTGATGATAGAATTATTTGATAGAGAATCTGGGTTTGATTCTAAACTCTTAATTATTTGGTCAACTTGAATGGGTCACTTAATTTTTGTTTCCTATCTAGGGAACTTTTAAATATGTGATAAGTGCAAAAGCAATATACTTTGAAAAGTATAAATTTCCATAAAAATCTAATATATTTGAAAAACAATAGTGTGCTTTGTGCTTTGTTAGTTAAGCTGGATTTGAGCTAGCCCTCCTAGTAATAAAGTACCACACAAATACCACAAACATTGATAAATATACTTTTTTGTTGTAATGAGATTGCCTGTGTTCTAAATCTGCATTAAGTAAGAATTATATTCTTGTGGGAGTGCATGGGGCTGTATCCACTTCTTAACTAAATAGCCAATTAAATGAGACTTTGGTGCTTTTAGAATTGGGTTTAGTCATATGTTTGTTTTATTTTATTTTATCCTAAGTGAGGGATGTCCATTGTTGGAGCAATTGAACATTTCCTGGTGTGACCAAGTAACCAAGGATGGCATCCAAGCTCTAGTGAGAGGCTGTGGAGGTCTCAAGGCTTTATTCCTAAAAGGCTGCACACAGGTAATACTCCATGTAGTGCTTGTGAGTTATAGGTAGCCCCAAGATTTTGGCTTAAGGGATATGTAGTTGTTTTGTATTATTGACCAAAGACACATGTTTACCAAAAATTAAAATGTTTTCCTTAGAGTAGGAAAAAAATAAGAAGAATTAACATCTGACCAAAGATAAATTTTTAAGGGGAAGCAAGCTGGGGAGATGAAATCATTACATGCACGATAGGCAAGAGTTTCGTGCCATTTAATCTGAAAAGAAAACTTTCCATGCTGTTACTGCCTGAGACCTTGATGGTAAGGAAGGCAGTCTTGGCAATTGCCACTAGTTTTTAAACCACCAGAAGCTTTTCTTAAATGTGCCAAGTATATAGCAACCTACATTTTACAATGTTTATGCTTACTTCCTGCCAGTCATATTATAAATCCAACATATTTTATCATTAAAAATATTACTGTTTTACAGTGAAAAAAAATGTAATTGGCATGGTAGCATCTGGAAGGAAATGATTGAGAATGGGTTTAGAAGTGACTACTAACAAAGTAAGGCTAGGCTCTTATTGGCTTACTTTTTTAATGGTTACTAAAACCATGCCATAGATTCTATTAAAAATGCCCTTATTCTTTCACTATGATAGGAGATTTTCCTTTGTTTGAAACAGAGCTTTGAAAGTATGACTGCCTTAAGAACAACAGCTTGAGCTTCTGGTTATTTATGGAATCCTGAAAAATATTGATTGGAATGCATCATTATAATCAATTACTTGCCATCTGTTCTCAGCACTGTACTCATGGCACTGATCTTATAGCAGCAGATACATTGTGGATTCCTTTCTCAGTTCCCGCTCCCAAAAATATAGTGAGTGTAGAAATGCGAAAATTATTTTAGCTTCATAAACACTTAGCAAAATGCTGTGAGGCATATTTATTAGAAGAAAAATCTGTAAACATTAGGCAATGTTTATTTTATCTTTTCCATGATTTGGTGATAAGAACTAGATGTGCTAAGAACTGAAAAAAATAAAATGTACTGATCATATGAATTATACCTTTATGTGATCATAGTTCATTGTTCTGTTTCACTGTTCCTTTGAAACCTGGTTGTCTATATTTAGACTGTATTGATGAATGTGTACTCTCTTAAAGCTCTGTGCTATAAAACAATGTCAGTAATCTTTTTTCTTTTTTAATCTTTCTAGCTAGAAGATGAAGCTCTCAAGTACATAGGTGCACACTGTCCTGAACTGGTGACTTTGAACTTGCAGACCTGCTTAGTAAGCAATCTCTCCCCAACTCTTCTGCATTAGTAATTTATTTCTGTATTATTACTGTAAGAATTTCAGTCATCAAGACCAGGTGTTTTTTCACTTCAACCCTGGGGACGCAGTAGACACAGATAATTTCTTTACAGGCTTGACAATACCCATTCCCATGGGCTTTGACATAGATTAAGGGGCAGCTTATTCAGAATTACAAGTAGGCTAACTATAACTTCATCCCTTTCTTTTCTACATAAGAAAACTCTACTTTTTAGAATTAAATTATTCACAAACTTTAGTATTTAAAATATTTTTGGTAAATTAATTGCAATCACATTGATTAAAATCTATTAGTGGGTTATAACTATTGGGAACCACTGATCCAAACAGATGATGAGCAGATATGTCCTTTAAATTATTTTTAAGTAATATTTGTAGTTTATACTTGATTTGTTTAGACTAGAGTTTTTGTCTCTATCCCAAACCCCTGAATTTTATTTTGAGAATTTGCTGAAACTGTTGAGGATCCTAGAACATTAACAGTACACCTCTAGCTTTTCTTTCTTGCTTTGTAAATTGCATACGTGTTACTTTGGAGTGAGAGCCTCTCTTAGCAATAAAAAAAGGTTGGTCAGGGGTTTTTTTTTGTTTTTGTTTTTTTTTTTACTAAATAAGCCGCTTTCTGCTAACCTCCTCCTCTTATTTAATCACCTGAAACTTGAGATCATAGTGGTTTAGTTTAAAGGTGATACTTAAAGGGCCACATTATGTGCAATTTAAGCAACTGGCCCTTCTAGCCCTCAAGGGATGGTGCTTGCTGATAATGATCTGCTTAGGTTTTTCTGGAGACTGAGTTAATGAATGACATTTTAAAAAAATTCTGACCACTCCTATCTTTTAATTCTGGTTACCACAGTTGCTAACTAGCAGAATTTGCCTAATTTCATTTATGAAACAAATATTTGGCTTGAGAGAAAGAGCTTACAACTATTATAAATTTGAAGCCATTATCTTACAGTGATAGGAAAAATCTGTTCTTGGACATCTTCAGATTTTATTTATATACAATTACACATACATTCTGTGTATATACATATACATATATTCTGTGTGTGTATATATATATATATATATATATATATATATATATATGTTACATATATATATGTTACATATATATATATGTTACATACAGACTCACACATACACATAAATATGTATATACCATACCGGCCATTTGCCATTTTAGTTTCATTTCCTTTACTCTTCTAACAGGCAGAAATTACAGTTGGTATAACATAAAGAACCAGTTCTGTCATATGTTTATTTTACTGTTTCCCTTCACCCAGATATTAGGCCACAAGTCAGTCCTCCATCATTCCTTCCATACAATGTGATGAAATGATTCTCAACATTCATGACTCTTTGTGTTTTTTCCCAAAACTTTTGAAGTGACTGAAGTACATTCTTGATCTGTTCTCTTTTTCTTGACTAATTTGAAAACAAAAGTTTAGTAATTTTGACTCCTTTAAAATTTAAAGTAATATGACTTTTCTTATCTTTCTCAGAAATCCCTTATAGACTTTAAACCATTAAAAAGGAAAAGAAAGCACAACCCTACAAATACTTCCTGAATATTGTGTAACATAAATTCCATTGGCCCGCTAAATATGCATATTTATCTATTGCTGCTTCCCACTTTACATTTCAGTTATTGTTTAATAGTAATGATACATCACACTTGCTTGGCACTTTTTTAGGTTCTTCCACATGTGCATGTATCTCACTAATTTATCCTCATGACAAATCTTATATATGCCTTAGCATCTATTTTTTTATGTGTATTTTTTTCCATTATATAGTTTTGAGAACATAATGATTTAAGCAGTGAATATTTAAAGTTTGATTTTTTTTCAGTTGTCTTTGCAACCTAAGGACTCCGTTTGATTAGATAGAGGCGAAAGGGGAGCTTTTCTGAGACTAACACAAAATTAGTTAATCTAGCAGGACAACTTGAAGTGCTGATCAAATCTGAAAGAATTCACCATGTTAAGATATTTATACTTGACTTTTTTTAATGTAACATCTTTGTTGTTTTTCATTGTATAGTAATTTAAAACATACAAAATTATATTTGAATTGGACACAACTATTTCCATAAATTAGAAAATTGTTTATTAGAATACAAAAATATAGGATTAAGTAGATCTGTGTATGAGATTGCAGCCATCATCCACAGATTGTTTGATTTTTTCAGTTTGCTTAGTATCAATTTTGAACTTGTAAATATGTTTATACTATTAAAATATTGCCTTTATCTGTTTTCTAGGTTTTAAAATCATTTAATTAAATCTACACCATGATGCAGTGCTATTCCCAATCCCATTAATTTAAAAGAAACTTATTAAAGCTTCTTTTCTTTACTCTCAAAATGAGCACAGATTCTCTTGAAAATTAAATCAAAAGGATCTAGAAGGAAGAAACCAAGTGTGTTCATTTTCTTTTAGGTCTGCTAACTGATTAATATTAAATCTGCTTATGTTTCTTTTTGGTACTTACTTTCACAGAAGTAACATTTTTCCTTCGTTTTTTTTCTGCTGAGTTACTAATATCTATGGGGTTGTTTTTGCTCTTGTTTTTTATTTTTATTTTTATTTTTATTTTTTAGCAAATCACAGATGAAGGTCTCATTACTATATGCAGAGGGTGCCATAAGTTACAGTCCCTCTGTGCCTCCGGCTGCTCCAACATCACAGATGCCATCCTGAATGCTCTAGGTCAGAACTGCCCACGGCTTAGGTAAACATTTCTTATTTAGCTCAAAATTTTGGGAGAGGGACAGAGACCTCCTTCACCCATATAGAATCTTTACATTTTTAAGGTAGATACTACAAGACCACTGCCCTTTTAGATGCCCACCTACTTGTTTTGTACTTCATTTGGTTACATGTAATTAATTGACCTGAATCAAGGGGTAATAGCCCCCATTTGCTACTTCTTACTATCTATACTAGAAAAAAAAATCAACATTTTAATTTATTACTTGAGAAAAGAAATAAAGGAATTTTTTTTATTAATACTTTCATATACAAATGGTCCCTGGGTTACAATGGTTCAACTTATGATTCTTTGACTTTACCATAGTATAAAAGCAATATGCATAATAAATTACATGATATATTCAACATTTTATTATAAAATAGATTTGTGTTAAATAATTTTAATAATTTTGCCCACCTGTAAGTGTTCTGAGTACATTTTAGGTAGGCTTGGCTAAGCTATGATGTTTGGTAGATTATGTGTTAAAAGCATTTCAACTTAGTGATATTTTCAATTTACGATGGATTTATCAGAACATAACCCCATCCATCACAAGTCAAGGGAGCATCTGTAATTCTTTTCTGAAGAAAGTTTTTCAAGATCCATCCTATAGTCACTTATAATAATGATGCCAGGTATATAGCAAGGAGTTGTTAAGGGAAAAAAACAACAACAACAAAAAAACAGCCATACAGGGGAACCTCCTTTGTGTTGACTGATGGTTTTTTAAAGTAGGCCTTATTTCTCTATGGTTCCTCTCTGCCTAAATATAGGATTGGCTGAATATTTATTAAGAATGCTGTGTTAGCATGCATACAGTCTGAAACCTGTATTCTGTAAGAGCACACGACACACTATTCTGATCCTCATATACCTGTTTTATTTCTTAAAACTTGTTTTGTACTTACATATTAGATGCGTTAGCCATTATTCAGAGTGATTCACAAATGTTAATTTAATCATCATAACACTACATAAACATTGTTATTACCTCCATATTATAGATGAGAATACCAAAGCACAGAGAAGTCAAGTAACCTGTTCAAGATCTCACAGCTAGTAAATGCAGGATTCAAACCTAGGCAGTCTGGCTCCAGAACCCATGAAACTGTTCATCTTATATATAATAATCATTTAAACCCATAAAACTTTATTAAAACTTTTTTGTAATAATCTGGCCATAGGCCATAATTGGTGAAAGAAAATTTTCCTACAGTATCTAAATCCCTTAGTAGATCAGAGATTTTTGGTCAAATTAGTAACATCAGAATGCTAGAGTAGAGTTCTATTCAGGAGCAAATGTCATAGCCAAATTCTTGTAAAAATATTACCCGTTCTTTTTTGGTTTTAAAGAGAAAGGTGTTCAGCTCCATCCTCCTCCATAGTTTATCTTACTGCTAGAACAGAAAAGCTCTCAAATGTGATACCCATCGTGGCTTCAGTCAGATCATGCTTTTCCATTAGATGCTGCATTCATTTCTAATTGTCAGTTGATATTGATTTTTTTTACTTTAGCATTACTTTTTTTTCAACTTCTGTAAGTAATTTGTAAGCACACATATAAATATTCTTTCATACCATCAATGCAGATGCCACCAAACTTTTCACAGAAAAGAGCTACTTTTGATTCCCGGTCCTGTGGTTGGTATTTAGGTTGGTGTTTAGCAGTTCTAAATAGAAGAGTGGCTGCCACAGTTCAGCTCCCCTCTCCACTGGACCTCCCTGGAAGGCTGTGGGAGGAAGCAGGAAGCTTAAGCATATTTTTTTCATAAGTATGGAATTTCATATTTGGGATAGGCCTGTAATTAACTAGTCTCTTCATAACATTTTTAAAAGCTATTTAAATCTGAGTGAACCTACACCTAAAATAGGGAAAGAGAATAATTTACTTTAGCAACAGATTAACTGAAACAGAGTATTTATCTCCATTTCCTTTGTTTTCTAGGAGCAGGCTGCCCTCTGGGGGTAAGCAGTATGCCATCAAGAAGCCTTTTAAATGCGTTTCTCATGCATTTGGGCATTAACTACAAGCTTCTGTTATATTCTTCTGATTGCATCAGCCTGAAATGTGGTATTTACAGGACCACTTATGATGACTCCATGAAAATGAATGGCAAGATCTGTATACAGACTTGCTTAACTATTAATGTCACTCTTTATTATGTAGTCCTTAGGGAATAGGTTTTCTTAAATTCTTGATGTTATAATAAATGCAGTTTTAAGGGACCAAGGACTTGACTTTCACTTTGTTTTTTAACAGAATATTAGAAGTGGCAAGATGTTCTCAACTAACAGATGTAGGCTTTACCACTCTGGCCAGGGTAAGCATTTTCTTCGGGTTATATAGGTTTTGTTTAGGATTTTTATTTCAGAAGAGTGACCAACTAGGAAAATGTGGAATGACAGCAGAATTGAGGATGTGGGATGTGGGGGACCTTCTCTGTTCCTGACCATTCTCATGCCATAGCCACAGGCCTGTACAATACAAACTGCTCTAGAAATGCAGACATGCATTGGATAGCATGATGCTCCTGCTGAGACTTTATTTTCCACACTTTCATATGATAAACTAAGCAGGAACTTCCTAGTATTTTGTGGAAGAAACACTTACAGTGGTTTATAAATCACTATATAATAATAGTATTTAAAATTATACTGTCCCTTGGCCTTATAAGATGTTAGATACTTTAAATGTGACATAATTGAGAAATTTCACTGTCATCAAGGCCTTTTTAAATGTGTGATTAATGGAATAAGACAAAGTGACATTAGAATGACATCAACTCTGAAACTCTTAAGAGTTCATTATATTTAATACTACTGCTTAGTTTCCTGGCCTTAAATTTTTCCCATGTTTTAAAATGTTTATACTGTAATGTTTGGTTTTGTATTTTGTATAGAATTGCCATGAGCTTGAAAAGATGGACTTGGAAGAGTGTGTTCAGGTAAGATTGTGGACTTTTACTCAGGAATACAGTATAATAGAAACTTACTTAGCTTGCACATGAGAACATTCACTTCCTTTCCCTGGTGTAGTATAGTGTAGTGTCTGGCAACACTGCTGACTCTTCGTTTATTGAGGTGTCCTCCAGGCATGCCAGACAGAAGTGCTTTTGGTATATGTGTTAAGAAACTAGGAAAATACATGCCATCAATAAGATTGCCATTGGAAGGAAAGAAGATCCAGACGTTCAGGCCATAAAGATGTTAAGCTATTTACTTAGACCTACAGGACGCTAGTAAATAATTAAAACCCTGTCACACTGGTATATAGCACTGACCTTTTCTTTTATAGCTTAACTGATTGCTGGACCCCTGACATCATTATCCCTGGGAACCCAACTCGTGGAACCCTTCCATTCAGGCAGGCAAACTAACTGGATATCTCCTTATCAGTAATTTCTTTTGTTACCAATCTTAAGAACTTCGAAATTATTGGTTGACTGGGGAGAAGCTTTGAAGGACTCCCTAAAAAGAAGATAGAGCAATGAATTTTTATAATAGTAAAAGAAGATACTTGGATAACTATTGAGGTCAATTTTTTTCTAAATTGTTATCTGATCTGAACACTACTTAGCAGCTATTAGTTCTTATTAACTAAAACTTGTTCATGGCATTTATCTCTTGCACATGATTGAGTGTACTGTCCTTTCCATTGTTAGTCCTTCCGAGTGCTGTACACACACCTGCCTGCCCCCACTCGCTGCCCCCTTGCTATTTTTTAGCCCCTGTGAAGCTGTGTATATTAAAATAATATATAGGAATAACCCCAGAGTTGAGAAGAATTTGAAGGAAGTACTGATTTACTTTTTGTCCTAAGATAACTATAAAAGACTATTCTTACTTCAGGGGTTCCTCCTTCCTGAATGTTCATAAGTAACACACATTCCAGCAGCCTCTTCCTACCACCCTTGGGAACATAACTGACACCCAGGTTATCAGTCCTGAGTTGTGGCATGACTTATAAAATACAGGCCAAATATCTAAAAATTTGAGGATGTTCCTACATTATTTTTTTTCATGGAACAGTCTTCTTCTGATCCTTTTCTATGATAGTTCTAAGGAGGTAGAACAAGGTCCAGTGGGTAGACGCTATGAGGAGACATTTTCATTCATTTAAAAAAAAAAAAAAAACAGTCTTCAATAGACTTGTTTAAAGGTGAAGACTAGAGATGACTAGTGTTCAAGCCTAGACTGGATAGGTTCTCAGGGATAGGTTCAGGTAGCTAATGGGATTTCAGCCTCAGGATTCTGTTATTTAATCATTGATATTAGGATATCAGTCTAGAATATAAGGTAGTCAAGAATGGGGTATGGCCCATGAATTTTTTTGGGATTATACGCAAAATAACTTTTATATTTCTTTCAGATAACAGATAGCACATTAATCCAACTTTCTATACACTGTCCTCGACTTCAAGTATTGGTGAGTTTAACTCTGAAAGTTTTGTGTTTATTGGATTTAATAAAAATTCAGCTCTTACTTTCCTCGTGATGTCTGGCTGCCATTTTGGGAAAGCATAGTTCTCCAAATTGCCAACTTACAGAGGACCAAGGGAGGACATGCGTGTAGGGAGAAACAGCTAGGAACTGGAAAAGTAAAATATTTTTGGTATCAATACTTGGAGACTGAAAACTGACATGGAAGGTATGAATTCTGTCTTCCACATGAATTACACTCCAACCTGAGCGTTGCTTAAATTTCCAGAGGTCCAGGAGACAAGATGGCCCAAAATACAGTTTCACCTTGGGATTAAATGTTCCTGTAAAACAGAACCAATCAAGGCTTTACTAGAGGAGTTCTCTGCTACTGCTTCCAGTAACACTGTGAGAAAGGATTCTGCTTAACTCTTCTGTATCTTGGTTCATTTTTGGTGTTTTGGGTGACACGTTACTATCCAAAATTGGGTCAAGACTTCTGAGTTTCTCATGTAGGAACCAGGGATTTAAGGAAAATTGATAAAGTGAAAAGATTTATGTGCAGAGATAACCATACCTGACAACTGTAAGAATCAACTTCAGTTAATTACTTAGGTATGCTCCTGTGCCAAGTATTCAGTATTTGGTACAAATTTCAGAAGTTTTTATACATGGAAAGCTTGAGCTCCACTGCCCCTATAAAGAAGAAAATGTCAATTTACGTGTTGGAGGGTAATCTTACTTTGTTTATGAACTATTTCACAGTAATTATATGAATTCACAAGATATATTCAGAATCACACAGAAATGTCAGTCCTTGATTGTCAAAAGCAGAACCCCAGAAACTAGTTTGCTTTCTTCGTTTTACCACATGGATCTAGTAATGGTTCCATGTACATAAGAATTAAACTAGAAAAGTCTCCTTTCTGGTAGTAACAGGCCTCTGGCTAGAAGAATGCTGTAAGATGTTTCATTCTCCTCATTCTATTTGGTTGTAGAGTCTGTCTCACTGTGAGCTGATCACAGATGATGGAATTCGTCACTTGGGGAATGGGGCCTGCGCTCATGACCAGCTGGAGGTGATTGAACTGGACAACTGCCCACTAATCACAGATGCTTCCCTGGAGCACTTGAAGAGTTGTCACAGCCTCGAGCGGATAGAACTGTATGACTGCCAGCAAATCACACGGGCTGGAATCAAGAGACTCAGGGTAAAGAGGGCCACACCACTCTTCGGCTCTAGTGTTCTCTGCACCCTTTTCTTTTTCCCTTTTTTTTTTTTTTTTTTTTAGATTTAGATTTCTATTATTTTTCTATTTACTTGGACATTTAGCAAAGAGGAAAAAAAATGGAGAGCAAACCTAAAGGTAGATAGTTTTTAACCTCTTGTTCCAGATGGAAATTTAGTAGGAAAATATCCACCAAAGGGAAGAAAAGTAGGTCTCCTCCCAGCAGTTTCTCCAGTAATGTCCAGAGCTTCATAACTTTCCCAGAGTCAAAAGCATATGCCAGATTTTAGTTCTAGAGGAAAGAAAGAAATAACATAAAGAATATATTTAATTAAATGGGATTTAAGAATTTAATTTGTATTTCTTTTCACGTCAAGGAGGTCCTTATTTTTTAAGACAACAAATGGATCAGGTAGTTTTTCCCTTTTTTTTCACCTCACCCTCTATAATAGACCCGTGCATAGCCAAATGACTAGAATACAGGTTATAAAAGGCTGGCTGAATCTATGTTAAACTATTCAGCTCAATAGATATTTATTTATTGGAACATCTATCTCACACCTGCTGTGGGAAAGGCACTTTGCTTAGTTAGGCCCTTACAACCAACCTCTGAAAAATCCATGTTGGCTGTATGGCTTCTGAGCACTTAGAGGAGGAGCAAACTTCATCTTTATTTTCAGTTGGCCTCAATTTGTCCTCTCCCATGAGACCTAGAGGACTCATAGCATAACTGCAATGGAATGTCCTTGCAGCCTTATTTCTTCTGCACCTAAAAAGAGACAGATCAATCAAGAGTCTCTTCTGTGGCCTACTTCTACTAGGATTCTTGGCTGTAATGAATCTCTTCCATCTCTTCAGGAGTCTTTATCTGTTCTTCATGTCACTTCACACTTTTCCACTTTAATTTAGCTGTTTATGTACATGTCTAGACTATAAGTTTCCTAAGAGCAGGCTCTCCATCTTGACCATCTTTATACCGCTCTTATATAATTAGCACAGTGCCACAACACAGTAGGAATTCAGAAACTATTTACATAGTAAAAACTAGAGGCATAATAAGGTTTTTAAATATCAGAAGAAACATTGTCCATCAATGACTTGGAAAAGATTATTATTTTGAGCTTACACAGTTTCATCCAACCATGAGAATCAAATTAGGAATCCCCTTTGGGACAGATTAAGAGATTAGTATGAAGTTTTTCCCCAGTTTTATTATGGAAGCAGGTACCAAAATTATGCGAGCTGATTTGGTCATTTAGAGTAAAGTGGGATGGTACAGAGTAGAACCCAAGCCTCAACATCCTGGCTGCTAGTGCTCAGCCTCTGCCCTGCTTTAATAGCCGCTTAGCCCCTCAGTGTTTTCTCTGAAAAGCAATGTTGCTGTTTCTGTTTTAGCCCTCTCTCAGTAATGTTTCTGTCTTGTTTCAGACCCATTTACCCAATATTAAAGTCCACGCCTACTTCGCACCTGTCACTCCACCCCCATCAGTAGGGGGCAGCAGACAGCGCTTCTGCAGATGCTGCATCATCCTATGACATTGGAGGTGTTCAACCTTGGCGAACTGAGTATTTAATGACACTTCTAGAGTTACCGTGGAGTCTCCAGTGGAAGCGACCCCAGTGTTCTGGGCAAGAGTTACAAAGTGAGGGCAGCATCCAGATCCCCAGAGCCACACATACATACATGTACCCACCCTCACCCCCACCCACTCTAGCTCTGTGACCACAGGACTGAAGTTTGTGCTGGCTTTATCAAGTGGATTGGTAAAACTTAACCATTCCTGTTGGATGTGCCCGGAAGAAAATCATAGTTAAGGTAGAGGGAAGGGGGCATTCCAGCAAACCCAGTGTTACTGCTACTATGGTTTCTTTATTTTGCTAAGGGGTTTCTTTGGCGATTTTAGAACAGCAACTGCAGTTCTCCAGGGTCAAGGAAAGCATAGAAAAACAGTATGTGTTGTATCCAGGGACCAGAAAGAAATTTTCTTTGCATTCTATAAATGGTAGCCATCCATTGTGAGATGACTGCAGAGCTTCTGTGCTTCCTCGTTCCCATGCCAACATGCTGAGCATGCTCACAAAGAAGGCTCATTCATTCTGCCTCCTTATTAGTGTTTGGCCCAGAAGTTTCCGAAATAGTTTTGTTAAAATCGCTGTGGTGCAAATATAATTACTTATTCACTCAAATTGTCACTCTCTGTAGCACACTTGTATACCTGTCTTTTGTTCTCTGTTGCTCCCTCCCGCATTCTTGCTCAGTCTGTCACCTGTTCTTAGTCTGCTTACTCACACTCAATTGTTACTCTTTTGCTGTTATTGTGTTTACAGTTTGCATTTTGGATGATTAGTTGGGGTTACCAAGCATTTTTAAAAGAGACATTATCAATAAATATTTTTTTAATTCTAAATTTTACCATTAGGGGGCCCTGCCTGAATCTTTGCCAATCTGAAGGGAAACTTACAAAACCAAGAAAAGTTATGAGAAGAAATACAGCTAAAACTATTTTGAGGAAAGTAAACTTTGCCTTTTGGTTTCTGTTATATCTTGTGATATGTAATATTACGCATGATATGCCAGTATGTCCTGTGCATTTTCCCTACCGTCAAAACTCCACTAACTGAATAAGGAGAGAGAAATGCATTATTAGTAAAGAGTGGAATGGCAAATCCAAAACTGAGCCTGAAAGCCCCCACCACCCAAAGCTCAGACATGTATGTTCACTGAAATCTAGATGTGGTTAGTGGCATCCTTGATTTGTGTCTGTGAGGTGGTTTTGTTTCAGCAGGAATGCTGCAAGGGCCTGTGCCATCTTGTCAATCAGTTTCTTCTTCCCACTTCCTCCCAATTTCAGTCTTTCAGGGATACAAAATGACTCTGTAACAGCTGGTCAACTGTATGTCAGTGTTGATGGTATATCCAATATTGTAGCCTCAAAAGACAACTTTTTCAGAACCTGTCAATCGTGTCTCTGTTGTGCTTCAGACTTCTCTTGAATGAAATACAAATATAGCCAGGTGAAGAAATTAGGGCAGCAGAAAGAGAACATTGAGAGGACATAGGGAGTTCAGTGTCTCTGTCTAGCCTGATCACCAGAGCTGAAGGCAGTGTATTCAGTGCCCATGATTCTTGAGTTGAAGAAGCAGTTTCCCCTTCCTCACCAAAAAAAAAAAAAAAAAAAAAAAAAAAAAAAAAAAAAAAAAAAAAAAAAAAAAAAAAAATCATGTAGGATGAGTAAAACAAGTTTCTAACCCCCAAGGTTAGAAACCTTTTGTGATTTTTTTCTTTTTTCTTTTTTTTTTTTTTTTGTATTTTAGAACATTAATGTACAGTCCATATTAGATCAGCTTCTGTATGACCCAGGCTGTTAAAAGGTTTGTTTTATGTTTCAAGTACTGGTTCAACCAGCATGGGTAAGAATTAAGTGTGATTTATTTCTTCATGAGCAGTCACATGAAAGCATCCTAGAAGTGTGTATGACCTACTAGTATTGAGCATGTTACATTTATTTTAAATCCTATTTTATGCCCTTTTAAAAGCTAAAATTACTTATTTTTTAATTCCCCTTTCCTTTATTCTCTTTCCAAATTACAATGTAAGTAATATACTTTTTAACGTGAGAATCACTTTCCTGGCTATACCCCACACATAAAAGTATATATACTTCCCAGATAAAAAGAACCTACTCATCAGTACGTTAAAATCCTGGAAATGCTGTTTCTGTACTCAAAAGAGTGTACCCATGTGCAGGTCCACATGGACTTGGACCAGGTGATCCCTGTCTGTCTGGGCTGAGAACAGAGTGGAGTGAGGGCTTAAAGGTCCCAAAGTGTGTAGCACTGGCTTGTGTATGTTCAGGTAGGAGCTTTGTTCCTTTCTCAGGAAAACTTCAGGCCCATCAAACTTGGAATGAAATATAGTTTTTTATGCCAAACTGCAACCTACGCCAGCTGATGAAATGTACCAGGACTTTGAGAACCCAGAACATGGTAAGTTTTGGTCAGGTGGAAAGGGTCCTTTCATCTGAACATCATGCTTTCTATTTCAACATCAGGGAAACTTTTAAAAATACTTCACAGGTGTAGGAAAACTTTTCCTTAAGAAAAGCTTATTGTTCAATTTGTCTGACTCCAGATCCCTTCCACAGTATGCCTAATGAAAAAATACAACACGAAGAGAGAGAAGAGGTTTGAGAGAAGTAAGAATGTACCCTCAAAGTTATTGCTGTAAACCTGCAAATAGCCATGAGGAATTACTTCAGTGTCTCTGAAGAAAGTTATTAAACTTCCAGATCATCTCTTTTCCAAGCAGCCTTTTCCTCTTGTATTTTTCAGCATTGTTTACTACATAGACATCTTTTATATTTTCTTCATTGGTGCCATCAAGGTGACTCCAGCTTTTTTTTTTTTTAATTGACTTCTCTCATTTCTCTTCTATGCCTGTCTGTTAAAACCTTCCATCTCATTCCCAGTGATGCTGCTGATTCTTTTTCATATGTCTCCAGGTTAGCTTCCTCTTTGAGTCCTTGCCCAATCTAGGCAAACTGTCCTGGGCAGCCTTGAATCCAGACTGTCATGTGGTTCAAGCCATTTTTTACTGGGTGGTCTTTGACTTTTGCTTACTGAAGTTGAAATCAAACTTGGGTACGAGCAGTAAGGGAATCTGGCTTCATCCTGTTTTCCAATATTTGGAATATAAAAGCACATTGTACTTTATGTAAAAAGAGTTTTCTGCTGTTTAGTGGATGTAAAAGTATTTCTTAAATGGTTTTTGTGAATTTCCACATTAAGTTAACAGACATATAAATCAGAAATTTTACATATTTCTGATATCACACATTTTAGAAAGAAACCTGGTAAATATTTTTATGATGCTTGATTTTAGGCTTTCCAAACTGAACAGTTCAATATGAATATACTGCTGCAGCAGTCAAGTTTTTATATTTCTTCTAATTGCCTTGTAAAATGCAGTTACTGGTTTGATAGCTCACTAATGCCGTGGAGGACTAAACAGAGTATGCAATGGAACCTGTCTTGGTTTGAGGTCGTTAGGAAGTTTGATAGTGCCACTAGAAAGAGGAGGGTGGTTTCCTGCCTGCCTGTGTGGGCAGCATTCCCTTAGGTGACAGTGTTGTTTTGGGGAGAGGAGGAATACTTGCCGATCATGGTTGCAAGCCCTTGGCTATTTAATATTTATCGTGCTGAAAGTCACGGACTGCTCATGACAGTCTCCACCAGTGAGAGGAAATTGATCTGTTCTTCCTTTTCCCTGCTTGTGTGCATGATTTACGGATAGGTTTCTATCCCCATCGTGCAGCCTGGCTCACAGACTCAGTAGTATGCTTTGAGCTTCCAGAACATTTTATAATAAAATTGCCTTCTCCATCTACCCACCATTTCTGGGATCTTTAACCAGCTCAGACCCAGGTTATGTGAATTAGCCAAGTTTTGTTTGAGAAAAGGTGTAGCATTTTTGGTTGGAGGTCTTGAGGCAGAACCTTCCCCCTTATGATGATCTAAGACTAAAGAGCCTTAAGGCAGCAGGAGGTTGAGGGAAAATATGGAGTCTCAGCCTCTCCTCACCTTTATTTTGATCATAAATTTTAATTGTAAGATTGGAAGATACAGAAAGCTGTTAAAGACCATGTCAATAGTATATAATTAATCCAGGTAATTTGAGAATAAAATTTGGCTGTATTTGCTACATCTAAATGCCCTAATATAACATCTTGGTTCTCTAGCAAAGAACATGCTGCTCTAACCTTGCCTTCTCACTTGGGACAAACTTTCTACCTGCCAGAAACTACCATTTGAGACAAATGAGTTTTCTTCACAAAGGGCTTCTGCAGCTCCCCCCTCAAGGCAAGTCTACTTATTTTGTCCATTTTTATTCTTGGGAACATCAGTTCTGCATATCTGAAGCCTTTGATCCTTAGGAAAGTGAATAAGAACCTCTCAGTCTTAGTGAATATGTGGAGCCCAAGTGAATTACACTTAATTTGCAGCAGAAAAAAAAATTAGTTGGACAAGCTCACATCTGGGATATTGAGAGAAATTCCATAGTGCACTTCTTCCATCTCTGCTTCATGTGTGTTTTGAGTAAGCCCTCAGTGGAGTTTGGTTCCCAGCTGTTGAGTCTCAGCACTTCCTCAGCCAACGTGGTTCACTGCCCTTTAGGAAGAAGAACCATGAGCATCCAAAACTGTATCAATTGACCCTGTCTATTTTCTGTTTTTCAGTGTCTTGTTTTGAAGAATCGGGGGTGGGGAAATGGTAGGTGAGATTCAAAATAAGAGAGAAATTAATTCTGGAACTGGGGTGCTTTGCTTCAGGTATAAACATCTGTCCTGAATTATGTAGAAACAGCTGCTTCACAAGTGAGTAAATTTACTTTCCTCTCCATCTGTTGAACTCCATGCCCTTCTTACTGGCCAGGAGGGCTTCAGCTTTTCACAGTCATCCTGATGGGGACTGGCACCACTGAAAGAAGCACCAATGCTTCCAAGCCGCTTCTGGGCATGGTTTTCACCAGGGTGAGGGCAGGTAGGCAGTAAATGCTAATTCCCAGCTAAAGAGATGGGAGAAGAAAGGCCCAGACGCATACTTTTTCTTTTCTGCTAGACCCAAGAACGTAGGGAAATCTTTGGAGCAATGTCTTTTATTAAAGTGGAAGAAGAAAACTTTGTCCCACTAAGTTTCACTTATTGTCTCTTACTACTATTTCTTATTAATTCGAATCTGTACCACACTGCTGCTCTCACACGTATGTTTCTTACCTTAGCCTAACCTTCCTCAGCACCTGAAATCATCATTCTATTTTTTTTAATGACATTAGTGAATGAGACCTTAAAGTCTTAGAAAATCCTAACTTGAAAAGGAGGCTCTAACTGGCATGATTTGATTAATTTATCTCCCACCACCACCACCAAAAAAGACTCGAATGATTTTTCTTTCCTAGTGCTATATAATAGATCTATAATAAGTGAAACCTTTGCTGCTACTTTCTTGGGTTTACAACACTTTTCTCCTTCCCTTAAGAATAATTTCTTATCTGTACTTCTCTAATGACTGTTAATTTCTAATACATGCAGAAAGAGGCGAGCGTAAGATTTCTAATCTCACTTCCCTTTTCATCCTACCCCCAAATTACGGACTAACCTCTATAAGATCTGTGAGGTGAGGCTCATCAGAAGCCACTTGTGTATTTTCTCACCATGCTGCAGCTCTCAGAGCTGGCCCCTGAGGCTCTGTGGCTGCCCTGTACTGAGGGTTACTTCTTAATTTTGCCTTTCTCCATTTTTGTTTTATGACTCAATCTTCAGATGCCTCCTACTCTGGCCACCACCTTTTTCTTCACATGTAACCTGCCTTGGGCATTTCCTAACTGCTCAGCTTCTCACCTTTGCTCACCTTCCAGTGACCCTGAGAGCACAGACCTGAGAAACATGGCCTGTGCAAAGCTCAGAGAACTGTGAGGACACCCCTGCCCGTCAAACTCTGGCGACAGAGATGAATGGGTGAATGGTGCTGTGGGAGAAAATTTATCTTCAAACCAGTCTCTCTCATCCCTGTATCACTACACTGCATCCCAGGCCCTGAGGGGGTAATATGCAGTGGATGGTTGACTGGCAGGGTCTGATCCCAAACATTGCTGTCTGGCCTAAGCCTTCCCTAGCCTTTTGGCCTGTTCTGGAGTGCTTCAGTGTGTGGAAGCTGCTGCTTACTGTTTCTCCACCAGGCCTGCCCAAAGCTTAGCCAGTCCCTGGGCCAACACAGTTCCTCATGGTGACTTAACACCAGGTTCCACTACCTGTCCACATGACTGTGTTTCCACCCAATACTTTTGGCGCTTGAGATTGTGGGGGAGGGAGGGTTATTTAACATAAAATCCAAGGTTGCAGTAGAGGATTCCTTTTGCTTTAAAATCTTTGGACTTAAAAAAAAAGTTTTTATATATAAATATATAAATTGTTATGTAACTATTATTGTTTCCTGTATGTTCTAATTTTGTTTTATGATGTAATTAAAGGAAATAAGCTGTGAAGACTTTTCATTTTGCTGCAGAAATAGCCTGACTTGGAGCTGCGATTTAACTTCCCTGAAACCTAGAACTGCAAAGGCTTCTGAGGCTGAATGAAGGGGCTTCTTTTTGGCATCCTTATGTTTTTTAATATTCTTTAATAACCTTTATTTATTATTTAGTAGCCTTTATTTAATACCCCAAACTCTACTTCTCTAAGAGAAACTGAAGATAATATAATCACAGTTTCTAAAACTTTTTATCTTAATTCAAAAATAACGATTCAACCTGAGCCCCTGCAGGACATCACCCTTCCCTCTACTAGGAAAGAAGTGAAGACGGGAGTAGAGTAGGAGTTAGAGTAATGGTTATACACACAAGCTTCCAAGTCAGATAACCTGCCTTTAACCCTTAGGACCCTCTGTCTCAGTTCTTCATTGTTAAAGTGGAGGTAACAGTACTTTAGAGTTGTGACGATTGAAAGGGGTAATAATGGAACATCATAAACACATGTTACCTGCTTTTATTCCTTTCATTTCAGGAAATAGTTTATTGCTAGTCTGTGTCAGAGGCTCTTAGGTTGAGAGATAACACAAAGATTAATGCAGTGGGGTCCCTATCCTTTTAGTGGAGATAAGCAGTGGAGCCAAATCTACAACCTAAATTAAAATCTCAGGGTATCTACTGTGCCATGAGACACTCTTGGGGAGCCCTGTGTAATCACAGGCCCCACATGAAATCCAGTCATCCTACAGGAGGTAAAGACTTGGTCTGGATTGGTCATCTGTGGCCAACATGGTTTCTTCCAGGGGTGCAAGTAGGTGCCTGCTCAGTTGTCCATGACTCCGCTCAATGTCCAGAGTCAGCCCTGGACCTTGAGGGGAGGCGCCATCTAGGTCTTCAGTAGATAAGAAGACTTCCCAAACTTCCTTATCCATTGTTAATCAATTCAACCAGTGTTCAGAGCCTTCCTCCTTCCTACCTTCCCTAGCCAGAGGCCACCTGTTTTAAGACTCACCAAAGGTGATCAGTAAATGAGCAATAAGGTATTAAGCAGATATCTTTAACAGTATGCCTTGGCTTGTTTTCTACTCCATGCATATGGGTTTTCCCTCTTTGGTATGTTTGAAATTTTTTATGATAAAACAATAATGGGAGAGAATGAAAAATAAGCAGAATACGATATGTCCCAATGTCACGTATCTGTTTCAAAAGCACTTAATATAAAAATGGTTTTCTATAAGGAAGAAAAGATTAAAAAAAAATCAGTTTTAGGTGGATTACAGGCCTAAAAGTGAAATGAAAAAAATTAAACTTTGAAAAATGTTTATATGTATGATCTTAATATAGTGAAAGATTTCTTCTTAAGACCTAAAAATTAAAACATTTAACTACATTTTTAATTAAATAACACTCTGTAGCCTCAGTGTTCAAGAATAGCTATGGTATTTTCCAAACGTCTAGAACTGCAGTTTTAAATAAGCACGGTGATTTGATAGTTGAGTGTTCTCTTGAAGGTTTTAGTGAATAGTTTTTGCCTAAACTAATTGAAAAAATATCCAGCCAGATTTATTTATTCCTCTCTCCCAGATTCTGTCCCTTGCCCTAGTCTATAGTTTAACCAAAGGACATATCTCCAAGAGAACCATAATGCCAAGAAAACTGAACAAGCATTAAATATATATACCTTTTTAAGTTTAATTTACAAAACAGAATGGGTGAGTAACATTGTAAACACTAATTAATGCACTCAGTTAAGCAACACTGCTTGGGGCAAAAGCTCCTTATCCATATTGCCAGATATTTTGCCACCCTGGCCTGGCAAGTTCAGCTCAGCTTGGGAGGCAGTGTCCCAGGGTCCAATAACTGGTGCTGAGCAGAGAAAAAAGTGTACCTGAGGGCTGTTTTCCTCCCAGGAGAAGGACACAGGACGTTTTGGCTCTTCACCTGGAACCTGGTGAAGCAGCAAGTGCTTTACCAAGTCTTCTTGTGAATATGGCTCCAGAGAACCAGGCTGGCATCAGTTTCCTCCTCTTGCAGCAGGGCACTTTTGGACCTAGGTCAGAACCAGGTAGTAACCATCTGGATTCTGCACTGAAAGAAGTAAGAAGGGTACCACTGGAATGAGACTGGTCCCCAACCACCACTACTGTGCTGCTCCAAAACCTCCAAAAGGCCTGCATTGCATCTCCCACACCTGTGTTCTTTCAACCCCATCTCGAATCCACCTTTTTTGGAAGCCTCCTATAGTATAGCAGGAGGGACAGAAGGCAGGCATCCGAATAACCAGAACAAGGTGACTGGTCAGCAAGCACCCGCCTTTCTGCAGTGTATATTGCAGGTTAGGTGAGGTGGGAGAGAGTGGGAGCCTTAATAAATTCCCTAAGAGAAGTAGACATTTCTTTTTCCTTCATGAGAATACATTTATTCAGTCACGTTTTTCCTGAGCAATAAGTAGCTGTCTTTCGGCTATATGAATTTCCGTCCCTTTGACACAAAGCTGGCATCTCCCTCTAAAACCCTTACCTTTCTTCACCACAGCCACAAAGTACAATTCATCTTTAAGATTCTGAATCACCTGCAAGGAAGAAGGGGTCACTAAGACAATTCAGTTCTTAGAGCTAAAGAGAACCAGGGCAAGGAGAGGGAAAACAAGTGGTCGAGGCCTTTGTGGGGCCTTACAGGGAACTTCTGTTCCTTTACCTGGTCGTTGAGGAGAATGAGGATGCCCCCAGGGCCTTGGTGGAAGAACCAGTGGATCTGATTGGCTAGGAGGACCAAGAGCTCGGCCAGTTTCCCCATTAGCTCTACTGCACTGAGTTCATCCAGAGAAATCTCTTGATAAAAGCCGAGGGGGTGGGTAGCACAGGGGCAGGAGTCAGTGGGGGAGGGGGTCCAGAGGAAGCCTCTGATACCAGGAGGACGAGAGGGCATGGTGACAGCCTCATAGAGGGAGTAGGGTGCGGGGAGAGAGAGAAGGAAAGACTTATAAATTCGCTTAGTCTTCACCTCTTATTCCTCACCTTTGGGGAGTCCTCAGATTGAGGGGAGCCCCCAGTTGAGAAGGGGATGGGACATCTACATGTAAAAGACTGAAATCTAAGTATGATAACAAGATTATAATGTTCTAATCTCACATACTAATAGAATAAAAATCAGATGGGTTTAGGTTGTAGAACATAGAGGAATAAACCCAAGGAGACGTCTTGGAAGGAGAGGATTCATCTGGTCATGGAAGACAGAGCAATGACAAGGAGGACATCATGGGTCCCAGAAATGGTGGAGCATCACTTTCCAGGCCAGAAGAGGTTTCATGCAGTCACACCTGAATTTCTTGTCTTCCGAAGAGAGAGGCCAGAACCTCACCTGAGTCAGGGTTCTTAGGAACAACCTTCTCTTGCCTAGAGGCTGCCTGAGCCGCATATAAAGTCAGCCGGTGACGAATGGGCCTTGGCCAGGAAAACAGTCAATGTATCAGCCCTTCACGCCTGAACTAACAGTTCCCACTTAGAGCCCCCATCCGTGGGAGACACCCCGCCTCTCATTCTCTAGAAGAGAGGTCACCAAAGCATTTATTAGGCATTTAATGAATCCTGGGGGAGAGAAGATGACAAAAATCTATCTCTGTCCCCAGAAATTGAGTGCTGTAGAGGGGATGGCCACAAAAGTCACAGGAGCCTATATTCTTAATCCAGCCCTGCCAGCCTTGTTCTGTGACCTCAGGCAGGTCAGTGTCCTTGGGCCTAAATTTCTTCCTCTGTAAAATGAGGGAGTTGAATAAGTGGTCTTGAGGGTGACTTCTGGCTTGAACATTCTATGAAACACTACTGCTAGCTGAATTGGTAGGTGCCACTATAGTGAGAAGGGGATCTGGTTGGCAGTGTCCAGCACCTGGCTGTAAGAGTGTTGAAAAGGCGGATCCCATCAGCAGCCCCACAGATCTGGATAAGGTCCTGGCGGGTAAGCTTCAGCAAATCGGTGCCTACAGAATCAGGGTCAGATTTGGGAGGAAGAGGCTTGGGATCAAAGGTGTCCAGGGACACAGTCCAATGTTAGTAACCCTAGTATGTCCAGACCTGAGAGTCAGACCTGGATTCAAATCCCAGCTCTTCCACTTGCTAGCTCTGTATCTCGAGCAAATTATTTAACCTCTTGGAGCTCTGTCCTCAGTGAGGTAGTATATGAGATAATACAAGAGAAGAGAGTTTAGCAAGCCTGGTGCCTGGCAACTCTTAGTCTTAAATAAATAGTTACTTGAAAGGCATACAACAAGCCAGGACAGAAATAGGCCTCCTGCCAAAGTATCCCACCCTCAGTCCCCTACAAGTCTGGTCCCTGCCAGACCCCAGACTCACCAGTGAAATTGACTAGCATTCGGCAGTAGCTGGAGAACCAGTGCTGATGCAACCACTGCTGCGTCTCTAGGATGGAGGCTTCTGGGTTCAGATCCTGAGGCATAAGAGGGAGGTTGGGATAACACCACAGACCCACGGACTGAGACTGAGGGGGAGGGGAAACAGCCTCTGCCCTTAGGAGCCCCAAGTCTTAGTGAGGAGACTCATTTTGCTGGTGGAAAGTACCTGGTCCTAACAGGGAAGTTTTGCAACCTGTAGCCATACCACATCTGTCCACCAGGGAGCAGGGCCACCACTCTGGAGAGTAAGATGAAGATGCTGAGAAGGCTCTGGGATAGTGGGTGGTGGGGTTGGAAAGGAAACTCACCTCAGCTGGGCTGCCCACCAAGGTGTCCAACACGAATGGTGGTGAGCAGCAGAGCCTATGGGGAAGCAGAGCGTCGGGGGCTCTTCGGAGTAGTGCAGCCAGTCTCCCACCCCACACGCCCTCCCCCAGGCCTGCCCTGGGAGGCAGAGCTTGCCAGTGTCACCCACATGTTCCCCACAGGCACAGGACTGAGCCTCTTTCCCTGCCTCAGCTGCACCCTTCAGCCCTGCTCCTTCCCCAGTGCATGAGCTGAGGAGCTCTTCATTCTCACCCTATAGGGCTGATAGAGATTGCTCATCCCCACTCACCTCTCTGGGGACAGGAACTTGCAAGAGTGGGGGGAAGTCAGAGGGCTGAGGGGCTGGTAGGGCCCTGTGCTGAGCTCTGGCCATGGTGAACACTGTGGGCAAACAAACAGTAAGGTAGGCCTGAACAGTCCAAGGGCGGCGGTAGCTGTTGCCTCACCTTCCTCCATCTGTCTGTTAAGAGCTGACTAGGGGCCTGCCTTGGGCTAGTCTTGGTCCCTGCCCTAGGAGTCTCTGACAAGCAGACCAAGGTTCCACACAACAGGAGAGTGAACTAGCCTGCTGGTCTGGCTGGGGAGTTGGGACAGGCTTCCTGGGGGACCTAGCTGGAAGCAGCACCAGGAAGGGAGGGTCTCCAGGCAAAGGGAGCAGAAGTGAGATGAGAGTGATCGCAGGACACAGCAGAGGCAGCCTGGAAGGTGTCAGCTCCTAGAAATCTTGAACAATAGTGCATTTTGTCCTTTCAATGAAACAGGTGGAATCACTGGGGGCTATGATGATCCTGGAGCAGTTGCAGCCCTTGAGGCCTCAATTTCCCCAGGTGTACAATGAAGATCTTTTCTTCAAACCTCCCCTTCTGCCCCCACTATCCTAACACACACCTGCACGAAGATAGTGCTCTCACAGACAGTCTGATACTTGTCTCTCTCATGCAGGGGCTGTTTCTCAATTTTCTCCCGGTCAGTTTTCAGTTTCCGGTCAGCCCCTTTGGGCTACAAAAGGGAGAGAAGGAAATCTCAGAGGCACCCTCTTTACCTGCTCACTTCTCATTACAGAAGGAGCTCTAAGAAAGAGATCAAGCCCCATCCCGCTGTGCACAGAGAAGGAAAGAGTCCCAGAGACAGGACCACAGGCTGAGGGTCTACAGCAAAGCATCCACACAGCCAATAAGGCAGGGTGACAGCCCTGAGAGGGTGGGGAGAGGGGCTCCGGTTCTGCCTGTACCTTAAACACCTTGATGAGACAGCCAGCTGAGGGCAGGTGTTCAGGTGGAAGTTCCTTGACTCTGGGTTTGAAAGTGTCAACTTGGAGGCAGAAGGGGACGCCTTTCTCTCCACCTTTTTTCCGAGGAGTGAACTCAGTGCTGATGCAGTGAACCTGAGGTGGAGAAATAAAGAAAAAGCAGAGTGACTCCAGGTCCCACTCACCTAAAACCCCTTATCTGCCTGTCATCCGTCAGTCACTTTCCATCCTTAAGCAGTGTCTATTCTTAAAGTGTAACTTTTTTTGCTTGTTCAGAAACCTTCAGTGGCTCCACAAGGTTATGGGATGATAAGCAAAGTTCCTGACCATGGCATTCAAACACTTTAAAGAGTCAAGTCAAGCTTTTCTGCGTGGCTCCTTCTCACCCACCACTGAACCCCACTGACCCAATGAGCCAGCCTATGACCCCAGCATACCTGCAGAGTTCTCCCTAGAATCTTATACCTGGAAAGCTCTCCCTGCTCACATCTGAGCCAAGACATCCCATTCCAAGCTAGAGTTGCCAGTTAAAATACAAGATGACTAGTTAAATTTGCATTTCAGGTTAAGTGACAAATACTTTTTTAGTATAAGTGTGTCCCAAGTATTACACGAGATATACTTACAAAAAAATTATTTAAAATTCAAATTTAACTAGGTGTTGTGTATTTCATTTGCAAAATCTAGCAGTCTATTTCAGGAAGCCTTCCTGGCCTGCATCCCACATGGCCTGCAGGCTCTGTGTTCTGCCTGGCACCAGAATTCCAAGGGCAAGTGGGGTCTTCCCCTCTGTTCACACCCACTGCCCAATAAATACAGCCCTCCTATAATTCTCTGAAGAACAGTTAAAGGATCTAACTTTACAGGTAGGGAAACTAAAGCTCACAGAGATTATTTGACCTAAGCAAGGTCCATGCAAGGACCCAGGTGCTTAGACAAGGGTGGGCACTCAAAAAAAGGACAAGGTGTTTGATTATAAAGGGAAATCTATTCAATGTAGAAAATGTGGAGAACACTGAAAAATAAAAATATTTATAAAAATATAAACACAGGAATCTCCCATCACTCCATCCCTCAGAGATACATACAGCACTGTTAACATTCAATTATTGTCTCTTCCTATGTTTTCTCTGGGCAAGAAAAGAAAAAAAAAAACTTGTGTATACACACATTTTTATTTTTACAAAATAGAAATCAAACTTTAAATACAAGTTTATATTCTGCCTATTTTTACTTATAGGAAAGCAGTTTCTCTTGTCATAAACTATTTCTGAGACATAATTTTGATGACTACATAACCACCATTGTGAGCCTGTACTAATACTTACTTAAAAATTTATCCTCTTCTGATGGTCATTTTAATTGTTTAATTGTTTAAAATTTTTTATAGGATAAATTTCTTGAAGTAGAACTACTGGGTAAAAAAAGTATGAACATTAAATTTAATAAATTTTGCCCAAGTGCCACCTTACCTACAGAATAGGTGCACCAATCTGCATTCTCAGGATTTGAGGCTGTTTCCCCGAACCTTACCAATAATAGTTTTTTAAAAGTCTTTGCCAATTATATACATGAAATTTTAATTAGTATTTTATGAGGTTAAACTGTTTACATTTAGTGGCAATTTATATCCTTCTTATATAAATTGTCTGCTTATATCCTTTGCCTATTTTTCTATTGGGCTTTCATTTTTTTCTTATTGATATATGAGAATTTTGTATATATTAAGGATATAACACATTATATGTAGCAACTATTTTTCCCATTTGGTCTCCTTTTAATTTTATTTTGCCTGTGTATTGCATACTATTACTTTTTATGAAGCTAAGATGTGTCCTGGGTTTTGTAGTTTCTTCCATTGCTATAATGTTTAACAAGTCTTCCCTGTGGTAAGATTCAATAAACGCTTATCCATGTTACTATTTTTTAACGCCTACAGCACCTGCTCTTCCTAGGTGGTCTCCCATCCAAGTACTTACCAGGCCACAACCTGCTTAGCTTCTGAGATCAGATGAGATCAGGCTTGTTCAGGGTGGCATGGCTATAGATCTTATACATATTTCTTTCTCAAAGTACTTTCTGGAAGTGATTCGTTCTTACTGTCCCCTCACCCGTACCCAAACTCACATTTCTTTCCCACCTGGGAAGCTGCCGCCCTTATCTGACCTCGAACCTCATTCCAGTCCCACCTTCAAATTCACCTGTAGGAAGAGGGAGGTCCTCTTGGTTGGATCCCAATGAAACTCCACTGTGTTGAGTTGTGAGGGCAGCACTTGGGGTTCTATTACCCCCACGGACAGTGGGACATCTGCAGGCATAGATTCCAAACAGGTAGTAAGGCTCAGCCCTTCCCATCCATAAGGGCTTCCAAGCCAGACAGCAGCTCTAAAGGGTCCTTGATCCCTCCCCATTCACCGATGTCCAGGATTCATCCCCAGGCCGACTCCACCTCCACCCATCCAGCTGCTGCTGCTCTGTGTACTGCAGGCACCGGTCATGGAACGCCACACGCACCACACTCTGTGGGCACAGGAGGGTGCAGCACATAGGTTAGAGGGTGCCTGGGCATTTGGGAACCAGCTGCCACACCTGGGGTAGGCCGACCTTTCCATCCCCTCCCCCACCTTGCCTCCCATCCTCTGGAGGCATAGGACTTAGAATCACTAGATTTGTGTCCAGATGCCCACCAGCTATTCACAAGCTGTGAAACTGGGGAAGTAACTTAGAGACCTTGAGCCTCAGTTTCCTCATCTGTAAAATAGGGGAGTTAGTACTTTCCCTACTCTTAGTCATTCTACCTGTTTCTTTTCTTTGCAGCACTTATCAATTTGCAGTTTGTAAATCAATTTCTGATTGTGTATAATTTGTGTAATTACATGTTTGTCTCACTCAGTAGACTGCAAGCCCCCTGAGAAAGGAACTACATCTGTCTCTTTAGCTCAGTGAACAATCTCTAGCTCGGTGAACAATTTCTGGCCATGAATGGGAGCTAAATAAATAATTTTTCTGAGAAAAGGAACCATGTACGTGAATAAAGCTATGTAGATTTCTAAGTCTCGGTTCTGTTACTTACTGGCTCTTTGTCCTTGAGAAAAATACTTAACCTTTATGTGCCTGTTTCCTCAACAATTCCTGTCCACACCTTTGAAGGTCAAATGAAAAGGTAGACTTGTGAGGGTTCTACTTGACAATGACATCACAGCGATGACATTGGCTTCCTGCCCAGAGGGACAGTCATACCCAGTCTTTGCCAGTTCTGGGAGGGAATGCACTTACCTTCAGTAGCTGGGGCCACTGGGTGGTATCACCCAGCTTGGAGTTGCAGAGCATCTGTACCTCATAGGACCGGCCTGGGAGAGATTAAGGGGAAGTGTGAGCTCTGCTCTTAGAGCAGAGATGGTGCCTACCACACCAGCCCACCCTGGGCCCAGTCTCCAGAGCTTGCCACCCCACTAACCCCTCTCTTCCCAGGCCCAGCATACTTTGGTTCAGATAGGTGAGGGCTTCTTCCTGCTGCTTCACAGCTGGCGAGGTGGCTGCACAGAGCACACACTGGAATGCGAGAGAGGGAGGCTCCTCTCTAGGGATGCTGGGTAACTCCTCCTGCTTCAGGTAGGGCAAAGGCAGGGACTCCCTGCCAGGGAGAGGAGAGCACTGCCAGCTTGCTGCTCTATGGGACTTTGACTCTCCCTGCCATGTTCTCCCTCCAGGGAGCCTCCAGTTTCCCATAGCAGGCACCCCAGCAGCAACCAGTACCTAAAGGGCTCTCATCCAGTACCTCTGGCCTCTGGGACACTTTCCTTAAGGTGCACATCCCAGATCCTACCAAATATCTACAAACATCTGCCATCAATTACTGTTTGTAACCTCAGAGCTTGCCTAATACCAAGTCAATGCCCAACAAAAGTGTCCTGAGCGGGTGATTGTCAGGGTATTTTGAGATGTCCCAGAACCCACTAAGCTCCAGGTACCTTTGACCTCTTCCTCACCCCCAAAGGAACCCAAGAGCAGGAAGCCCATCCCTTTCAGCTTGAAACAGACGGTCCTATCACATCCACCACAAGTCAGACCAGGGCCTTCCTCAGGGGCCAAGGGAAGGGCATCTGGCACTTACCTGAGCAAGCTACTTGTAGGCCCAGGGTACAGTTCCCCTGGACTAGGCCACAGGTGCTCCAGCTGGTTGTGCCAAAACAGCATCTTGGAAGGGACCAGGGCCAGCTCTGTGACAGAGAGCTCAGCACTAAGTTGGGCTGAACCCACTGGGCCATCCACCTGGGTTCTCAGCCTTTATACACAGACACAAACACACTAAAGGGTGGGGTGAGGCCTGCGGACTCTGATTGGCTGAGCACTCAGGGCTCTGGGAAACTTAAGGCCTATTAGACAGACCAAGCTGGAGGAAATCCAGAAACGGTGTCTTCAGAGCTCCCCAGCATCATCACCTTGAAGGGGAGATGGTGGTGTGGCAAAACAAAGTCCACTCACCCTCCAAGAGGCCCAGGGACAATGAGGGGCACCCTCAGGCTTCACGCTTGACTCCAGATCTGTAAGTCATGCAGAATCCTGGAGACCCATGTGCCTGGACCCTCACATGACCCCATGGGTGAATCCTGGCCACTCCAGGGAACAGGACAAACAGATACACAGCATTACATAGACCTACAAAGGGTCTTGGCTCCCTGATGGTCTCCCACCCTCTTCTTCCCCACTTCTATAGGCAGGTGCACTATGGCAGGACACCTGTCTTTTCACTGGGGGCCGCCTTGCTAGGGGACTGGAGTTTACAGAACATAGTCCAGCTCACTGTGGAAACAACTCAGGGTATGGTGCTGGGAGGAAGAGCCTGCCTGTGGAGAGGAGGGGGGCGTGCCTGGGGGTGACCCCTCCCAGAGCAGTAGAAAGAGAAAAGCTCCAGTAGAGCTGGTTTCTTTGCCCCTCCTCTGTCCTGGGGCACAGGACAGAATGTGTTTATGGACAAATACAGTCTGCCCTGGGGGAGGGCTTCCTTCCCCAGGCTCAGCTCCTGTAGTCACTGTACACAGACAGCCCCAGCCCCGCTCTATCCATCCCAAACACTGTGTTTGGTATAAACAGATGGGGGCCTTGCAGAGAACAGAGAGACAGACTGTGAACATGGGCTGATGTCATGTGACCCTAGCTATCTAGGCTTGTGATTCTGAGGGGCCTGCCTAGAGGAGAGGGAAAACCAAAGGTTACCCCATACACCTCCATCTCCAGGTACCTGGCCCTTGACCCTGTATCTGCTGTCTCTTCCCATCAAACCAGACAAAATGGAAGAAGAAGAAAAAGGGGATGGGAACATTCCGGCCCACAGTGGCCAAAGATCCCATTATAAGACACCTAAGATTTTGAGAACCACCCATTGCCCAAAGCTGGATTCAAGGCCCATGGAGCCCTCCAAGGTTGGAAAGAGCAGGATCCCAGGAAGGCCAGGGGAAAGAGACTAAGAGAGGTCCTGGCCACGCTTGCCCCTCACCTGACAAGGGTGACAATGTAAGAATCTCAACAGAGGAAGAAAATGCTTCCGAGATAATAGTTTGTGATTTCTTTTTATGCATTTGAGATAAAAGAGGTAACTAAGGAACATTACTGTGAAGGTAAAAGAAAGCAAGACTAGGATGAAATTACCTTTTGTATGCTTTAGAAGGAGGGGTCTGAAAGGGTGGTCAGGTATTAGGAGGAGGAGTATCAAAGGGGCTTTTCAAAGGTGCATTAACCTAGAAGTACAGAAACAATGAACAGGATTTGCTTAGGGCAAAAACAAAACAAAACCTTTTTGTAAAGATGGTATAGGCCTGGGGCGTGACTACCCACCCTGACCTACCTGCCCAGTTATATATGACCAGGAATTTATGATCAGATCACCTTGCCAGGTTACTTTATATAGAATCCAGTGGGTTCTATATCTACAATGGGGAGCAGGGTATGGGAGTGGTGGTGGGGCAGAGAAGATAAGCAGGCAGGTAGAGGTAGAAAAAGTGAAGACACCCCCAGGAGCTTGTCCTGAGAGTGGGACTCCAACTCCAGCACCTATCTCCCACCCTCCACCTCCAAAGCTGTCTGTATCCTCCTCCTTTCCTCCCCTGAATTCCATCTCTCTCCTGGCTGCTACTCCCACCTTCCACCCATCTGAGTATCTACACGTCTGTCCCCATCCATGTGTTCCTGGGCCTGTTCCTGGTTTTCTGTGGCTCTCTGTCTAAGGAAAAAAGCCTGGCTTGAAGCAGAAGGAGGCTGGCCACTCACAGCCCCACCACTCCACCCTTTCGCTGAGGTCTCCCCTCCTCCCATCTGTTTCAAGCTGAGGGAGATGGGCTTCCTGCTCTTGAGTTTCTTTAAGGGTGGGGAAGAGGTCAAAGGTACCTGGAGCTTAGTGGGTCCTGGGACACCTCAAAACACCCTGACCATCACCCGCTCAGGACACTTTTGTTGAGCATTGATTTGATATCAGGCAAACCCTGAGATTACAAACAAGTAATTGACCCAGAGAGGCTTTAGGAAACTTTGGTCCAGGACCCTCACTCTCAGAGCTGAGTCTCAGGCCCTGGAGGGTGTGAGGCCCCCACAAGTCAGGGGCATGGGCCAGACTCTACCTTTCTGAACCTGCTCACCTCATCGGCAAAATGAGAGCAAGTCTTCCTTCTCACCCAGTATGGCAGCGAGGATTAAAGGAAATTCTGTGGTGCTGTCGTGTTTTTCCAAGGTTTAATGCCCAGGAGCTCCTCCCCAGGGTAGCAGGGGACACCACCAAGGACACCAGTATCCCCACCAGAGCCCAGTCCTAGGGGATACAGATATGACTGTTCCAGAAATTTGCCCATACACAGATAAATTCAGGGATAACTTTGGGAGTGCAATTTTTTCAATGGATTTTTTCCCACACAAAATGCTCTATCATTTTGAAAGCCATGGCATAACTCATCTTAATAATATCCTTTCAGGTTCCCTAAGCCAAGGAAGTAACTTTTTATCTGTAAAAGTTTCTGAGAAACAATTCAGTGACCTCCTCTAACCAAATGTTTTGTTTTGTTTTCTATCCCAAGTCAACATTCCAACCTGCTGAGTTTGAGACTGAGGGGCCAACCCCTCCCTCAAAGAAAGAGAAGCCAAAAAGAGGTGTTCCTCATTCATTCATTCACTCACTCATTCATTCATTTGACAAAATGTTATTGAGTGCCTACTATTACCAGGCTTGCTTGTGGCAATAGTGCACTTGCTCTTGCACTCTCTCTCTTTCCTTCTCTCTCTCTCTCTCTCTCTCTCTCTCTCTCTCTCTCTCTCTCTCTCTCTCTCTCTCTCTCTCTTCCTCACACTAGTGTGTGGGACCTGAGGCAGTGCCTCTGGGTGGAATCCTGCCTATCCGGATTTCAGGCACTCTCTGCTACTGTCACATTGGTGGTCCAAAGTAAAACGATTTTAAAAAGAGATGGATGAGAGCACGATTTTTTAGACGTTTTGTTCACAAACACAAGCACACACATCAGAAGTTGACAATACTACATAGCAGTCCCTATGTGGTCTGTGTGTCTGTGGACACAAATTCCCTAACCTCAGGAGGTGGACCCTCCTCCCAGCAAAATGTCTCTGAGGACCCTGGGTGCACGGCTCCACAGGGCACCACACTAAACAGTGTCCCCTAGAGTCAGTCAATGCATAGGCCTGGCTCTAAGCTCTCAATCTTTTATTCCTGAGAGTCCCTCTTAACCACCAGTAAGTCTCACCTTAGAACGGTACCCTCTGTTCACTCTTCAAGCTTACCACCCGCTTCTTAACACTTCCTGCAACCTAGCCAGTTAATGCTTATGTTCTCGTGTCCTGTCGCTACCCTTCACCAAATACCTTCATAGCAGTCATCCAATATGCAGTTTATTCTTTGTGTACTTTGTCTAATGTGTTTTTCCCATCAGAGTGGAAGCCCTTTGAGGGTAGGAACTAAGAGAGGTGCCCTAGTGGTGGGCTTAAGAGTATGTCTATTCAGATAGACTGAGTTCAAGCTTAGCTGTGTGTGTGTCTTTGGGCAAGTAACTTAACCTTTCATGCTGCAACTATAAAAAAATAGATAATGAGAGCCTCTACTCCATAAGGCTAGTGTGAAAACTGAATGAGATAATAATAGAGCTCTCAGTAAATGTCGGTGTCTTTTTACTATGTATCCCCGGTGCCTAGTGCACCATAGGTTTACTTATTTAACACTTAAAAGTATAGGTTTATTTCTATACCACTTAAAGTATAGAGGGTCTGTTTATCAAATAAACAGTTCTTCAATGCTCAGTAAGACTTCAAAGTGCTTTTCAAACAGTCTACTTTCTCAGGAAGATGCTATTTTTTTCTATTATTCTATTACCACCACCCCATTATACAGACGGGGACACTGAGGCTCAAATTGGTTAAGTAGCTATCTCAAAGTCACACAGCTAAGACGAGACAGAGCCAGGGTTTGATATTAGACGATCTGGGTCACTGTCCCTGTTCTTAAATCACTGCACTATGTCCTGCTCTGACTGATAAATTTAGTGTGGAATTTAAAAATGAATTTCCAGGCAATATTCCAACCTGAATACTTGGAACTGAGGTCTACCTCTCCTGCAAAGAAAGAAAGGATGATGGGGGAAGCCTTCCTCATTCATGTATTCATTCATTCCATAACTCCCAAAGAGGTATCAGACCCAGGAATCTGATTCCAATGATAGCAGTGACCTTGGAACTTTCTGAGCTTTCGCCTTTCCAGCTGCAAAATGGGGACAAAATGCTTTTCGTCCCACTCCTGGGCTGTGAGCCCTGAGAATGAGTAATATGAATGATATGAGTAATATGAATGCTGCAGTTTTGATAGTTGGGAGGGGGGCTAATGATGGGGTAGCAAGGGCAGGAAACAGATGTGGTCTTATCAAGAGCGGGGTTCTATTTGACCTGGGAATTCCCTTGGGATGAGCAGCACATGGAGGCTGCAGGAGAGAGGGAAAGGCATTACAGGCACCAGAACCAGCTTGACCAGAGGATTTAGAGTTGTACAATCTGGGTGGAGGAGGCCCAGTCCCACTGCACCTTACAACTACCCTGTGAGGTAAGATGGTCCTCATTTACAGAGTAAGAAGCAGAGGGATGTACCTTGTCTAGGGTTTTAGCTAGTGAGAAGTGGACTGGGACTCAAGTTACCTCACAGCTCTGCACACTTGCCATCCACCCAGGCTAAGACATAGGACTCTCCTGTCCTTCCCCACAATGAAACCTTTGTCCAGAGAACCCTAAGAACCCACCACTCCAGCTCTCTTTCCATTTTGCTGTCCTTGGGAGTCAGAATGATTGTCCTATGACACAGGAATGACTGTACCTACGCTTCTCTGTGGAAGACCCCCACAGCCTCCTGTCACTTGGTGTCATTCCCAAGCTGGGCTGTGGAAACCCCTGGGTAACCATGTCTTCAAGGGCATCAGTGGCACACAACGGTTAGTGCTTAAAATCACTTTTGGGTAAGAAAACCGACATGGATAGAGTCATGTCTTTAAATTCCTCTCAAGTTCTGAGCGAACCACTTTGGCTGCTCCCCCTCCCCAACACTTCCTCCATGGCGCGGCTGGATTGCTCATCTGGGCTCCAGTGAGTGAGCTTGAGAAGCCACTTTGTGCAGGAAAACCCAGTTGCCTGGCCCAGCATTCAAGGTCATTTGTCCACCTTTTTCTGCCTTTTTCTCTCACCACAACTCGTCCCCTATGTTTGCCCACAACTTCCAGAACAGGTTGTTGTTCAGTTTCACGCTTCTGTACCTTTGTCCAGGATGTTCCTTCTGCCTAGAATACTCTGGCCCTTCTGTCTTTCAGTCCACTTGAGGGCCTTTGTCAACTCAGCTGGAAGCGTACCTTTGTCCCCATTGCTCCTTACCCCCAAATAGGCTCAGATAGAACCTCTGTACTATTATTGCACTCTGTGGGTGCTATTTACAAGAAGGCCTCGAGTGGGAGAATCAGGCACCCTGGGTGTCCAGAGCCACTCTAGACTCTAAGTAGGACCTCATGGGTTAGATGCCTCAAACATAGACCCTCAAAGGTCCTGGCCTAGACACTCCTCAGTGTGGGACATCCAGTGCTGCTTTCTGTGCAGCCTGCAGGGGGCAGTGTGAGCCCAGAATGGCCCCCTGTCCCTGATGCTGCTTCGGCTGGCTCTAGAATCTCCCAGCCAGAAAAACCTCTTCCCAGGAGTTACAGGCAGACCCCATCCTCCCTGCCTCAATGTCTCCTTGACATCATTATCCTCACGCGTTTCCCGTGTGCTAAGGCGGTCACCCTTGCCTCCTTATCCAGTTGCTTCCAGTCTTCTTCCTTCCTCTTTCCTACCAGCTCTCAGCAGCAACCTCCACCCCAGTCTGTGCCCAGGGCCCTTTTCCCGCAAAAGGACCCTCCTTTAATAGTTTTAGGCCCTTCAGTGCTCATCTCTCTGAAATGCTAACCCCTGATAGCTCCCCCAGTCCACTGGGCTCCACCTTCTTGCTCACCCCAAAGTGATGACATTGTTGCTACCTTGGTAAAAAAAAAAAAAAAAAAAAAAAATTTTTGTGGGTATGTAGGGCAAATGGCCTAGAGAAAGAAAGCAGTGGCTTTGGGACACTATCAGAAGCATTGGAGGTAGGAGGTGGGCAAAGGGGCATAAGACCTGTGGAGGGGCAGCCAGGGGCTATGACTGCCCCCTATGACTGCTTCATACCTATGTGCCAAGCCTCAAGGAGAAAAGAAACAGGATAGAGGAGAGGGAAACGTCTCCAACCCCACTATGCCCCTCATGTGAGAGCAGGTCTCCTTGGACAGCCTGGATTTGTCAGGGAATGGGGAAGAATTTTGTGCACTAGAGCCCATGTCATTCCCCTCCGGGGAGCCTGGGGCACAGAAGGAAGGAACAGCTTACTCAGGGTGTGTTAGGGACAATGCCACAGGTAGTGGGAGGGAGGCTCTATGCCAATGTCCTGAGCTCCAGGGGTTGATGGCAGTAGGGGGTGGAGGGGCCCTCCTCCAGCCCCTGGGGACCTGGCTGTCCCAGATGCCACAGACGGGAAGTGTGTCAGGCACTTGCGTAAGAGCCTTCTATATTTCCATAAAGTCATAATTACCGATGCCTGCCACTGGCCTTAGCTCATTAGAGCAGTATCTGCCTCTGGGGCCCAGGGGTGGGCTGGCAGGAGGAGGTAGGGGAGCCTGGGCAAAGCCAGGCCACTCACAGTTCTCTGCATCCTCATCCTCACTGAGCCTGGGCTGTCTTCCTCTCCCTGGCTGGGAAATGAGAACCTAGACTTGGCCTCAACCATGACTGACTCCCCCACCCTAAGAATGCCAATTCTAAAGCTGGAGGAAAAGGCCAGCCGCCCATGTTTTCCACTTGGGCTGTCCTTGGCAACCCATGGGAGCAGAGGCCACAGTAGGAGGGGCTTGAGCTGTAGAAGTTTATGGGAGAAAATAGGTCAGTCCTTATGGAAGGAGATGCAATCCTTCACATCAGAGAATCTCGAAGTCTCAATGGAGGCGCCCTAGGAGTCATCCAGGCCAGAGGTTCTTAATTTGGGGAGATCTTAGAGTCTCTGAGGAGCTGATAAAAGCTCTAGACTCTCTTCCAGAAAATGTTATCCAAGTCCAAGGTTAAGAATCCTCCACCACTACCACCACCATCATCATCATCATCATCATCATCATCATCATCTATTGTTTATTCCATTCAATTCTCTACATTTAATAACTTATTTAATCCTCAAAAGAATACTATGAGATACACAATTATTACCCCCATTTTAATCTATCTCCTCATTTCAACCTAATCCAGTCTAATTCTGCCAATCTAAAAAGAAGGAAACCAAAGTCCTTCCAGAGATGGAAGTTCTCTACCCAAGGTTGCAGAACAGGAAGAAAAGGACAGACTGGGATGAGGACCAGGCTCTCTTTATGTGCTGGACATTGTGCTGAGTAGATTTTAAGTCATCTGGTGCATCCCTCTGTCCCTGGGCTCCCGAGAGCCAGGTGCCCACTCTTGTTCACTTAGCTCTCTTAGCAAGAGGCACCTCAGCAGTTCTATTTTGACTTCCAGTCTAGGGGGACCTTCTGAGAATGTGACTGACTGCCACTTATCCTCCCATAGCATCTTGCCCCTTGTTCAGCCCACCCTTCATTTCTGTCCTCTGAATCTGAGATGGGTCAATGTTACATCTTCTCCAGGAGACGCTAGCCTGGCTGCTCTGCCTTGTCCCTGAGCCACTGCAGTAGGAGTTGTTGGCACGGAGACAATGACTCAGACTTAGTTCATGAAAGACCGCCCTGAAACATAGCCAGAAAGGACATCCAGAGGTCATAGCATCCAGCCCCCCGCCTCCTCCATATTTACCCCATCTCAAGCTTCTGGTGCAGAGACCCTATGGCCTAGGGCCATCAACTTCCTTGGCTTTTCTTGGTCACTGGTACCACTGATTCTCCTGGGAATTCTTCCCCACATCTCATCAGAATCTTTCTGGGTTGGCTCCCTTATGAAATAACAGGCTCCAAATTGCCCACAAAAGTGAAGGAAGAAAGCTGTTTCTTCTTTCTGCCTCAGAAAATGCACTAAGAGGGGACAAATCTCCCAGAAGAAAGGAGAGAAAAAAGAAAATTAGTTTTCCCTGCCTGTTTTCCTCAGCTAAGTGGCTTACTATTCTCCTAATAATGAGGTAGCACTATGTCCACTTTGCACATAAAGAAATTAAGGCTCTAAAATGTTTACTTACCTACACAAAGTCACACAGTTAATTAGTGAATATGCAGGTACTGAACTCTAAGGAGCCCAGAGCTTCTGCTTTTGGGAGAAAACAGGAGTACCTCCCCCAGGAGGTCTCTCTAAATACAGGAGACCCTTTTTGCTCCAGCCTAGGATAGATGGAGGACCTGATGACCCTATCTCAGGATGCGCCAAAGCATCTTTACATCTCAGTTGCCCAGGGAGGGGACCCTAAGGTGACCTGGGCTGGGCAAGAGGGAAGAGGGCAGCCTTCAAAGAGGACTGGGAGAAAGCTAGTTATGAATGGACCTTTGGGGAGACTGGTTTGAGGGCTGAAGCCAGGTTCTATTGAAGCTCCTTTCAGGAAAGCTAACACTCAGAAAGTCTGCGGCTGCAGTGGGTAGATCTGGAGGGGGAGAGAATTAAGCCCCCACAACCACAAACCCTCATGTCTGCCCTTGTCCTACTTCTGCCACTGACAAATAAATCTCTATTCCTGGACACAGTAACCTGAGCAGTGATGCTTCAGTGGTGAGCTCATCTTTGGGCATGTGGGAGGGGGGGACACAGGGTTCAGCCCCTCCTCCAGGGCTAGCATAAAGGCAAGACTTTCCTGAGGACCCCGCTATCACATCACCCACAGCAGAGGAGGAGGAGGGAGACAGACCCAGAAATCCCTATATCTACAGCTAAGGAAGATTCTCTCAACCTCTAACTTTCCTCCCTTTCCTTGGACAGGCTGAGAGATGAAGCCAGATCTTTGTGGATGGAAAGTAGGACAACTGTGTTACTTTCCAGTCTTGTTGTTTGGACTTCAGCAGAGAAGGGGCCTCAGTCCCCACACCTGAGGTCCCCTAAACCTCTCCAAGACACACCCCCACCCTACAAACGCTACCACAAAAGGAGTTAGATGGGAGGGTAGGTAAAGGTGGAAGGAAGTGGGTTCTTAACCTCCAAGATGTAAGACCTAGAGGGGATAGAGGCGAGAGAAGGGTAATGGCCGGTAAGCAACAAGCATTTGAAGAGGTGTCTTCAGGCCACGTACAGAGGACACTTTGGAGGGTTAGAACCCGCTTCCCCCCACCCTTACCTATCCCCTTATCTAACTCCATTTGTGATAATATCTATAGAATTGGGTGGAGTGTCTTGGAGAAGCTTAGGGGACCTTAGGTGGGGGACTGAGGCCCCTTCTCTGCTGAAGTCCAGATAACAAGACTGGAAACTGACACAGTTGTCCTGCTTTTCATCCACAAAGGAGCATTGCCAAGTCCAGCCTTTGACACATGATGTTAAGTTGTCCTGTCCCTTCTCTGCTTGAGAAAACCCCTACTTCATAGACCATATGTAGAGAGAGTATCGCCAGAGCAGAGAGGCATCCAGGTAAATGGGGCAGAAGGGTCCCCATTCTTCTCTCCACTTTGCTATCAAGAAGTCCTGACTTCGATCTCATTCTCAGCTATCCTTCCTCAGTTCCATTCCCCCAACGCCATCCAGACTCTAATATGATTTCTCTAGCTTTCCCTCAACCTTGTCACGCTCCATTCCGAGTTTTTCACTGTAACACTGTCCCCTCCACTTCTTTACCCTCCAAACCCCGCCCCATCTTGTCTAGTACCTCAGGCTCCGCCCAGCTCTCCCCACCCCGCAACCCCGGCCACCGCGGCAGCCAATAGCTGAGAATCAGATTTGCATAGCAGCGCCGGGGAGCGGAGGAGGGAAGGCGGAGGGACCAGACCACCTCCTAAATCAAAGTTGGGAGGCGAGGACTGGGCGGAGGGGCCGCCGGGTGCTGGGCTGGGGCCCTCAGGGGATGGGGGGTATAAGGGGGAATGGGGGGCGGGCTCAGAGGACAGCAAAGCCGGCGGGGAACGGACAGCTCCGTCGCTCCCTCCCTCGGCTCATCTCTGCGTCCCCACTTCCCTCCTCCCCTGGCTCCGAGCAGCATCCTCTGCAGACCCTCGGTCCTCATTCCCTGGGTCGTCCCTCTCCCGCAGCTCCTTATAATTATCTTGCCTCACTGGCCAACCCGGGAACTTTATCCGCCAGCTCCTGGGAGTGAGAGGTTGCTTTGCCTGGGCTGGGGTTTCTCCTGGGGCTCATTGGGAGGCAGTCTTCGGAGAGGGCTTCAGAGTCCCAGAGAGACGCCCGCCAAACGCAGCCTGCCACCAGCGGGCCCGCCGTCGGGTCTCGACACCCTCTCTTCCCCTATCCCTCAACCATGACCGAAATGAGCGAGAAGGAAAATGAACCGGATGACGCGGCCACCCACACACCCCCGGGGACCGTCTCTGCCCTCCAGGAAACCAAGGTAACTCGGGAGGCGCGAGGCCTGGACCCCTGACGGGTGAGCCCCCGGCCCGGCACCCTCCTCTAGACGCGGTCGCCACTGTGGGTTCGGGCGCCCTGGAGTCACAGTAGCAGGGCCAGTGTGATCCCTAAGGCTCCGCGCGGCGGAGTGGGTTCGCGCAAAGGGCCCGCCAAGGAGCCCCCATCACACGAGCATGACACGCCCTTGCGCGCGTGACGAGCGGACGCGCTGCCGCGACCCTCCAGGGAGGTTGTAACTCGGCTTTGTTGGAGGGAATCAGCGCAAAGAAGGCGGAGGGAGTGTGTAGCTGTGTGTAGCGGGTGTGGGCCGGTGTACGCGCCCTTGTGCGTGCGAGGCGCTCCCTTCCCGTGTCCGCCAGGTCTCTGCGTGTAGCTCAACCTGTCTCCCTCTCTCTGCCTGTGTCTCTGAAAACGTCTCTACAACCTGTTTGTCTCTGTTTTGGTCTCTCTCTGCGTGCGTCTCTCCCGGATTATCTCTGCGTCTCTATGTGTTTATCTCTGAGTCTCTTGATGTGTCTCTCTGATCCGCCGCAGTCCTGCATTCTGCACCCTCCCCCGCCAACCGGGTTAGGCTCGGGGACTTGAGGCCGCGGCCCGGGGGTGCGCAGCTTCTGAGTCCGCGCTGGGGGCTGCGGCAGCGCGGGGCAGCGCGGGCGGGGACCGGGGTACTGTCGCTGCAGCTCCAAAGCAGAAAAACAAGCAGTCTAACTCCCCTCCCCGGGAGCAGAACGGGGGTGAGGCAGGTAAAAGCAAAAAGAGAAGTCATCGTAATTAATGAATGTCATAATTAACCCTAATTATGTATGATTGTTACTCCTGCGGGAGTCACAATGAATAAATTATTCCCCTGTGAAGTCGGGAGGAGCCCATACTCCTGATGCTGAAGGGGGTAAGAGGGAGAGTGCTGCTCACATTACACGCCCCCACCCACCTCTAATCTTTCTGCTCCCTCCCCAAGTTCTAGGTGTTCCAGACTGCCCCGCAAGAAGTTCTGTGGGAAGCAACCGGAGCGGGCTTGGGAATGGGAAAAGAAGCGGCTGTGTCAGGGGCGCTTTATGCCCCCTCCCCAGCCTTCAGGCCAAGACCCTCTTCCATGTCCCTTGGGGAGGGGGGTGTATTTTGTTCCCACCCTGCTTCTGTCATCCAGATGAGGAGCTAGGGCAGTGAGGACCAAAAATAGATGAGGTATTTGGCTCCCCCTAGTATCACTAACTTACCTATGGCTCTCTCCAATGCTCATCTTCCTCTTCATTCTGTATTGACCACCCCCAGGACATGAGGTTAATTCAAGGTCAAGGTCATCAAGGGAATGACCAGGGGAAGATGAGTAGGGCCATGGCAGAGCCTGGCTGAGGCACCTTAGGAAGCTCCCCATACCTAAACCAAAGGAACACAGTAGGTCTCCATGTCCAAGTCTTCAGATATGCACTGGACCTTCTGCCTCCTATTGATAATGAGACCCTGGGCTTTCATACCACAGCATTAACTTCCTCTCAGAGAGTCAGGTGTCTACTGGGAAAGGAATGCTGTGTTGGGGTGGAAGGATATTATTGCTTGGAATATCTGTGATAGCTTCTTTCAGGCAGAAGGTCCCAGAACCTGAGTTCTATCCTGCGTTTCAGTTGCCTATCCTGATCTTCTCAGTTGCCTTCTAGTCACCCTGGACAGACACACTATCCCCATGCTGGCTTCCCAGGAGCTTAGGGGCTTGGGGTCCTCCCAAGCCCTGCCTTGCTTCCCACACCAAGGCCTGGCAGCTCTACTCCTTCCTAAGGAACTCTCAGAAAACAGGCAAGAGTGAAAAGCAGGCAGCAGTGCTGCCTCAGCAATCAGCAGGCTGCAAGCTCAGCTGTGTGGGGAGAGGGAGGACTGGGCCTGGCAGCTTTATACTGCCCTCCTCCCAGCCCCAAGACCCTCCTATGCTATCACTTCTGGGTCAGAGCCATGGAGATCCCAGGAACAGGGGAAGAGGAGAAATGCACATCTGATCTGTCACTTCTGTTCCAGACCAATTGGAGCCTTGCACCTTTGCTCCCCTCCACTATACCTTTCCCTTGGGAAGGATTCAGTAATAACAACACAGGCTTGGCCGCAGGGTCAGGAGGACAGAGGTGGGCAGGAAGAGAATAATTCAGGGATTTTGCCAGCCTCCTTCCACTCCCTCTCCTTCGATTCAACCTGTCTCAAAGAAACTTCTGTCTCCAGACTGTAGGAGTTGAGAAGAGGGAAGGGAGAGGGTTGGCTGCGCCCACCCAGCTCAGTTTGAGGCAGGTACAACAGAGGAGGCTGGTGCCCATAAGGCAGTGAAGTCAACATTCCAGGCCTATAATATCAATGTTTGGGGCCCCCTTGTCTCTTTTGCTAGCCCAAGTCTAGCCTCCTACTCATTTTACAGTTGGGTCTCACCCCTGTACCCAAGCTACTCAGCAACCTTCCTAGTGTTGGTATCACTTTTTCTACGTCCCCATCCCATAATACCACATAGGGCCTGCCATTACCCCCTTTGGACCCTGCCATGCCAGCTCTGCCATCTGAGTCAGCTTGTGCCAAGTCCACCACCACCCACTACCAGCTGCTTAGTGCCATTTCAGGAGCTGGCAGGAAGTAAGAAGGTGCTGTGAGGAACTGAGGAAAGAAGAGACCATCTAGGGAATGGGGAGGTGGGGAGGGGATGTGGGAAGGAGATGGGCAGGCTATAGGCCTTGCCTCTAGGAGGAGATTCAAAAGAATAGGCCTGATGGTTCATGCTCCAAGCCAAACAAGCTACTGGTGCATTGAGAGGGCATAGGATCCAGGTGGGCCAGCTAGCCAGGGTACATGGCAACTTCTCTCCATGCCAGAGAGTGGGACCTAAGACAATGGAGGACCTGAAAAGATAGCTGGTGGGGAGATGGGAAAAGGTCCTCTCTGAGAATTAGGAGTCCTAGGAGCCGGAATACCTGTCCAGGCTGAGCCAAAATGAGGTTTGGGTAGCCAAGCCAAATATCTCTGGAGTAGACAGGCATCAAGCCATTTGATAGAGAGGCCCCCTTCCTGCCCTCCAGCCACAGCCCTTGACATCCACCAGCCATCACATCTGGGACCAGGGAGTCTCGGGCAGAGCCAGGGCTGCCCTGGTGCCGGGGAACATTCTGTTCCAGAGGCCTCTGAAACCCTGCAGAGGTGGCTTTTGGTGCTGAGGCCAGGGCACCACCAGGAAAGGGCACAAGCTGGAGAGTAAGGGAGACATGAAATCTCATCCCATGAGGATTACTGTGAAAATAATGGCTTTGGGAGGGGGAACATGATTGATGTCTTCAAATATTTGAAAGACTGATATGTGTAAGAGGGAGTAGCTCTTTCTGTAGCCAAGGGAGGAACAAGGGCCGACAGGCAAAAATTGCAGGGAGGCAGGTTTCAGCTCTATATAGGGAAGCACTTTCCAGCAATTGCAGCTGCCCAAAGATGGAATGATTGTCTCAAAAGAGGGTGTGTGTCCTGTCACAGAGGTGACCAAAAGAGTCAGATAACCATTCAGAGGGCTGTACAGGGTGATAGGGTGGGAACTGCTCTAGGTGGCCAGTCTTTCAAGTCCCTTCTAACCTTATATTTCACGACTGACCTGGTGGACAAACCCATGGTGCAACTGAGGGGCAGAGATGAGGGCCAAAGGAAGGCCCAGAGCAGCTGGATTTTCCTGGTCACTTGGGCTCAACAGCCAAAAGCACTGGTTCAAGTCCTGGCCTGGCTATTTAGAAAATGAGGACTCATGATGAGTAAGTGACTCAATTTATATGAGCTTCAGTTCCTCATCTGAAAAGTGGGATGATAATTGTCACCACCTCAGAGGGTAGTGCTTGGATTAAAGAGATGCTGCATGTAAAGTGTTAGCTCACTTTCAGTCCTCTGACAATGACAGCCCCTCATTATACCTACAAGTTTATGTCTTGTTTTTGCTTTTTGGACCCAGGCCCTTGCATTGCTTAGAGAGCATGTAGTCCTGCTGCCTTCCACTTGGATGTGAGGAACCTAAGACTCAGAAAGAAGAATTGAAATGTCTTGCCTTCAGACATAGGTTTAGTTTGCCCCCACCTCCAACACATCCTTCCAGGGACTTTATGTTCTCTATGTCCATGGCCCCTGGGCAGAACAGTGGATGGTTCGCCTGCCTCTCTGGGCCTGTCAGAGCCTCCAGAGCCACATTCAGCCCGTAGAACACATATGTGTTTTTTTTATTGTTCCTCTGGCCCTCCACTTCTGGCCCTCCCCCTCTGCCCCAACAGGCAGGCATCTGGGACCTGGGGCCCTGCTTCTCATAGACACACAAAGAAGCCCACAGTGCTGTCCAGGAAGCTGCATTTGAAAGGAGTTGGGCAACTCAATGTGCCAGACACCTCAGGGCTCTGGCTTCCCAGCTGGCACACTGTGGCCTTCCTTGTGCCCAAACATCTCCCTATCTGCGTCCCCCTCCTTCTTGCTGCCTCTGGCCTCCCCTGAGACTAAAGGGGACACCAGTTCCATCCCCTTGGCACAATTGCCAAGCTGCCTATTGTGCCAGCTTGGAACCCTGGCCAAAACTCACTGTCCAAAGCTGGGCCTCTGCCCCCTTTTCTCTATCACTGATGAAAAGGAGTGGGCAGCTGTAAGGAGGATCTCAACAGGAGACGAGTGGAGCAGGGATCTGGATGGAGAGTTCTCCAGGGGCAGACTCAAGAAGGGTGTGTTTGCATGAGCAGTGGGAATAACTCTGGCCTCACTGCAGAATCCAAAACATGGACTCCATTTAGGATTCTAGCCACTTGTTCACATTTATTCAACAAACACTGACTGAGCACCGACTACATGTTGAGGCCTTGTGTGGAGATTTTAAGCAACTATTCCTGCTCTCAAGAGGCTCCTGGGAGAGTGAGAAGTGAATGAAAACATAAACCTGATTGGAGCTACAATGGAAGTCAGTTCTAGGGGTGCAGGGGAGGAGGAAGTGGCTCCATTAAATGAAATTCCTGCAGAAAAGACAGATAGTTTCCCAGGGAAGAGGAAGAGTCTTTGGAAGCCTTGAAGAATAAAGAGAGTATTAATTGAATACAGCAGAGAAGAGGACAAATAAGTCAAAAGCTCAGAGGCATGGCATGAAACATGGTTAAGCTCAAGTCCTCATGTTTGGGCTGCAAGTGGAAGGCAAGAGTTGGAAAGGCCTGTCTGGACAAATTGAGAAGTCTTATTACTAGGGCAAGGGCCTTGGCTGGGTCCTGAGAAGCCATGTAAAGTTTTCAGCAGGGTCAGGGATCACCTTCCTGGCAGCTGTGTGGAGAACAGATGGGGATGAGCAAAGTAGAGGCTAAGGTCTGTGGCCCTGAACCAGACTGTGGATGCTGGGACTTGAACTAGGGAAGGGCTGTGCAGGTGATGAGGTGATTTTAGAGGATGAACTGGAGAGAGTTTTGGAGAAAAAATCAGCCTTGAGGATGAGGGTCCAGGATGACCACTCCCTCACTCTGACCCTGTTCAAGAACACAGGTAAAAGAACTGGGGACCTAGTGTGCTTTTTGGCCCCTAAAGTGTAACCATATGATGAAATCCTGTGTAGTGTAAAAAAAAAAAAAAAAAAAAAAAAAAAAAAAAAAAAAAAAAAAAAAAAAAAAAAAAGACGAAACTCTATGTATTGGTATGAAATAATTTCCAAGTTTTACTGTTAAGTGAAAAAAGCAAAGTGCAAGAAAAATAGTATACTACCATTTCTGCAAAGAAAAAGGTAAATAAAACCTCTTGGATTTGTTTCTACCAATTTCATATAAAAAAATCTAGGTTTCTTTTGAAAAATGGGAAAACCTGACAACTCTGGGCTGGGCATAAGGACTAACCTCAGTTGGCTAGAGGAGACCAGCAGCTGCTCCCTGGCTGTGCAGTTGGCCACAGTCCCCACTACTCCTAATTATATGCCTGCCCAGCCAAAACTCCACTCATGGAATTTGGCTCCTCGAGGCATCCCAAGGAGAAATCCTGGAGAGGAGCCAGCACCCTCTTGGGCTTCCACTCACAGACCCTCTTTCTTTTTCAGCTCCAGCGGTTCAAACGCTCACTTTCCCTCAAGACTATCCTCCGAAGTAAGAGTGTGGAGAACTTCTTCCTTCGCTCAGGCTCTGAGCTCAAGTGCCCCACCGAGGTGCTGCTGACACCCCCAACCCCGCTGCCCCCTCCGTCCCCACCACCAGCATCCACAGACAGCGGCCTGACCACCCCGGCACCCTCACCCTGCCCAGTTCCACGTCCCCTGGCACCACTCAAACCAGTGAGGCTGCACAGCTTCCAGGAACATGTCTTCAAGCGAGCCAGCTCTTGTGAGCTGTGCCATCAGCTTATTGTGGGTAGGTGCCTGAGGTGGGCAAGGGGACAGGCCAGCATTGGTATGGGGAGTAGGCCCATGAAACTGCCTGATACTGAGCTCTTGCCATTCAGGCCCCCAGCCTTAACCATTGCTCTGTTGACTAACAACTCAGGCTTCAGTGCCAGTTCACACCCTGACTATATGAGGAGTAGGCGTTAGGCCCTGAGGCTGGCGTGAGGCTGCCCAACCCCCTGCTCTCTTCTTCCTCCCTAACCTGCTGCCTTTGCTCCTTGCCCATGGATGTTTCCTCTCTTGACTAACCCCTCTTGCTGAACCCAAATTCTTCCCAGGAAACTCCAAGCAGGGCTTGCGGTGTAAGACATGCAAAGTCAGCGTCCACCTCTGGTGCTCTGAGGAGATCTCCCACCAGCAATGCCCAATCAAGACGGTGAGTGGGGACCACACAGACTGGCATGTGAGAGAGTGAGTACCCCTCAAAACTGGTTCCTTACATGAAGTAGTCCTTGGGCTTGAAGAAGGCCAAGTGCTCAATGGGCTGTGACATCACCGTGACCTCTCTCTGGCCCCTCTTGCCACAGTGCTCCTCCTTCCGCCGCAACTTCAGCTCCCCGCTCCTGGTACATGAGCCACCACCAGCCTGTGCCACAAGCAGAGAGTCCCCACCCACTGGTGAGTGTCCCCCTCCCCCACTGCTTCTGTGATGCGATGAGAAACTCGTGCATTCCATAGACGGGCACCTGAGTCACACTGGCACTGCCAGTTCTTGGCAGTGCTACCACTTCTCTTCTCTGGATGCTCCTGTGCTGAATGAAGGGTTCACTCATTCATTCATTCATTCCTCCTTCAACAGACACTTTATTGAGCACCTACTTGGTGCCAGGCAGTGTGCTGGGCACAGGAACATAGCACTAAAGAAGGTGAATTCACGGTCTGTAAGGGAGCTAGACATGAAATGGGTAATCATACCAGTCATCAATTAATCATCATTCAAATGAATTCCCGAAAGGAGGACAGAGAATAAAAAGAGGATAAAGTAGACGCTGTCCTCATCCACAGAGACCAGGAAGGCGGCCTGGATACCTGAAGATGGGGAGTTAGTGCTGAGCATCTGGCGTGGGCAGAGAGTGACCTGAGGCAGGAAAAGGCAGTTAAAGAAAGGACAACATGACTAGGATTGAGGGAGTGAGAGTGAGGGTGTGACGGGATTATGGGTGCAGGGCCTGGGGTCAATTTTAGGATTGTTCTTTGGACTTTATTTTAAGGGCAATTTCTATGTTTTTACAAGAGCATTCTGGCTGCTGTGTGGATTGGAGGCACTGGAGGGGAAGCAGGGAGAGTAGGTGGGAGGACTACAACAGAGAGTTTGGCAACTTGGACTAAACTGGAAGCAGTGGAGCTGGAGAGAAGTTGGCAGATTCTAGAAACCTTTGGGAGGTAGGGCTAGGTGATGATGTGATATGGGCAGTGAGGAGAGTGAGGGATCAAGGACTCCCTGGGTTTCTGCATAGGCTCCGTGGGTGGACCAGTAGCTCTCCCTGCAATGAGGGAGATTTGGGCAGGGTGGGTGAGGGGAGACAGGGAGTCCAGCCTCAGGCATGCGCTGCCTGAGCTAGTGGGGGAGTCAGGGTGGAGATACAGGGCTTCAGGGCAGAGTGAGGCTGGCAGCTGGATGCCTGGCCTTGAGGGTGGATGCTTGGCAGGGGCCAGCGGGAAGGTGGACCCCATCTACGAGACCCTTCGCTATGGCACCTCCTTGGCACTGATGAACCGTTCCAGCTTCAGCAGCACCTCTGAATCCCCGACACGAAGCCTGGTATGGTGGGCACCAAAGGGGAATCTTGGGAACAGAGGTCTTTGAGGATGAGGGTCCAGGGAATGAACCCTCCCCTCTCTCTGTCCCCAGAGTGAGCGAGATGAGCTGACTGAGGATGGGGAAAGCAGCATCCGCAGCTCAGAAGAGGGTCCTGGTGACAGTGGTGAGTGGGGGTAGGGACCAGGGGCAGGAGGGGAACTCTGTGCAGGCACTTCCTGCTGCCTCACACCCTCGTCCCATTCTGGCATCTCCAGTATTCACAGGCCCTGCTGAGAGTGAAGGGTCAGGACCAGAGGAGAAAAGCCCCGGACAGCAGGTGAGGTGATGCTGACACAGCAGATAGGAGAGGCAAACCTCACCCTATCCTTGACCCAGGAGCACTGTGTCCCACCTCCTAGCCCTCGGGTAGCAAGGTCTGGGCAAGTGGATAGTGGCTGGAGTGAGGAGGGTGTTGCGCTCCCATCACTGACCCAGAGCTCTTCCACAGCCCCCCAAGCTGCCCTTGCGGAAGGACTTGGGGCCCATGTACTCTTATGTTGCACTCTACAAGTTTCTGCCCCAGGAGAACAACGACCTGGCTCTGCAGTAAGTTTTCTCTGTGTCAGTCATACTGGGTGGCCGCCTGGCTCCAGCCTCAGGGCTCTGTGCTCCCAGACCTTGGGACATGAGAGGGCCTTCAGGAACCTTCTCCTGGTATGCTTGAGGCTGCTGAGCCCTGAGAGGAGTGGAGCTGCCCAGAATTGGTGCTGATGGCATGGCTCCTGCCCTGCCCCATCTCTGTCCTAGAGAGTATCTGCTATACCTGTGGTCACGTGGTATCCTCCTTTCAAGGGCATCAAAAATCCTCCCCCAGCTGAGGGAGATGCAGATGATCTGGGGGCCCAGGACTGTTAGGATGTGAAGAGGGCAGGTCCCTCCTGCCCCATATGCTGCCCAGCTCTCTCCTCCCAGGCCTGGAGATCGGATCATGCTGGTGGATGACTCTAATGAGGACTGGTGGAAGGTGACTTGGCAGGGTGGGGTGCGGAGGGTCCCTGGTAGGCACCTCATCCAGGCCCTGCTCTCAGTGGGTACTGTCCCACCTTCTCTCGAGGCCCCAAAGACTTACCCTCCTCCAGCCACTGGTCCTAGCCAACTCTCAGGCCTTGCTCTCACTTTGATACCACACTCACTCCCACCCCTTGTCCCTCTGCTCAGCCTTGTCTCTCTGTCCACCTCCTGTCCCTCCCAACCCAGAAGCCACCCAACTAGGGCCTCAAATACAGAGAGCCTAGGATCTGGCATTGGCTCTAGAGATAGCAGTGGAGGGTGGGGGTTTCACTGATGTTCATGCCAGCCTCATTCCCAGGGCAAGATTGGCGACCGGGTTGGCTTCTTCCCAGCTAATTTTGTGCAGCGGGTGAGGCCAGGCGAGAATGTTTGGCGCTGCTGCCAACCCTTTTCCGGGAACAAGGAACAAGGCTACATGAGCCTCAAGGAGAACCAGGTGAGTGCCTGGGCCCTGGAGCAGCTGGAGAGATGGGCATGGGAGAGGGGCAGCAAGAGTGGTTGAGTGCCTGGAGGAGGATGCTTACAGCCTGGCAGTGGGGGGAAAGGCAGGTTAGAAACAGTGGGACCTCAGGGCCCTCCTGTCCTCCTCTGTTGGATTTGAGGCTGGTGGCCAACACAGGCAGGGGACTGAATTACATTACAGACAGTTTGGGAGGGAGGAGGAGCATTGGATTAGGAAGGAGTGTAGAGACTTGGGTTTGAATGCTGGCTCTGCCTTTGGCTTGTTGTAACCTTGGCAAGTCCTTTTCCCTCTGTTACCTGCCTTATGAAATGGGAATGGGGCTGCATTAGACCAGCTATTCTCAAAAATCAGCCCCGAAGTGCTGCTCAGTGTCTGCTTATGTCCTGGTCTCGCTGCTGCACCCTGTACCTTCATGGGATCTGCTCCCATCACCTCAACTGAGATCTCGAACTACATCTGATGCTGATTTCATCATTCCTAGAGTGGGCCCACTGGGAGCCATCAGCAGACTCAGGGCCAGGGCTGTAGGCACTGTCAGGCCTCAGCTCCATGTCTCTCTGTCTCAGATCTGTGTGGGCGTGGGCAGGAGCAAAGACACTGACAGCTTCATCCGCGTCAGCAGTGGCAAGAAGCGGGGCCTGGTGCCAGCCGATGTGCTGACCGAGATCTGAGCGGAGCCAAGAGAACCCAGATACCATCCCTGCCCATGCCTGGCCTTTGCTTCTGGCCCCAGTCGGGGAGCGGGCATTTGCCCACATTTCCTCCCTTTGCCTCTCTCCTAGGAGCCACTCACCATGGCTTGGGAGCCTTTTGCACTGAGGAAGCTTTTATTTCTTGGGTCCCAGGGTGCCCTGAGGGTATTGCTCCTCTGGAACTTGGGGGTGAGGGAGGAGGAGAAAGTGGGAGAGGATGGGGAAGCTCAAGGTAGGTCCACCCAGTGCCCAGTCACCCCCAGTCCAGTTGCTGTGCTGAGTCCAGCCCTGGGGAATATTCTTGGGGAACTTCCCTGCTGCTTCTTCCAGAGAGCCTTTTGGTACCCACACCAGCTTTGCATGACTGACAGACACTTCTGTCTCCCCACAGAGCCTCTGCTTGGGTCTACATGTGTGTGACCATGCAGCTGCTGCTTTGGAAGTGGGGCCTTGGGAAGGTGCCTTCCTTGTCCCTCAGCCCTCTGCCCTGGGTTGGGAGGGGTCCTGGCTACAGGAGGGTCCTGAGTCCACCTCCTGGTCTCACCACCTCTGTCACTCCATCAATTCTCAGGAAAGTTCAGCGGGAATCTCTCCCATTACTTGAAACCTGGGCGGACAGAGGAGGGGAGGGCTGAGGTCTGGGGAGGGTGTGGACAATCAGAGACTATTCCATCAAGTAGAACAGTCACCACAGAGCAGCCTCATCCTACCCTTGCCCACTGGAAAAGGACACCCAAGAGCAACCAGAACATAGAAACCCGAATGAGAACAAAAAACTGGCCCATGCTTGGTCAAAACAATCCCCATTTCACTACCATAACTCTAAAAACACCCAGCAGCAGGACCAACCAGCCAGGGGATCCTCACCAGGCCTGCCCCTACCCTCAGTGTTGACCTCCAAATGGCCCTTCCTCATCCCGTTCTCCTGGCTCTGCAGGCAACAGGGCTGCCAGGCTGCCAGTGCAGGGCTCCCTTTGCCTGCTGTATTTGCCCCCTTGTCTTGGACATAGAGTCTTGGGAGGAAGAGGGTGGATCATTCTGTTTGGCCACCAGGGAAGGAAGTAGGTACCCTGGAGATAGGTGGGCACACACAAAGAGGATCCATCCCTTTCAGGTTGCTTCATTCTGGTGCCATCTTCCACCCCTCCCAGCTTAGAGTCTCCTCTTGTGTCCTTGATAGTGCCAGTCAATGTGACCCCCCATTCTGGGCACAGTCATGCCCTCCCATGCAGTGCAAGGACACATCCTCCTATTCATTGGCCCGTGCCCCAATTCTCCCAAAAGGGAGACTCAAGCCACACTGCCCTGTTTGCTGCCATGAGGCCCCCTCAGCAATATCCCAGGGGCGGGCCTAATGCCCACTGTACATGAGGCTGCATGATGGGTCTGATGGAGCATTGCTGAGCCCCCAGACTCCTAATTAAATGTTTCTTGTCCCAACCTGTCTGTTCTGTGTATCTGCTTGGGATAGATGAAGAAAAGTGGTAAGGAGTGGGGGTGGGCTGGGGGCATTGCGAGGGGACAAGTCTGAAGGCGGAAGAGTTTTGTTCATCTCAGAGGAGAGGTGTTGGGGCTGACATTGCTGGGACCATTAAGCCTCCTCACTCCCTTCCACTGAGCAGCCTGAGACTTGGGGATCTGGGGAGGTATTTGAGAGAAGGGGCTCGGGGGAGAGGTGTGTGGGACACTGGAGAGAGGGAGGGGCTTTGGTCACTTTCATGTTCCAAGCACACCTCAGTCGTGAGGGGGCGGGCACACACCTCCAGCGTCAAGACGGTTCCTGCGCACTCAGTAGTGCCCTCCAAGACCAGCTGTGTCTTGGGCCTCAGGGGCTCCTACCCACCCGTGGATCAGCCTAATCCCCTCAGCTTCCAAAGCCCGAGGCAGAAATGCTGGCAGCAAGGACAGTCGCGGACAGTGGAGCCCTTAGATGACTCAATCACAGCCGTCATCAGTAGCATGGCACAAAGCAAGCCCGCGGCAGCGCCCCTCCCGCCGCTGAGCCCGCCGCCCACCTGCTCCGGCAGCGCTGCCTCCTTCCCCTCAGCCACCCCGCCACGTCAGCGTCACTGTGAGCACGTCCTGTGCTATTTATAGGCAGAGGGGAGCCAGGAGGGAGCGAGAGGCAGGCTGCGGGGGTGTCAGGGCAAAGCAGTGCTGCGAAATGCAGGCTGTGGGTGGGAGACCTGCCCCATCCAATAGGCACTCTCCGGTTCTGTCTTCCAGTTTGCCATCACCAAAGCAGGTAAGCCAGGTGGGACCAGAACCTGAGCTTTCTTTGGGCCACTTTACCCAGGGAAGGCCCTAGAACTGGTGGGGGGAAAGGAGGAGTCCCTCCAAACCCCCGCTGGTGGTGGAAGTGAAAAAAGAGGTCACAAACCCAATACAAAGGCAGAGAGGGAAATATGTAAATAGGTACCTACTGTGCCCTGGGAACCAGGCCAGGAACTTCATTTTGTGTAATCCTCTCAATAATCCAGTGAAGAAAGTAGTGACATCCCTTTCACAGATGAAGAAACTGAGGCCCAGAGATATTAGATGGCTTATTCAAGGTCATACAAGTTACCCAGCACAACCTTACCCCTTTTATACATGAAGTAACTGGGCCTGGGCCGGGATGGACTAGTAACTTGCCCAAGTTCACCCAGCAAAATAGTGGTCGAGCCAGTCTCAGAAATCATCTCTTGCCTCCCAATCCAGCTCTTCCCCTACTAGACCTTGGGTCCCTCAGTACCTTAAACCAACAAGATAGAAAAAGCCCCCTTGAGATGCTGAGCCAGGGGCTCCAGGGATCAAGATCCCACCTCATTTGAGATAGTCAGAGCCTTTTAGTTAAGTGTTCTGTACACCCTACTTGTGCCTGCCACCAGCCGGAAGCTGGCCTGGACCCCCACCCTCCTCCCTAGCCCATTTGCTACACTGCTGAGCAGAGCAGCTTTTCCGGGTGGCTGAACCACTGACAGCATGCTCACAGCCTGGGGGCTGGGAACAGCTGGTGCTCCCACTATAGCCTCTGCCCTCCTGTGTGTTCACTCTGGGGGTGGCTGGACCAGCAATACCTTTGGCCTGGGGCAGAGGATGCCCAGAAACCTACTGGTGGTTGATGCCAACCCACCATTTGGCTTTGTTGTCTGACCCACATGTGCCCTCCATCCACCACCTGAGCCTGAGTTTAACTGTGTGGGGATAAAGGTTACCTAGGCTTAGGGGAGATGCAAGAATAGGGGTAGTCTGGGAACCAGAGACAAGAGGCCTAAAAGGGTAGAGATGGACACCAGAGGTAGGGCGGGGGACTCAGAGTGAGCTCCTCTGTGCAATCCCACCCATCCTGCTAGTACCAGTTACTCCCTTTGGACCCTTCAACCTTCTTCACCCCCATTCATGGCCCTCTTTCATGCTTGGGACAGGCTGGGGACATCTGCTGAGGAATGCAAGGAAAGCAGCTGTGTACTTCCAGCCTCAGCCCTCCCTGTTCTTGCAGGGAGCCAGCCTAGGTAGGCCATCTCTTAGCCTCAGCGAGAGCATGGGGAAGGAGGTAAGGGACCCTGTATCTCTTCTCCAGCTCATAGCCCTGCAGCAGCCACTACATGCAGTGCCTCTGCTGTAGCCCACTCTGAATCACACCCTCTCACATCTGGGGAAGTCAAAGGTGGGTGCTAGTGTTCATGCAATGCTGTAATTCTGGGGAGTTCTTGGCCCCTCCAGGCCTTAGTTTCCTCTTCCAAAAATGGAGTTGGACTTGCTCAGGGTATCTTTACCTGGGGGCTATATACTCCTTTAAAGGGTATGCAAAATGATATAATGGGAGCAGTTGTATGCTTTTGAGAGAATGGACATATCTTTTCATTAAAATTTCATAAATTTCCAAGACCTGGAAGAGATCTAGTAGTTACTTTATCTGCTTACTGAGGGGCCTTCCAGGCAGTGTTCTGAGAAGCGGTTGGAGGCCCGTAGTGGAAAGAGGTAACCTCCAGGCCTGAGGTGAATGACTAACGAAATGACTAAACCCAAAGCTTCCCAAGAGATAGGCTCCTACAATCCATAAGCCCCCCGCCGCCAAAAAAAAGTGAGGAAGTTTCCTACACCTGCAGCAACCTGTGAGAGAACAGCACCATCTTCTGGCCCAGGGTGGAAACTGGTTTCTGTGCTGCAGGCTCAGAAGCTCCACCGCAGGTCCCATTCTTCTTACTTACCTTATTCTCCTCCCTGGAGGTTGAGCAGCTTTCAATGCCCTTCCTCCTCTAGTCCAGGCCTGGAAAGATGTCCCATGCTCCAAGCTGGGAGCCTGGCCAGGGCCCTTCCCCATTCTAGGCAACAGCTCCCCCACTTGGGATGGCAAAGGATGATTAGAACAAGAGCTAAAGGATTAAGTGCACCCAGGTGGCTAGAGTGGCAACAGGAAACTCACCAATCAGTGTCCTTTCATCCCAGGCTCTGATGCACATAGGTAATGGAGGTCCTCTAGAGATTTCTGAGTCTGGGCTTCCCAGCCTTGAACCACACATACCTTCCCAACCCTGTCCATACTTGATGAGAACTGAAGCAGAGCTAGAGGTGGGTCTGCTGCCCCCAAGACCCGAGCCCTGACTTTCCCATGCAAGTGCAGTTGGGAACATCTGCCCAGTACATCCTCAACTGGCCTTTGCATTGCTCCTAAAACAAAAAAATTCCTCAAATTTTTGGCAAGGAGGTAACCAGGATGGGCAACTAGTCCTAGCTGTGACTAATTGAGGTGACTCCTTTCCTCTCAACCCAGATTTCTCACCCGAGTTGACATTCCTGTATTTAAATAACCCCTTACACCTGGACATCTGTCCCTCAAGCTGCTACCCACTCAATATAGTCATTCTCCCTACAACTGGTTCTCATCACTAAAGGCATCTCCTGCCCAGTCTTCCAAGGCCTGGGGACCAAGCCAGACTTCTTCCTCAGTCCCTACAATGTCTACCAAGTCTTATCCTACTTTCTAAATAACTTGAATCCATTTTCCCCACCCTAACAGTGCAACATTAGCTCAAATTGTGTAAATCCAACACATCACTTTTCTCTTCTGCATAATGGAAATGGTAAAACCCTACTTTAGTTATTAAGACTAGAATCAGTGTTATCAATGTAAAGTACTTGGCTCAGAGGAGATACATTATTGTAAAATCTACTGGCACTTCTTACTGATAAGTGGCAAAATAAAATCTACTTCCTATTTTGAGTATGAATTCATTAAGCAACTCAATGGCTGACCAGTTTTTCTATGTTGTGTGCCTTTATTCCAATTTCTGAGAAAAGCCTTTCTCTTTGTAACCTGTTATCAGTGTAAAACAGAAAACAAAAAATAAAACCCTGATAGGACAGAAAGATTTAGAAACTGGAATATTCAAAATGACAACTTCAATGAAGTTTAGAGACAGCATAGGTAGCAGTGAAGTCCAAGTGTGACTGGTGGTGGTTGGAACCCTCACTATCCTTGAGTTCTAGGGCAGATTTCAACCCTGGATCTCAGTGCTCAGTTGACAAATGTAAGCATACTATTTTTTGTTGTTTTTAAAACAATGACAACTGAAGTCACAACCAACATCTGAGACCACTTCTGAAATGCCACTCATGCTCTACTGTAAATACAAGGCAGTTTAAAGCACAGCACTTTGGAGGTTGGGCAGAAATCATTCCTTCTTTCAAAGTAAGCCTCACACTCCACTAAAACAAGGTAAAAAACCCCATCTCTTCCATGGACAGAGGGGTCATGAACCTTACCAGAGGCCAGGAGCCAAGGAAGGAATGAAAACTGGCACTCTTAAAAGGGTCTGCATCTCACAACTCAGTGTAGTCAGTTCTGGCCTTCTAAATAGTGAAGATCCATCAAATAGCCAGAAACTGTGGAGGAACAGAGAGGTAGGCAGATGAAAGCTATTTTATTGAAGGATTGATCTATATAATTGCCAAGGCCACTATGTACAGGTAAGAGAGGTGGTGCTTTATTTCTTGGTCTCTTCTTCCTTGGACAGAGTCTTGATGATCTCCTCTTTCTTGGCCTGGAGCCTCTCTTCACGGCGCTTGCGTGCTTCCTTGGTCTTAGATCTACGGGCCTCAGCTTGGTCACTGAGTAACAGAAAAGATGGGTCAGTTTTCTGAGAAGAGATGAACTGCTAGGATATGAAAGCACACGCACAGACCATCCCTTTGAGCCCAGTCAGTTTGAGGAATGAGTTGGAGTGGCCACCAAGAGCTCCTACTTCAACTAACCTACAGCCCCTACCCTGCCAATGACAGTAGATTGTGTGGTGGTATATACAGGAGATAAAAGCATATATCTCTAACAGATTGCATGATAGTGAAGATTAGGTATTAGACACATTTGAAATGTCTCAGAAGAACCCCTATAACAAAAGTCAAAGAACCTGCCCCCATGACACAGAGGCCCGTTCTCGAAGAAACTTACGCCAAAAGTTTCTTGCGAGCCTTGTCTGCCTTCAGCTTGTGGATGTGCTCCATGAGAATCCGCTTGTTTTTGAAGACATTACCCTTCACTTTCAGGTACAGGCTGTGATACCTGTAGGGTATAAGAAGCAGAGGTTTTGGTCAGTGATGGGATCAGAGGTTGGGCCTTCCACAAAGTCCCTAAATGTACAGGGTTCCTTTCTTCTTTTCTACTGCTGCAAGAACTACTTTCTCCCAAACCCAGACTTTCTGTGCAATTTCTAGACAGAAGAGCTTGTCTGGCAGATAAATTCTTACACTATCCTGATGATGCATGGGGGAAAAAAGAACAGGACTGAATGGACAATTTTATATAAACATGTTCTGAGACTGAAGTAAATCTGACTCGTTTTCAATGTAAAAATAATATAAAAAAATCTTCTTAGAATTATTTCTAAACAGAACTTGTCTCTACTACTAATGTAACAGAAAAGTATAAATTGGATTCATCAACTGAATTTTTGGCTAACTGTTCAAGAACAATATTAATTTAACATCAACTGTAGAAATGCTATATTTCCTAGAATTTGACATTTTCAGCCATTGAGACTGTATTTTGTAAATGGAAACACCACAAGAAACAGAATATTAAGAACAGAAATATGTCATTTGTCTCCAAAGACTACTGATAAACTACTAGACCAATGAGAGCGCTTGTGTCTATGCAAAGAACAATCCACCAACACAGCACATGGGTCTTGGTGGGCCCAAGAGGAGGGTGTGCTTACATGTGGCGGTCAATCTTCTTAGATTCACGGTATCTTCTGAGCAGTCGGCGAAGAATTCTCATCCTTCTCATCCAGGTTACCTTCTCAGGCATTCGAGCATTGGCAGTACCCTTTCGCTTACCTGCAGGGAAGATGAGTTAGGTACACTGTAGCATATTTAGGTCTCAAGTCAGTTTCTAGCAGGTGATGATGGCAAATATTTCTTTATTCAAATTTTAAAGAAATACAACAAACAAGGCAATTCTTCCCCATTCACTTCACACACAATGTGGATATGACTGGGCACGCACCAAGGTGGTACAATAAGCTGTAAGGAGCTTTAAAGATGGTGAGACTTTCACCTCCCTAAATCATCCTGACTTTATAAAGTGATTTTAGGATTTACTGGATAGAATCTTTGGCATAGTAGAGGTACTCAATAAATGTGACCCCTTTCTACCAAAACTTTCAACTTTAGTAGTAGTACTTTCTGATTTGCAAAGAAAACACATCAAAAATCAGAGAGAAAAGGGCTCAATGAGACAGAACAGGAAGAAAAAAAGATCTGGAGTATATCTGTCTTAACTTAAGCATCTATTATTTCTAAAGTCTTAGAGAAAGAAAACTGCACTTACCTATGCCCATGTGCCTGCCCTTTCTGCGGGCCAAGGTGTTTTTCCGGCATCGTGCTCGGGAATGGACAGTCACAGGCTTCCGGATGATCAGCCCATCTTTGATCAGCTTCCGAATCTGCTGACCTGAAAAAATATAATGCACCCGGTCAGTCAGCTGGTGCCCAGCCCCAAGAACACCAGCCACAACCCAGAAACCCAATAGGACAGCTGGAGACATTGCTCACATCCCTGGCCTAGTTGTCTCAAAAATGGTGGCATTATGAGAAATTTTAATTTCTCATTAAAATTGTTTCCTACCCTTTTGAATATTTTATAATATATTCTTTCTATATATTTGGGGATAGATAATCAAAATAGTGTACAGATATAGCCTAGTCCTTTAGGTTCCATCTGTCTCACTTATTAGCTGTTCTAAAACAAGATTAGGATTTTTTGAGCACATATTTTAACACCACAGAAGTTAAAAACCTCTGATATTGACAAGGATTCTTTTGTTTAACCAAACTTTTGTCACTCTTGAACCTTCTAGGCCTATCTATCATTTCCTTATAAATTCTAGTTTTAATAAGAACCCTTCATAATCTCTCTCCCGCACTGCAAAATCCTATTGCAGTGGTCCCTATACCTACTACAATGGTCCTGAACGGAATGAATATACCAACAGGTTCTACTTAAGTCTGAGGCCAGATTTTCCCACTTCACCATTTTCTTGGCCATCTCTACTGCCCAGTCCGAGTACTGTCTCTTCATAAATACTTCACATAACTCTAAAACAAAATATTTACTCTAGCAAGTCATTAATGTAACATTGGGTAGTTCCATTAACTTCTATCCTGCTTTTCTCGCAAATATCAGGAAAAGAACCTCTGGCATCTCCATGTATCTGTGACTCCTCCATTTTGTAATCCCCTCCCCCTGAACTTTCCTAGCTTTGTTAAAGTCAACACAATTGTGACCTTTCATATCATGAAAGAAAATGAAGAGGTAGGGTGAAGAAGGGGCATAAGACTCACGAGAGTTGGCATTGGCGATTTCATTGGTCTCATTGGGGTCCAACCAGACCTTCTTTTTGCCACAGCGCAGAACACTGGAGGCAAGCCTCTTCTGAAGCCTGAGCATACTGTAACAAACAGAAAACACTATTAGGCCCTAAAAGCTATTCCTGGGCAAGAATGAGCATCCTTAGCCAGATCTCCTCTTTCAAAGTTTTCTAATGTTGTTCAACCCCCAGATTAATACTCTTTCCTGTAACAAAATTTCTCTCCTGTGGAAAATGATCATGAACAAAATTAGGATAAAGCAAGCTTATGCCCATTCTATGTATTTTAGGCAAGGCAACCCTTGGTTCACCTCACAGATTACAAGGACCTTGTCAGTTTACAATCCCTTATGTTTCTATTTATTTTTAAATTTTTTACGCCTACAGCACCTGGTCTTCTTAGGTGGTCTCCCATCCTCCCATCCAAGTACTAACCAGGCCCGACCCTGCTTAGCTTCTGAGATCAGATGGGATAGGGCTTGTTTAGGGTAGCATGGACATACACTTGCCCATTCTGTTATTCAGCTCTAAATACAAGTGTTTAGCGTGAAAAATCGGAGGCCAGTAGTTCTGATTTGCTAGTTTAGTCCTTTGCTTCCTGGCCTCGTTTTCGTCATATCACAGTAATAAACTACATTCAGCTAGCATTAGCTGGGGTTACCCAGGATCGCCTAACTTTCGTCAGTAAGAAGCCTGGGGCCTACGTCATATGGAAGCAGAGATCAGCTTAGATCCAGGACCGCCCTCTAAGTAAGGGGGCGACGGCCCAGTTCTCGCTGCTGCCTTTACTCTGCCTGCGTGGGTCGCCCGCGCCATGTGTGCGGCGTGGGGCCTGTCCTGCCCCTGACTTAAGAGTTCCCGGGACGCTCCCCCACCCCCATCCTCCCGAGGCTCGGGCCTAGTGTGCTCCGGCCTACCACAAGCTCTAGGACTGGCCGCTTCAGGACTGCCTCCACCTCAACTCCCCCACCCTGGGCCACGGTACCGAGCCCCGCCGTCTCCCGGCGGCCCAGAACAAACTGAGACGGAGACCCGCCGTAACTCACCTCATGGCTGCGACCGCAGCGGCGAAAGGAAAGAACTCCCTCTTGCCAGGCTCCTCCCATTATCAGTGAACGGGAGGGGCCAACCCGCGCTCTGCTTTTGCCCATATTCCCTCTGGTCCTTTCATCTTTTGCCACCCTTAAACTTACTTATCCCGTATAAAGACTAGAGATAATAGAAGCCTAATGTCGGGAATAGTTTTTCAAATTAAAAACATAGGAACTATACCCCTTTGGTAAGGCAAAGTGGTATAGTCCTACTTCCTACTAGGCACGCGCAGCGAGGGTGCCTGATCACGTGGGTAGTGGAAGCCGGAAGTCATGCTGTATTGCGCAGGCGGGATGAGTGGATTTTGCTAGAGTGGACTACTCTTTGCAGGCATCGGGTGTTTCCTGGAAGGGTATTTTATCGGCCAACAAAAAATTATAGAGAAAACAATGAGGGCAGATATCAGACAAAAACAATATTTTATTCACACTCTTAGTAGATTGGGAGCCCCTGGAGTGCAGAATAGATCACCAAAGATATTAGTTTGCTTTTGCAGCAGTGTTGTCCGTAATCTCTTAGTATATCCTCCTCTGTAAAGTGTACCTAATCCTAATAATGCCATCATCCAGTTGTGAAAATCACATTAATTAATTGGGAGGATGAGGGAGACTTGCAAAGGACAGCATTAAGACAACAAGCTCATTGATGGCGGGAACCAGTCTTTTGCTCACACTACTGCAGGCTCTGAGCTTTACAGATAGTAAGCACTTGAGAAATATTACATTGCTTGAGTGAATGCATAGTTGTGAAAGTTAAAAAATTTTTATGATGGGACAACCTCTTGTTCTTTCCTTTGGGTCTGGAGTACCCAATGCAAAAACCCAAGGAGTTCCAGCTCCAACTCCTTGCTTGGTTGGCTCCAGCTGATCACCCCATCTCTGTCTGAATTTTCCCAGCTGCTAAAGAGAGCTCAAAAGATCAAAAAGAGAAAAAGGAGAACACAATTTATGCCACTTCCTCACAACACAATTAGTGTCATCTTCAATTTGCAGTTAAGTGAGGTAGCATAAACTGAAAACCCAGATTTTTCTGACTGCAAAATTCATGCGCTCTCTCTCATGCCAGGCTCTCTAGTGCCCAAGAGGCAGATGGGAACACTGTTCAAGGTTGGATCTGTTCATGGAGCTGCGCTAGTGGGCTTCATCCACACTTTCTCTCACAGTGATGTGATCAGAGAAACACAGGCTGGCTATCCATTTTATGAAGAACCTAGGGTGAGGAAGAAGAGTCAGTCTATTCTAGTCTCCCTTCTAGCAGAACACAACAGGCTGGCCTTATATTAGGGTCAATGAACCTGGGCAAATATTCATTCTACTCCTTAACTCTCCTCTTTGTAAAGCAAGGGAAGGGCTAGAGTAGGGAGGTAACAGGACCTCCTGTCATGACTGACCCCTGGACAGCACCTTACAACATCACCAAAAGCCCCAGCAGTCCATTATTCAATTTCATTCTCCCTCATCCTCCCAATAATCCCAGTGACAAAGACACACTATACCCTATTTTACACAAGAGGGTTAGTGATTTGTCCAGGGTCACCTGGCCAGAGAGAGCCCTCCTCTCCCATCCATCCAAAATTGGCATAATTCCCTACTTCTTTTCCCTCCACGGATCACTTTAGGTGGAGTCCAGGTCTTGGATATCTGTCCCCAAATCCAGGATAAAGAAGGAGCAATTCTAGGTCAAAGGTCATTAGATTTGGTTTTAGTCAGTCTCTCCTATCTCAGCTCCGCATTTCTTCCTCCTCTTTTTTTCTCTCTTCCAAGGTACAAGGACCTCACCCAGCTCCACTCCTGGCCTTTTGGAAAGGCCTGAGGAATACTAGCGGCTAAGGCAAAAGGATTCTTGGGTCTCTGGGATTTCTTGTTGCAGTCTCTGGCTGGGAATTCCTTTGGACACCCTTCCCATCCCAGCCTCAGCCTCCAGCCCTTCGACACCAAGTTAAAGGGGAAGGGGCCTGTTTGGTTCAAGAAGGCCTGGGATCACACAGGGGAGAAAGAAGTTAAAGCTGGGTCCCAGGATAACCAGGTCCGGGAAGTTCTGGTGGGCCAAGCTGGAATGGAACAGAGACCCGTTAGGAAGAACGTTTTGGGACGGAAAGGGCACTGTGCCAGTCATGCTAGTCTGCGATACACCTCCACTAGCGCTCGGCATACCCTGGTCAACCGCCCCCAGTCCCAAGGAGAGTTTCTACTTCCCACCCCCGCTCTGGCAGAGTGGACCTCCCTGGCCGCAGGACAGTCGGAGGCTAGCGCGTGCCCGGCTCCAGAGCCAGGAGGGGCGTGACTTCCTTCGGCCGCCCTCCCATTGTCTGTGCGGAGTCAGCGGAGGGGCTGCGAGGGGCGGGGCCGGGGCGGGCTGAGGGAGGGAGGAAGGAGGGGTTGGAGGGGAGCGGAGCGGGCGGGGGGGAGATGCTGAGCCTTCAGGGGCGGAGGAGGAGGAGGCGGCAGCAGAAGAGAGAGCCGGAGAAGGGAGGGAAGGCAGGAAGAGGGCAACCGCAGGCCGGGCCAGGTGGCTGGATCCGGTGTTGGCTGAGCCGCGCTGCTCTCGGTTCCGACGGCCTCTTAGGCGCTAAGGGCGCCCGGCTGGCCGGGCCGGCGACCGTAGGGGAGGCTCCTCTCCATGGTCCAGAAGACCAGCATGTCCCGGGGCTCTTACCCACCCTCCCAAGAGATTCCTATGGAGGTCTTCGACCCCAGCCCACAGGTGAGGTGTGGCCGGGCCAAGGGAAGGGGGCTGCTCCTGTGGACCTTGTGGGGTCGGCTTGATGGGCGCTGGGGAGGAAGGGGTTATGTGCCCAGTACAGAGGGAAGAGGGCGTCTGTGCGCCCCCTGTCCCTGCAGGTTCATGATTGATGGGTGCTTGGCCTGGAGTTAGGCTGCGGTTTTGCTGAGCGGGGAGGGGGAGATCGGGCTGCCTGTCACCCTCGCCTCCTCGTTTCCCCCGTGTTCAGGGTCCCTGATGCTTAGATACCCGCTCTTTTGGGTTGAGAGTTGGGGGATCCCGGGGTTGAGGGAAGCTAGAGAGCGAGCTCAGGCTAAGGGGGCGACGCAGAGCACGCTCAGGGGCGCAGGGCGGGGGTGGGTGGGGCGGGGGTGGCACTGGGAGATGGCCGAAGCGGTAGTCAGAGGGCGGCGCCAGCAGGCCTTCAGAGCCGCAAATTCTGGCCCTGGAGTGAGGAAGGGGCCAGGCCTCCATTCCAGCCACCTTGGCTACACCCCTATATTGGACCAACTCCACTGCCCCAACACCCATGTTATTCCTCCCTCACCACCCCTACCCCCAGCCTCGGAAAAACGCCTCCAAAGTTTGGAAAGTTGGATGGATGCCAACTCACGGTTCTGGAGGGGAAGAAGCTGTGTTACCTGAGAGAGGAGGTCTGCCGCCTCACCCCTCCTCACACTTTTCCTGTGCCCATGGATTACCCCCAGAAAGGGTTTTTCTTGGGTGTTGTGGGTGCCCTTAGATTGATCAGCAGGATCTAGGGTGGTCCTGCCAGGGGATTTCTGTGGGATGTGTTCTCTCATCTGGCAACACCCCAGGGCTGGGATAACATTAACTATTTTCTTGCTGTGGCCAGCCTGGAGCAACTGTAACCACCACGATAATGTGATTCAAGGGAATGTGTGTGCATGGCTTGGGGGAGGTCAGGTCAGACCTAAAAATACCTTCCTTCTCCACCCCAGGCCCCTTGGAGCCTGAGAGGCAGCTGACTGGGGCCTTTCTTTCAGCTGTCCCTTGTCCCTCTGGGTGCCACTCCCTTTTCTCAGCCTGGGGTAGTGGTTGTGGTGGTGGTAGTGTGAGAGTCTGGAACTCAGTGGGGAATCCTCAAGTTCATAGGGATCCTCAATCCTAGAGGTTGGGTGTATGTATGGTTCGAAGAGGGGGATAGGAAGGAGGATTCTGGGGTTCCCAGGTGCCCTTTTCTCCCATCTATTCATGCTTCTTGCACTCAGGTTCAAGGAACCAGAGCCCCTAGTCTGGTTGTTGCTTATTTACCTTCTTTGGTAAAGAAACTCTAGGATACAGGCTAGGGCAGGGGCTTGGAGAGCCTGAACCCTCAGTCATCACCCCCTTCTCTGGACTGTCCTGGGCCAATGTGTGTATGTGAGTTGGAGAGGGCAAAGGAGCAGCCCTCTTTATAGATGTCCTGGAAATACCTGAATGTGTGGCTGCTTGAGTGGTCAAGCAGTGTCCATTCCAGCCAAATCAGGAGCCTAGCCAGTGAGACTGAGCCAGCCTACCCCAGGGACCTATGGGGCTGCGTTCTAGGCCATGTCTTGGGGCACAGCCAAGGGGCATTTAGATTGATGCAGCATGGAGGGTACCATGGGGACAGGATGTAGGCAGTGGCAGCTGGGGGTTAGAAGGTAGGTTCTTGATCTCTCTTGCCCCCTTGGGGAGGGGTATGATCACAGTGACTATGAGGAGGGGCTGAGAAAAAGTCCTGCTTGGGTAGACACCCCCCTCTCGTAGCTAAATCTGCCCCATGGCAGTGTGCCAGGATTGGGGTTAGATGTTTACTTTCCAAATACCTTTCCACACCCCCTCCCTGGAAATCTAGTTTTGGGTCTCCAAGTGCTGAGAGCTGCCACTACGCTCCCCACTCAGAAAAAGGAAAGCAGGAGTTGGGCATGAGAAAAGCCAAGCTGGGCCCCCTTGGCAGTTGGTGATTCCTCTTCTCCCTGGGGGCCACAGGCACATTCAGTGCCCACTGTGCTCCAGCTGCAGGGGAGGGGGAACCTTTCCCCAGCTCTCTCCGCCTGCCCCCCCACCCAGCACTGCAGGCAGCCTCTCCCTTCCCCCAGGCCTCTGCAGCCTGCCCAGCATCTTAATTAGCTTTGCTGTCTAATGAGCCTCCAGCTACTCAGCGCCTCTTCCCACCCTTACCAGCTTCTCTGGCTTGGTTTGGGGGTTTCTGTGTGTACTTTCTAGAGCTCTCTTGCACTGTCCTCCACCCCATGGCTGTGGTCCGGGCCTTCCCTCCTCTTGAGGCTGTACCATATCAGGAAGAAGATAGGGAGTCTGTTCAGATCAGGGAATGATATTGCCAAGGCTTGGCTATAGCTCTGGGTTTGATGGGATGAGGGTTGGGAAAGGGCCTTTCTGATTTCACTCTTGTCCATTCCTGGCTTCTCCAGGGCAAATACAGCAAGAGGAAAGGGCGGTTCAAAAGGTCGGATGGGAGCACATCCTCAGATACAACATCCAACAGCTTTGTCCGCCAGGTAATGGGGAGGCTGAGAGGAGGGAGGTGGCTAGTTGGTGAACCCCAGCACTGGGAAGCTGGGTCTGAGGCTTTCTCCAGACACCTTCTTCCATGTCATTTGTAATTTGCCTGAAACCACACATCACCTTAACACCCCATGACCTGTCCTACATATCATGCCAGCTGCACCCACTCCCTCAGCCCTTGCCCAGCCCCTCCCCCAGCACCAGGCACCAGCCCCTGCTGCCTGCCTGCGTCATCTCATTCAGGGACAGCCTGGCCTGCCTCCTTCTAGCTTGCTTCAGGCTGTCACCCACTCCCCCTGCCGGCTGTCTGCTTCCATGTCCTCCCCCAGAATCTGTGACAGCAAGGGGTAAAGGCAGGTCCTAAGAAATGACGAGACGAGCCAGGACATTTGAGTCCCTGGAGCCCTAGTTAGGTATGGGTCAGGGAAATGTCCTCCTCACATCCAGATATGACTGTTCTTTAGTATGCACAGAGCAAGTGTGTTGAGGGAGGCAGGGTAGAGACAGGAGGGAGTTGACTCTAAAGAGAACTTTAGCCCAGAAGCCCTGACTGAAGGCGGGGGTGGGGGGGCGTGCTACTGAATAGCTTTCTGGGGTCTTCTGTGCTCAGTCAGGAAGATGCCATTCTCATCTCTATTCTGATTCTCAACCCCAGTCCATCTCAGGCTCAGGGAGAGGCAGTGAGAGAGGCATGTGGTTGCTATGACTACAGAACATCTCAACAAAGCCTGGTACCCAAAAAAGGCATGAGGGGCTTGGGATCAGACAAGGAAAAGGAGTACATTGAAGAGAAAATGGGCAAGGCACATGAGGGCAGAGACAGTAGGGAGGAGGAGCCCCATGGAGGTCAAGCCCCCCCTTGAGCCAGGAGAGAGAGAGTGGTGCCAGGCAGATCTACCACAGATTGGAGTGAGGCCCTTCTTTTTGATTTCTCTGTATCCAAAGCACTTGACAAACCACAGACTTGACAAGAGGGTCAGGAAAGGAGCCTTTTATCCCAATATCTCCTAAATATACAAACAGGAAGTCCTTTCTTCAGTCTATCCCTCATCCCTCCTGTTGCATGACTGGGCCAGGGCTGATGTTAGGAAGAATGATGCTATACTTAGGGTAACCCCTCTTGACAGAAAAGGGCCTTGGTTCCTTCAGTGTTTGACAATGCAAGTGTCAGACCCCAGCCTCCAATCCTTCCTCATCTTAACTCCCTAGCTCTGACTACCCCCAAGTAGGTGGTGGGGAGTGAGGGGGGTGCAGTCCTTGCCACATCTCTGAGCTAAATATACCCAAGCAGTTTGCACATGTAGCAACTCTGCTTGTAACCTGAGCCCCCTGGGGGAACGGGCAGTTTGGGCCACCTCCTAGGCCAGCAGGGCCAGGCACTGAGGGCGCTGGGATGGAGGCGCTCAGCCGGACCCTCGTGGTGGTGAGCTGGGGATGGGGATGGGTGGGTGGGAGCAACCCTTCAGGAAAGCTTGTGGGGGGGACCTTCAATCTAGCTTGTCTCCTTGCCTCCTCACTGATTCCCTGCCTCTCACCATTCCTCATATGTCTGTGTACATGCATGTGTGTGTATGCGTGTGTGTGTGCATGTGTATGTTGGGTTAGTAAGTGCATCTCTGCCACACTATCTCTGGGCCTGTTTCGTTGGCTCTCTACACGTCTATTTCCCTGACGGTGGGTGCTCCTATCAGGTAAAAAAGTGGTAGATTAGCTGGTTTTCACTCTCCTTCCTTTATGTGTCTTTGTCTCTCCTCCTGCTTCAATTGACCTCACCCCCCATCTCCAATCTTTTCTCTTAAGAGTCTCCTATTTTCATGATTTGGCTGGGAAAAGGATGGGCAACTGCCCTAGTTAATGACCAGGGCCCTCTGGGGAAGGTGGGACATTATTTTTCTATCTCAGATCCCCTCCATACCAAGTTAATGGGCATTTCTGGCTAAATGACCATTTCATGCCCTCAGGAAAGAACCCCCACATCTCTGTAGTCCTGCTCTTCCCCCACATCACCACCCTCCCCTTGTAGCAACAGCACTGCTGCACAGTGACACAAATCCACATTTACTGGCTCCTGCCCTCAAGTGTTGCACACCCTCGGGGACACTGACACCCAGAGTGCCCCTAGTGTGCTCTCACATGTACCTGTCTGTATCCATTTATGCATATCCAGCACATACCATGGAACACACCCTCCTAAATACACTTGAAGTTGCACATCCAAGCACACCCATGAGTAAGTATGTTCATTCACACTTCAGGTCTAGACAGGCTATCTGTGTCTTGCACATGTGCCCGCATCCCTGAAGGAGTTGTGCTCTGAGATGGTCAGTGTGGTCAAGGCCAGCTTCCTGGTACACCCAGACTTCTGAGCTGGCCTTAACCCTGGCAGCTGCAGCCCTAGAACTGGGGAAGGGCCTGCCCCATGTTCTGCTCTTAACTTGCCTCTTCTACCTGTACCACCCCAGGAATCTTGGACTCTCTTTTGTGCCTTATGAGTGTGAGGGTTGATACTCCCCTGATTCTGGCAGAGGAAGTAGGATCCTCTTTCCTTACCCTTGAGCAGAAGATAGCATAATTTTTGATGATCCCATTATACCAAGCAAGCTGCCCACTGCCGACAGTGCAGAAAGCTCAGGCCTATGCTGGTGGCTACAGTCCCTGGAGGGACCCACTGGGCTTCTGCTGAGTCTATCTCAGCCGGTGTTAGGGGCAGGAGAGGGAAGGAGGAGCAGGAAGTGGAGACTTGTCCCTGGCACTTCTCTCCTGAGCTTTGCCCCTATCAGGTTCCCACCCCTCCCTGGGCCCCAAGCAGCTGTCCTTGGACCTGCCTTAACCCCTGGCTTGCTGCTATCACCCTTCATAGGGCCACAGTCTTCCTGGGGGCCTACGAACCTCAGTCTGTGCTTCTTCTCATTTAATATCACCTTCTCCTAGCCCTGTGGCATCATGCTGGCCTGGCTGGGCTTGAGGCATCCATGATGGATGGCACCTATATGCCTTCTGAGGCCCAGGAGCTGAGGAAGCAGCATTGGCCCTGAGCTGGCCCTGTCTGTTTTCAGGGCTCAGCGGAGTCCTACACCAGCCGTCCATCGGACTCTGATGTGTCTCTGGAAGAGGACCGGGAAGCCTTAAGGAAGGAGGCAGAGCGCCAGGCATTAGCCCAGCTCGAGAAAGCCAAGGTGAGAAAAAAGAGGGGACTGTGCTGGCCTATTTTCCCCACCCCCAGGCCTTAGAGACAGCTTGGACAGACCCAGGGTCAAGTTCTGGCCCAGCCACTTCCTAGCTGGTATACCCCTGGGCCTCAATATGCCTGTTTTTACCTGTGAAGTGTGTGCTATAGTACCTGCCTCCTTATACAGTATAATCAGTGTGTAATACTGTTATTCACACATAATAGGAGCTTGAGAAATGCTAAAAATTTACACTTCTTACTGAAGTCAGGCTTCCTAGGCTGACTCTTACTAGCTGTGTGATCCTAGGCAAGTCACTTAACCTTTCTGAATTTAGTCTCTTCATTCATTAAAATGAAGAGAATAATATTTCATAGAGTTTTTCTGATAAGTAAATGAGATAATGCATGTGAAACATGTACACAGTACCTGGCACACTAAACAGTGACTTCTAGCATCATCATCATTATTATTAGTGTTATTGTTGTTGTTATAATAATAATAATAATAATTATTATTATTTTTTTGGGGTATCATTCTGGGCACCCCACCACTAATATTTATTATTCCCCAGTGTACCCTCTACCCCGAGAGGGCCGAATTTTTTATTTTTTATTGAGTAATTTAGCATACATAACAAAAAACTGCATAAACCATTTGATGTAACTTTTAATGAATAATTTACAAAACAAACCTCCACATAATCACCACCCCAGTCAGGAAGTTATGCATTACACTATTGTTTAAACCTCTGGTTGTCATCCTCCCCATGTGCCTCCTCTAGACCAAGCCAGTGGCATTTGCTGTGCGGACAAATGTCGGCTACAACCCGTCTCCAGGAGATGAGGTACCTGTGCAGGGAGTGGCCATCACCTTCGAACCCAAAGACTTCCTGCACATCAAAGAGGTAGAGAGAGTGCTTGGCATCTGGAGGGAGGGACAGCCAAGCTGTAGTGGAAAAGACTTTTGATCCAATCTGGGCTGAGTCTGCTGTGTGACCTTAGACAAATCTCTCCACCTCTCTGAGCCTCTAATTTTTCATTAGTAAAAATGGGGTAGCAACGCCTAGGTCACAAGATAGTTGGGCAGGGTTGTGATGAGGACTCTTTTTTTTTATGTTAAGTATATGTATACATTTATTTATAAAAAAGTTAATATGATTTGGTGAATTTGACTTCTCCAGGAGCTACACATGCTGATGAGGCCTCTTAGGTGGAGTGACAGTTTTCCAGGCTCATGTAGTTGTTAGCATTTACTTCTCTCCCTGCCATTCCAGAGCAGTGTGGACACGTGTAGAGAGGAAGGATCCAGAACAGGGATGTGCTGGGCGTGGGGCTCCATGGCCCAAGAGGATGCTGGTCCTGGACTTGTTCAGAGAATTGGGGGCTGTACTCAGAGGCTGGAGCCAGGGACTGGGCTCTTTGAGGGTGCCACCCCCTGGGCAGGATAGGCAAGTCTGGGAGTGGTTTCTCCTGAAAAGTGGCTGCTGGCTTGCACCTCCAATTTTCCTCTTGGTCTCTCCCACCCACCTGCCGTTGTTGTTTGCAGAAATACAATAATGACTGGTGGATCGGGCGACTGGTGAAGGAGGGCTGTGAAGTTGGCTTCATCCCCAGCCCTGTCAAACTGGACAGCCTGCGTCTGCTGCAGGAACAGAAGCTGCGTCAGAACCGCCTCAGCTCCAGGTGTCTGGCTGGGGGCGGGGCACTGCCAACCCTGGGAAAGGCCATCCAGCCAGGACTAGGCCTCAGGGGTTGACCTATTACCCTGAGAGCATAGATCTGCCTGTGGCATCACCAGTGGGGCTGGAGATTCTTGAGGGTAGGGCAGCATGTGAGAGAACTAGATTCTCCCACCTTCACACCCACCCCTTTGCTCACAGCTACATTTGCCTCTCTGCCCACACAGCAAATCAGGAGATAACTCCAGCTCCAGTCTGGGAGACGTGGTGACTGGCACCCGCCGCCCCACGCCCCCTGCCAGTGGTAAGAGCTGCCACCTCCCCAGAGAGTGGGGGGGAGCTCCTGGGTGGGGTAGTCTCCCCACTACCTTTCCTCTCCTTTCCCTGAAGTAGGGAGCACCCCAATCTTGAGTCCTTCCAATATGTCCTATGGTCCCCTCTCTATGAAGAGTAGGACATCCCATAACTGGGCCTGTGAGCGCCCATCCTCTCATGTCTCTCCTCTCCCATTTCTTCAGTAGCTCCATCTCTCTGCCTGACTCCCATACCCATACCCCCCATTCATTTCTCCCAGCCCTGTTCCATTCACCTCTTCTTTCTTTTTTCCCCATCCCATCCCTGCGTTTTGTATTTGTGTCTCCACGTCCATCTCACTCCTCCCCACCTCGCCTCTCTCCTCCCTCTCTTCTGACTCTCCGGTCCAGGTAATGAAATGACTAACTTAGCATTTGAACTAGACCCCCTAGATCTAGAGGATGAGGAGGCAGAACTTGGAGAGCACAGCGGCTCTGCCAAGACTAGTGTTAGCAGTGTCACCACCCCGCCACCCCATGGCAAACGCATCCCCTTCTTTAAGAAGGTAATTCTTACTGGGTTCTTAAAAGAGGGGAGGGGGTCAGGGCCCAGCTTTTTGGCAGAGGAGAGGGATGAAATGGATTCAGATGTGGTACCAGCCTGATTCTGTGGAGATTAAGGCTTCCTGCTGAGGAGGAGGGAGGGGTAGGATGGCACAGAGGACAAGCACATTCATTTCCACACATAACTCCACCCTGGCCCACTCCGCAGGAAGGGATGGTGCTTGCAGTCAAAGCATCCCTTCCCTTGGAAGGCTGCCTCCCCTCACACACATACACACTGGAAGCGGGGTCTGGTGATAATGAAACCTGACCTTTCCCCTTGCTACCCAGTAGAATATTTCACATTTGTCCTCTACTCCTGCATGTGAAGGGGAGAGTGAAATGGTGACCTTTCTTTGCCCTTTTCAGATTCCATGGGACTAGGGTGGGCATGTGGGGGTCTACTGGCTGCAGAACAGGATAGTTAAGGGAACCCTTTAAATGGACTGGTTGGCCTGTACTGGGGGCAGGAGATGGGCACCAAATTAGAGGCTGTCACCCTGCCCAGCTCTTTTTCAAGACAAAGAAAGGGGGTCTTGGTATGTCTGAATATTCCCAAGTTCACTGGACTATCAGTCCTGCTCCTAGCCCTGATCCAGGGCCATCTCGGACTCCCCCTTGGCATGGGGTCCCACCCCCTCTCTGGCTCTGTCTGTCACTAACACGCATGCCCTGTTATCTCTCCTCGTCTGCCTGCTTTCCCTCCCTCTCTGTCCTGGCTCCTTCCTTGCCTTCTGCCCCTGCCTGGGTACCTTCCCCTCTCTCCTCCCCGTCCCCACTCTTGGCAATCTCTGGACCCAGCCAAACAGAAGCAGAAGTCGGTGAGTATCACAGCTTTCTGTGTCCCCCCTCTCCACCCTCTGGGATGAACTAAGGGGACCTTCTAACACCCATTCCCATATCTGCCCCCCCCATTTTCCCCACCTTTCCTGGTTCTCCCTGGCCATCCCTCCCCACCCCCACCCTAATCCCTACATCTGGGCTCTGGGACCAGGGGGAGGAAAGGATGCATGGAGGAACCTGGAGGCTGGGGGAGAGGGGCTAATGCCATCTCCACTTTGGGGTTTCCCTTCCCTGCTTCCCCTCCAGACAGAGCATGTGCCCCCCTATGACGTGGTGCCTTCCATGAGGCCCATCATCCTGGTGGGACCGTCGCTCAAGGGCTATGAGGTAGGAACCCCTAGAAGGGAGTGGACCCAGAGGGACCCAGATCTCCAGGGAGGCTCCAAAAAGGGGTTCAGATGCCAGAGAGGTCCTCCAGAAGGACCCAGGTTCGCAGGGTGTCTTCCCTAGAAGGCTACAGACCTTCTGAGAAATTCCCCAGAGGGCCCAACCCACAGGGAGACCTGCTCAAAAGGGTCTAGGCCCTTCCAACCCTCCCCCTACAGAAGAGTCTTCACAGAGATACCACCTAGAAAGAAGGACCTTTGGAATCAGAGAGCCCATTGAAGGTCCCTCAGACTCAGAAGGACCTCCCCTTCCTGGCCAGGGGCCCATTTATCTCAGGAATTTAAGAAGAAAATGGAACATGAGGGTGCAAATACCCATCAGCCTACCCTTTCTGAGTGGCTTTAAATATCTGACTTTTTATCCCCCACCCCAACCACCACCCTCAGGTTACAGACATGATGCAGAAAGCTTTATTTGACTTCTTGAAGCATCGGTTTGATGGCAGGTAAGACTCTGGGAGCTAGCTTCCCACTCCCACTTTGGTCCTCTGCTGCTGGAATGGGCAGGATCTTGGGACACTTGGACTGAGGGATAGGAGGCAATCTTGGAGCCTGGGGAGTAGACAGGACATTCTCACCCACCCTGGTCCCTGAATCCCTTTGTCCCCAGGATCTCCATTACTCGTGTTACAGCAGACATTTCCCTGGCTAAGCGTTCAGTTCTCAACAACCCCAGCAAACACATCATCATTGAGCGCTCTAACACGCGCTCCAGCCTGGGTGAGCTCACCCCTCAAACTTCCTCTCTGGGGCCAGATGTGGGAGGGGAGAAGGAGTGGGAGAACATCTCCAGAAGTGTTCTCTCTACCCACTGGGTCCTGGGTAGGGGGGCTCCCTTACATTCCCCCTTTCCTATGACTCCATGTCCCCTAGCTGAGGTTCAGAGTGAGATCGAGCGAATCTTCGAGCTGGCACGGACCCTTCAGTTGGTTGCTTTGGACGCCGACACCATCAACCACCCTGCCCAGCTTTCCAAGACCTCATTGGCCCCCATCATTGTTTACATCAAGATCACCTCTCCCAAGGTGGGTGCAGGAGCCTGACCCTAAATGGGAAAGGAGCGCTCAGGAGCCAAGCTGCCTGTTTAAATCCCAGCTGCTGCTTACTAATCATGTGACAGTCTCTCCAGTCTGACTTTTCTTCTCTGTAAAACTCCATCATATAGATATTGTGAAGATTTAACCTAATGTAAATACTTACCATTTAGTAAAGGGTCTGGTGTAATATGCCTCAGCACATATTAGCTATTAATATTATATAACTAATAATATAAATATTATTATTGGGGTCATGCAGGCCAATCCCCTTTCTCCACTCTGGTTGACCTCCTATCTTTGGTCCTGAAAACTGAAAGAATTATGAGCTTGTTATCCCGGTGTCACCCAGCTACTTGAAAGTTGGGAGGTCTTTCCTGTCTTTTGATTTCAGCTCTTTTTGCTTCACTGTTCTAATTTAGACTTTGATAGAGATGAAATTTGTAGGAGGGTTGATTGACTTCTTTGTCATATTGTAGCCCCTTTAGCTTTCCTCCTAAGTTGTTAGTGGGAGTTTGAGGAACATGGAGGACAAGTTTAGGTGACAGATTTGAAGTTAAAAGACAGCATGGGGTTCAAGTCCTAGCTCTGGTTGGCTGCTTAATTAATTAATTAATTGATTAATTAGATTGTGTTGCTTTATTTTTTGGTAGTGATTTTTAATTGAAACTGAGGTCTCTTAGCCTCAATTTCTTCAGCTATAGAATGGGGATTATTAATCTGTGTCTGTGCAATTATTGAGAGGATTCGAGGTAATGATGTAAAGAGCCCAGAGTTCTGCTTCATGATGGCAACTAGAGGTGTTATCATCCATGACAGCACCCTATGAACCGAGCACCTAGTTACTTAACCGTGACCTTTCTGAGTCCTAAGTTTTTAATGAGCAGAAACGGGATGATGGGGTCTAAGTACTTCTTGAGGTCATTGAAGGGAACAAATGAGATACTGGATACAAAAATGAACTAGAAGGTAATAGATACATCCATTTCCCCCATGGAAGAACACTGATTGAGGTGAAGGGTAGAGACTCTTTGAGAGTTGAGGCTCCCTGGATTTATGTCCCAGTGCTGCCACTTACCAACACTGTGATCCTTTGGCAAGTCACCTAATATCTCTATGCCTCAGTTTCCCTATCTGCAAAATGGGGATCTTCAAATGGTGGTAGTGAAGATTAAATAAATAGATTAACCATTCAAAGTGGCTAGTACCTCCTCAGCACTATATCTACTCTTTTAAAAAGATTTTTATTGTAAAGTAATTTCAAATTTATGAAAGAGTTGCAAGAACAGTACAGAGAACTGTCATTCTCTGAATACCCTTTATTCACATTCAATAATTCGTTAACAGCTTTATTGAGATATAATTCACATACTGTTCAATTCAGCCATTTAAAATATACAATTTCATTTTTTTCAAATTCACTAATTATGAACATTTTGCTACATTTACTTTATCTTTTTCTAGCTTTCTATGTATATATTATATACATAACCATTTGAGAGTAAGTTGTAGATATTGTATGCCTTTAGCCCTAAATACTTCTACATGTATTTCTTAAGAATAAGGACATTAACTGATCCACAGTATAATTGTCAAATTCAAGAAATGTTTTAAAAAACACAGTCCATCTCCGTTTTTTACCAATTGTCCCAATAATGTCCTTTATGACAATTTCCTCCTCAATCTAGGATCCTGTGTTGCATTTAGTTGTTATTTCTCTTTACTACTCTTTAAGCTAGAACAGTTCCTCAACCTTTCTTGGATTTTCATGACACTGACATTTTTGAAGAGTATGTATATATGACAGGATTTAGGTTTTGCATTTTGGGTCAGAATATCACCAGAATGATGTGTCCTTCTGAGTGCATTGCTTCAGGAAGCACATGATGTTGGATTGATCACTTAGTTAAGGTTGTGGCTTTGTTGTAGCTATTATAACCTATTATTATTGAGTGCGAATAATAATAATGGTTAGCTAATGGGATTATTGGCAATAGTAATTGATAATAATATCGTCATCATTATAATGTTATCACCATCATCAGGGACTCCTGAAGCACTATTATTATTATTTAATACTAATATTATTATTGAGTGAGAATAATAATAGTGGCTACCTAATAGGAATATCATTGGGACTAAGTGAATTGATCACTTACAAAGCACTGGATAGCGCCAGTCCATAGCAAACTCCCCATAAAGCATGTCTGTTGTTAACATGGAGGGCAATTTAGCCCTGAGGATGAAGCCTGTCAAGAAGGTTAGAGGGGCTGGGAATGAGAATCACTGCCCTTCACATAGCCACTGCTAGGAGAAATTCCCAGGACAGGCTGGTGTGAGACCCAGAAGAAAGCCTGAGTGTTGTGTAGGATATCCAGAGCTTTGGAAATCACTTCACAGGGTTGGTAGGGTAGTTTTTAAAGAGGTGGCCAGGGCAGAGAGTCATCGAACATCCTCTGGCCCTGACACTGGCTTTCTACACTGGCTCCAACCAGGTCTTGCGTTGCTGACTTGGGGTGTTGCAGACTCCCTCTAGCTTCTCTTCTTCCCCCAAACCAGGTACTACAGAGGCTCATCAAATCTCGAGGGAAGTCTCAGTCCAAACACCTCAATGTCCAAATAGCAGCCTCGGAGAAGCTGGCACAGTGTCCCCCCGTGAGTGCTCAGACCCAAGGAAGGGTGGGATGGGAGATTTGGGCTCTGGCTTCCTCAAGTTTGCATGGGAGACAGGTTTGACTGGGAACACCTGGGCCAAGTCCATAGGTGCAGACTGGTCTTTGGGAAAGAGTGCTGGACTGGCAGTCAGAGCTTGGCTTCAAGCCCCAGAAGCACCATGTCTCTGTGGGGTGTCTAAGCCTTGGTTGCCTTCAATCTAGAATGAGGGGGTTGGCTTATGTGGGTGCCAAGACCTCTTCTAGTTCTGCCAATGCATATATCTGAGTATCCTCCTTTTCTTCCTGGACATCCAGAAGTCTCTTTTTAACTTTGTCCTTCAACTCCTTGACTCTCCACCTATTGTGCCCAGGCCACACCCTCACCCCTCTGGTCACGCCTGGCTCATCCCAGCCCCGCCCCTAACCCCACCTCCACAGGAAATGTTTGACATCATCCTGGATGAGAACCAATTGGAGGATGCCTGCGAGCACCTGGCAGAGTACTTGGAAGCCTATTGGAAGGCCACACACCCACCCAGCAGCACTCCACCCAATCCGCTGCTGAACCGCACCATGGCTACTGCAGCCTTGGCTGCCAGCCCTGCCCCTGTCTCCAACCTCCAGGTACAGGTGCTCACCTCACTCAGAAGAAATCTCAGCTTCTGGGGCGGGCTGGAGGCCTCAGAGCAGGCTAGGGAGGTGCCCCAGCAACAGGAGCACACCATGTAGGTGTCCCACCCATCTCCCCTCCAGCCAGGGCCTGGAACTTGAATGCAGGGAACATGGGGAAGAAGGAAAGAGCTCTATTTTCTAAAAAAAAAAAGAAAAAGAAAAAGAAAAAGAAATGTGATGAGCAGCAGCTTATGTTGTCTGTGGTTTTTGATTGTACTGGAGCTGACTATCAATGTTCCCTGGGCCTGGTCCTATGGGACTACATCTGCTGCCTGAGGAGCTTTTGGCTATGAGGCCTGATTGGAGGCCTTATAAGGCAAGTGACTAGGAAGAAAACATGAAGAAAACTGATAGATATATTTGCTGGACTCTATATCCATTTTAGACCCAACAGTGGTTACAGCATTTTAGACTCAACAGAACAGGGAATTTTAGACCCAGGGAATCCCACAGAGCAGGAGCCATGAAACCCAGGGAGACTACCCCCTCTTCTAGAGCATTAGCCCCAAGAGGCCCCTCAGAAGGGTCCCAGAATGTAGCATCTTCTGTAATTGATGCTTGGCCTTCCATTCATTTTTCCGTTAAAGATTCCAGGAAAGGCCCTCCATTGGGTGCCCCGCCCAGCCTCACCATCCTCCCGTGGGAGCCATGGCCCACCTCTGAGGTTCACCATTAAGTATTTGGTTCTAGATTAGAGCCAGAAGAAACCTATGCTAGATCGTTACTTTTCAAATTTGTTTTCAACCATAGATCCCATTTGTTCACTGAATCTTATGTGGAAGCTCCATATATAGATAAGGCATCCTTGCTCTGCTCAGAGGGAGCTAGTGGCTTGGCCTCTACTTCACTGCCACGGGGATCCCGGAGCACTTCTGTGCCCTCCACACCCCACTGCAGATCTCCAGGGAATAGTTTGGAAACTGCTGCTCTAATATCCATCACACCATCACACAGAAACTGGGCCACAGAGAGGGGAGTCATTTGCTTAGGGTCACATAACTTAAAGTGACAGGGATGGGGCTAAGACCCAGGCCTCTTTGCACCCACCTGGCAGCCTCTGGTGGCAGTGGCCATCAGGTTACCTTCACCTGACGTTTGATACTGAGGACATTGAGCTACCTGATCGTCTCTTGTGGGGGATGGAGACCCATCAGTCTTCCCTAGCCTGCTGCTTTGAGTTTTTGCTGGGGCCAGGGGAGGAAATCCATCATCTAACTAGAGGCAGGGAAGTATGAGGTTCTAGAAGCCTCTGATTTTAGGGTCTGTTTTGTGCTGAAGGAGCTGGGGTTAGTGAGCTTGAGCTGAAATCCCCTTAGTATATTTGGAAAACTGGGGCAATGACTAACCCAATCAACCACTAACAAGTGGCAGTACTAATAAGCTGTTAATAATGATTTACTCCAAGACAGCATTAATGATGTGCGTTGGATGTTCAAGAAGTGATGACTAATTGTTCATGGGTTCTGTACCATACTTACCAAGAGAGTTCATACCTCCTCATGCCTTAGGATGATTGGGTTTCCCTGTCCCAACAGAGAAGCAAATGCCCTGGGGTCTGTCTGGCTGGGCTCTAGAGCCATTTATTTGCCAGGCTGCCCATCCCCTAGAGCTAGGCCCCTCCTCTCTCAGCCAGGCTGGTGTCTCCGTGCTGTCACTAACCTGCCTTGCTCTGTTGTGTTTTTCTCACCCCTGCTTGATCTGCATGGTGTGTGCCATCTGTCTGCTAACCAGGGACCCTACCTTGCTTCCGGGGACCAGTCGCTGGAACGGGCCACTGGGGAGCACGCCAGCGTGCACGAGTACCCCGGGGAGCTGGGCCAGCCCCCAGGCCATTACCCCAGCAGCCACCCACCAGGCCGGGTGGGCACCATGCGGGCACTGTCCCGCCAAGACACGTTTGATGCTGACACCTCTGCCAACCGAAACTCTGCCTACACGGAGCTGGGAGACTCGTGTGTGGATATGGAAACTGACCCCTCAGAGGGGCCAGGGCTTGGAGACCCTGCTGGGGGCAGCACCCCACCAGCCCGTCAGGGATCCTGGGAGGATGAAGAAGACTATGAAGAGGAGCTAACAGACAACCGGAACCGTGGCCGAAATAAAGCCCGCTACTGCGCGGAGGGTGGGGGTCCAGTGCTGGGGCGCAACAAGAACGAGTTGGAGGGCTGGGGGCGGGGTGTTTACATCCGCTGAGAGTTAGGGGCCACACAATGGGAGGAAAGGCTCTGCGTCCAGAGGAGGGGAGGGACAGCGGGCTCACCGTTGGGGATGTATCTTGCCTCCAGGGGGCGCTGTCTCCCTCCTTTCAGATGCCTTTGCTCAGCGTTTGGGGTTTCTTTGGTGTTAGCATCCCAGTTCCCAGGAGTCCCTTAAGCCCCAGCTGTAGGTTTTTTTATCTACCTGCTGTGATGGATGGCGGGATGCCCAACTTTCTGCAGTGTCCCCTTTCCCCCACCTCGGGGGGCTCTCTCCCAGAGAAAAGGTGCACTTCCTTAACTTTCTACTCGGGACTCTAAATGAGGGTCCTAAATGGGGCAGCCCTTTTCCCAACCTGGAGTATTTGGGAAGGGGTAAGGGGTTTTCCTGGAGAGGGAGACCGCAGACTCCCATGAGAGTTCTCTTTCCCAAAACCCAGATCCAGGGCCCTTCACGGTGCCCAGCCCTTTCCCTGGCTTTTGGCAGCATTATCTGGTAGGAGAAAGCTATAGGATAGAAGCCCCTTGGGGAGGGGTCTAGGTAGAAACTGGCAGGCATTAGATGTAGTATCACCTGCCAGCCCAGGACCTAGCCCTGAGGAGTGGGCAACCAGAGATGCTGCTATCCACCCCACCACGTCCATGCCTCAGCCTTCGCCTGCTCCAGGAATGAGCTTTGCCTACAACATTTCTTGCCTGCTGCCATCAGAAGAGGGGCCCTCTGTGTCTGGGCCCCCCATCCCTGTGTCACTTGGGTGTACAGCCCATGGAACACTCTGGTCCGCCTCATTTTGAAACCAAAAACTGCTTATTCACTCTCACCCTGAGGCCCCCAGAGAGAGGCCCTGTGAGTTGATACCCAAGAAATGATTGCCACCCCAGGGGTTGCCTCGGGACCTCGGATCTTCCCTGGGGGGCTTGGCTGCTGCTGCTGCTGCTGCTGCTGCTGCTGCTGCTGCTGCTGCTGCTGCTGCTCTGTATTTGCCTCTTGTAATCCTGTCCTTTGTCCACTCCACTCCCTCCAGGAGAGGCCTTTGTACCCCCTCTGCCCTAGAGTATCCTGCCTAGCATCCCCATAGCCCAGCAGCCCTGCCCCTCTCCAGCTTTCCAGCTGGGCCAGAGAGAGCCGATTGTGCCAACAAGGACTGGGCCTTGCCTGTCTGCCCTCTTCATGGATGGGCACCTCATGCCTGTCTCACCACCTCCTGTGCCAATGTTGTCCCACCCCCCCTCCCCACCTGGGGGTGGGCTGCAGCTTCCACATACTGGTTAGAAGAGACCACTGCCCAACTTTTACCCCTCCCTGTCTAGTGTCCTGTGTCCCCTTCTGTCCGTCTGTCTGTATTCCCCTAGAAGTATTTTGCCACATATAAAACCGCCGTCCTGTCCTTTGTGGCCGCCTCCTGAGCCTGCTTCTTTGTTCCCACTACACGGTTGCCAGCCTAGGCATGTGGGAGCTGCCAACGTGCAGGGGGATGAAAAAAGTGGGTACAGGAATATGCCGTACCCCAAGTTGTTTACTCAACAGGAAAGATGGAGTTTTCTGTGGGGTTCTGATGCATTACAGTCAAGCCTGACAGCTACATGGCCAGAGTCAGACCCCCTTTCGCCCAAACCCCACGCCTAACCTGTCTCCCCGTAAGCAGAGCCAGGAAAAATGATAAGCTGAGGTAGAGAAATGGGGTGTTGGTATTGTTCACTGGATGAGGTCCAGACCCACTGACACAATGTCTTAAAGGTCTGCTTGTTTTTCTGCTTCTGTGGCCTCAGCTACTCCCCAGTACCTCAGGGGAGGAGGGGCTGAGCTTCCGGCTTTCTTCACTGATGCCCCCATAACTACTCCCCTCCCAGTCCCTACTAACCAGGCTTGGGGGAGGGGCAGAAAAAAATCAAGAACTTTTTCCAGTCCCCACCTGAGAAAGATCAAAAGTAAGGAAGAAAGTCAGCAGGTGATGTGCCAGTTCCTGCCATCTGCAGCTGGCAGGATGTGAGCTTCTGAAGGTTAACTGCTGTAACTTGTATCCTGCCTCACACAGCACCCACAAATCATTTCTCCACTTTCCTGGTCCTTGTTTCTGAGGTAGTGGTAAATCTGAAGTACTAGGGCTCCTGGGTCCTTGACCTGAGTGATCCTGTACAAAGTGTATGTTTGTGTGTGTGTACAGAAGGCAACAGACATCCAGATCCCCTAGATGAGGGGTTAGCAGCCCCAAGAAAAGAGGAACTGGGTGGGCCCACAGGCCAAATTGTTGGTCCAAGCTCCCTGGGGAGTTGATGGCATAGCTAGCACTGCTGAGACTGGATTCCAGCCTCTGCCTCCCAGCATAGTGTTCTTCTCATTGCCTTTCAATACAATCAAACCTTCATCCCCATGTTTGCTCACTGAACAAACATTTACTGAGCACCTACTATTCACCAGGCACAAGTCTAAATAGAAACTACAGGCAATTCAGGAGCACCATGATCTCTCTGATGTGGGAAGCTTGGGGTTCTGGGGGGACCAGGAAGAGATGTCACTCCCTTAACCTGAGGAGGCCAGAAGAGGCTTTCTGGAGGAGGTGAGGCTTGAGCAGAGACTAGAAGCAAAAAAGTGGGGGAAGTGTTCGAAGCAGAGAAAGCAGGAGAGAGAGATTCTTGTCTCTTGGGAACCACAAGCCCTCAACTGATGCACAGTCAGCACATTGGTGATTGTCAACATGTGAGGATGTCACAACCATGAAGTCAGTTGAGACTCACCCACAGAGGCTGGTGCTACTGCCACAACCTCCCAAGGGGCTTGGGAATTGAGGATTTGGGGATGCCCCCCATTTGGTACCCCTCATCTCCTTCCCAGTAGAGTTCCGCCACAGAGTGAGTTGAGGTCAGCAAGGCCTCAGTCATAGGTGTGGCTAAAGGTTTCCACCATTCAAAAGTAAAGTGAGTCTACAGCTATGCCACCCTGAACAAGCCCAATCCCGTCTGATCTCGGAAGCTAAGTAGGGTCAGACCTGGTTAGTACTTGGATAGGGGACCACCTAGGAAGACCATGTGCTATAGGCATAAAAATTTTAAAATAAAAATTAAGGGATTGTAAGCTGACAAGGTCCTTGCAATCTATGAGGTCAACCAAGGGTTGCCTCGCCTAAAAAAAATATAGTAAAGTGAGTTGAGCTGGGGCCACCATGGCCCAGAAATAAGGGGTTGTTCCAGTCTAGTACCCTAGAGAAAAATTTTGTCTTACTCCAATGGTCACATTCTCAAAGAAGTGTGCCTTGGCTCTCTTCTAAATCAGGCCTTCCCACCTACTGTCTCTCAGGGTTTTGTTTGTTAGTTAGTTTTTTTTTTGATTTTGGTATGTGTGTCTCCATACTAGATGGTAAGCTCCATAAGATCCAGACTGGGTGTGTTTTGTCTACTTGGCATGTTTCCTAACTCCTGACCCATATTTGTCAAATGGACGAATAAATGAATGAAATGCCCCTAAGATCTAGGCTCTGGGCCTCACAGTGAAGGCAGCTCTTGTTTATTTACTGAATGTGCTCCAGCTAGCAGAATGACACTTTCAATTCTGCAATTGGTGGTGGTGGTGGAGGGGGCATGGTGCACTAAGAGGTGCCCCTCCCACCCCCCCACGCGGAAACAGATGGTAAATATGCTTAACACATTGCTGCTTCCCCCAGCACCCTTCTGTGCCCCAACCCACTGCACCCAGATGCAGCCCAGCTCTTTCTTTCCTAGGACTGAAATAGAATCAGCCAGATGGGCTCTACTGGCCAATTCTCCTTCCTTCTAACTCTGGGTACCAAGCTAGGTGGGATAAAAATTCTGTATTTAGTGAACTGTTTTCCCTCTTCACAAATTTTCCAGCCTTCTTCAATCCTCTTCAATGCTCACACTTCTTAAAAAACAACAACAACAACAACAACAAAATTCCAAACACCATTTCTCAGACTGTAGCTTAACTCACTGTACTTCAGTCCAATAGCCTCACATTCCTACTGTGTGCCAGGCACTGGATCAAGTGGGGAGTGAGAGAGTACACAAGTAAGGTTGATCTGAACCCTGCCCTCCAGGACTCACAGGTGATTGAAAGAAACAGACATGCTAGTATGCAGTCTCAGTGTGGAGAGAAGCCTCATTGTGACTGGAGAACCAGGCCAGGGATTGGGAAGGTGGTGGCTTTTACAGCAGGCAGCTGAAGGGGCTCAGGAATCCTTTTTCCCTCTGTGAAGGGGAAAGGCATTCAGGTAGAGGAAACGCAGAAGCAAAAGCACAGCTGGAAGGAGCTGTGCATGTGTGAGCAAGGACAAACATGGGAGATAAGCTGCAAAGGCAGATGGGGGCTGTTCATGGAGGCTCTTGAATGTCAGGTGAGGAGACTAGTCTGAATCCAGTGGACAGTAGGGAACCACTGAAGGTTTATGAGCTGTGGAGGAACAGACTCTGAGCTGTGCTTTAGGAATGATACTAGGGCTATGAGGGTACCCTGGTAAGGGGGAGACCAGTGGAGAGAACACTAATGGGCTGTAGGAGGGCAGTAGCCATGGGATAGAAGGACAAATTCTTCTGTGTGATCGCTGGTGTTTCAACCTCAGCCTGAGGTTGGTTTGCCTTCCCCATTTCTCTTTTTGTTTTCTGGTTTTTCCCAGTTTAAGCAAAGAAGGAAATTCACAACGACAACAAGCATTCCCTCCCCACCCCTTCCTTCTTCTCCAGCCTGGCTCTCTCTTGGCCCAGGTTCTCCTCTGCTGGGTCTTGGTATCTGGGATCCATCTGTGAGATCTCTGGCTGAGAGATGTGTCTTTTTGTTCCATCCCTGTCTTCAGTAGCCTACCCTTGGGAACTAGAGAGCTATGCCTGAGCAGTTGGTGTGTCAGTGAATCACAGAAGCAATACTGATTTATTTTTAGGAGTTTATTATCACCAAGGAATCTGCAAAATGAGGGAGACCCTGATCTTCCCCAAGGGAACTCACTTTGAGTGGGCCTACAAGACCCACACTAATGAACCGCTAGAGATCTGTTGAGAGTTGGAATATTCTCTCAGCTCAGAGAGAGAGAGGATCAGTGAGCCCTGTCTTCCCCACACAACTAGTAGGTGCAGAAGGTGGGTGGCCAAGGGTTTTGATGACCCAGACATGGCACCTGCAGAAGGGAGTGCTGCGATCGAGTGGCGGGCTCCTGTACTGAAAGTCTCCTTGATTTGCAGTGGGAGAGCAGTCAACCCAGAGAACTCTGGAGTTTTCTCAGGGGTGGTGGGAGGATGTGGAGTCTGAGCCCTATTTTTCCTTGCACCTTCACGGCTCTGGACAGGTAGTTTGCTGCCACCGTGGCATTCACAGCGCCAGCGAGGGGCCAGCGTCCGAGGGGATCCCCAGGCCCGGAAGACTCATGGTACTTCCGTGACCTCATAGGCAAAACTCGCTCGGCCCTCCCGGGAGGCGGGGCTCCAGGCACCGGGGTTCGACCCCGGCCTCCGAAGGCCACAGAGTCTTGCCCCTACCTGGCCCAGGACACGCCATGGGACAACTGATCACCAAGCTGATGAGCATTTTCGGGAAACAGGGTAAGGGCGCACAGAGCATCCAAAAGACCGCTTTGATCCGGTCCCATCTGAGACTCCACGGATCTGGGGTCATCGGGGAGGAAGAGCTGGAGGACCTCGGCTGACCTCAGAGGGTCCTGTGTGGACGCTTCTCGCCCAGTGCAGTCTCTCCTGTGCCCTCCCTGCCCTCTTCTCACGGGTCGGGCTTCGGTGCGCCCTAGGGCGCAGAGCTGGGCGAGCCTCTTTCCTCCGGATAAACGCCGCCGCTGGTTTCCTGTGATTGTGACTTCGGACTCCGCTCTTTCCCCAGACCTCTTCTGTTGGCAATCCCAGAGCCCCCCGGACCATTCGAACAATCACTTTTCTGGAAATGTGGAGCGAGAGAAGTGGGGCTCAGTTCTTATTTCCACTGTACTGGGCCCAGTGGGAAAGAAACTTGGTCTGTTTTTTTTTTTGGGGGGGCGGGGGGCAGTAGCCGACTTGGTACAGTGGGAAAGGTCTCCCAGCCTGCTGGGAACACTTGTCTCCTTCCTGGGGGCCTGGCGAGTCACACAGTACCTTGGTCATTGCGTTTGGCCCTGACTCTGCTCTTCCCCCCGATTCCTCTAGAGCACAAGGTTATCATCGTGGGACTGGACAATGCAGGAAAGACCACCATTCTTTACCAGTTGTAAGTACCTCTGGAGAGAAGCGGGGAGGAGGAGGGGTTTGGGCCTTTCCACTAGACTGGAGCCCTTCCCTGGGTTCCCTCGTTTCCCGGTAGCCTGGAGGAGTAATGTAGGGAACGCTGATGGGACCTTCCTGGTATTGGTATAGTGGCCCCTCAGTTCAGTGGCTCCTCGGCCTGGCGTTCGTACCCTGCTCGGTGTGGATACCCCCATTACTCCCCAGCATCTACTCCCGGTCCCTGCCAAATCCGGCTACAGGCTTAATGATGTCTGAACATGCTTGGCGGGTAGGCCGGTTCTTGCCGCCTCCCTGCTCTTCCCCCACCCCTACTCCCGCCCCCAGCGGCGGTTCGTCCTTTCTAACTCCCACACTTCACCTTTGCGTCTTAATTTTCTCCCCCTTCTGAAAACCCGAAGGGGAGCGCCAGCTTTGGGTCCAGCTGGGCTTGGTAGCTCCTGGTCTGGCAGAGTCTGGCATATGTGCTGAGTAATTCCTCATCAGAGTTTTCCCCCAAATTCACTCTCTATATGGCACCTCTCCCGTTCTGGAGTCTCCGGAATATAGTTAGGACAAATTTCTCCCTGAAAAGTGATGTATGTAAATGGTTTTTAAAAATTAGAAGAAAAGAAAAATCCAAACAGTACAAGAGTATACAGTGAAAAAAAAGTTTCTCTCTCACCCCTAACTCCCAGTTTTACTTCCAGAGGCGTTCCTTATATGTAAAAGTCACAGAGCACCTTTCTGATGGCCCTCACTTGTGTCTGCCTCGTTTTTCTAATCCCTTGCTATTCAAAGTGTAATCCACAGACCAGCAACAGTGGCATCATCTAGAAGCTTGTTAGAAGTGCAAAATGCTGGGCCCCAGCCCAAACCCACTGGATTACAGTCTGCATTTTAACAAAACTCCCAGGTGATTCAATTGTATATTAAAGTTTGGGAAGACTGCTCTATAAGTCTCCCCTACTCTGGGATCCAAGCCAGGGCAAGACTTAGTCTCAATCCTGTCTGTATTTTCCAATGCCCAGCAGAAGCTCTGTTGACCTGGGCTGCGTTGTTCTGAGTTAGATTCAGCAGACTTTGGGAGCAGAGTGGTGGGAGGCCAGGGCTGAAGGTGGGCTGGGCTGAGCTCTTGGTACCCTCTCCTGCTTTCCTAGCCTTATGAATGAGGTGGTCCATACATTTCCCACCATTGGTAGCAATGTGGAAGAGATTGTTCTTCGAAAAACCCATTTCCTCATGTGGGACATAGGCGGACAGGAGGCTCTGCGCTCCACCTGGAACACATACTACTCCAATACTGAGGTGAGGAGGACACTGGGGCTGGAGGGGCTGTGTGATATTAGCCATAACCTCCCTGAGCATTGATTCCCCCACTTGTGAGATGGAGATCATAATAATGATCTCCCTAATTTGTTGTGAGAATTACATAATAAAAAAATAACTAGTGCTTGTGTGTCAAATTCTTAATACAGCACAGCACCTGTTAAAATTTTTGAATACTTCCTACCGGCTTTGTCTGCTTGTTGGCAGCTTTCTGTTTGATGCATAAATGGGGTAGACCCTCTGTTTCTGGGGCCTTACTTTCTGGCTCCAGCAGCAGTAGAATTCAGTGGTTTTATTCCTGGAATGAGAGGGCTGAGTTTCAGTCTAGCACTGCCACTCACGAGCCTTGTGGCTGAGGGTAAGATATGTCACCTTGCTGAACTTCAGTCTCCTCATTTGTAAATGGGGATAATAATACAGTTGGCCCTTGAGCAGCGTGGTTTGAGCTACATGGGTCGACTCACATGCAGATTTTTTTTGATAAATACACAGTATCTTCACTCTGTCCTCAGTATCCCTGGGTTTTGCATCTGCTGAATCAAACAACTAGGGCTTGAAAACAGTATTTTCATCCACAAATGGGAGTCCATGGATGCAGAGGGCCACCTGTATGCATTGTTCTACACTATTTTCTGTAAGGGACTTAAGCACCTGCGAATTTTTATAATGGCAGGGGTCCTGGAATCAATCCCCTGTGGACACTGAGGGAGGACTGAAGTTTTGGGGGAGTCAAAAGTTACACATGGATTTTCAACTCTGTGGAGGTTGGTCCCTCTAACCCCTGAGTCGTTCAAGGGTAAACTGTAGTTTCAGTTCCACAAGGCTGTGGTGAGGCCTAAATGGAGTGGGACACAATCTAATGTGCTGTATACTCCCTGTGTCTGGATGGAAAAGGAAATTTAAATGGGACTAGGGAAGTGAGATCTTGAGACTGGACAGTTTGTTTTCTGTGGGGCTCGCATCAATGTAGTGCAGAGGCCAGTGAGGGAGCTCAGCTGGGCACGAGGCACCTTCACCAAAGAGAAAGGCAACCACTCACAGTCTCCCTCTGCTGGCCAGTTCATCATCCTTGTGATTGACAGCACAGACCGGGATCGGCTGCTGACCACTCGAGAGGAGCTGTATAAGATGCTGGCCCATGAGGTAAGTCCCTGAAGCTGGGAGAGGGCCAAGTATACTAGCTATGTGACTTCAGCTTACTCACTTAGCCTCTCTGAGCTTCATTCCTGATGCCCCAGTCCCTGAGAACCTCTAGTTCAGCAGCTTGGGAAGGGTTAGTTTGTCTCAGAGGAAGGACAATGACACCTCAGCACAGCCGATCACAGAAGCCAGAGTTGCTGGTTTAGGTCCTGAAGGCACTTATCACTCACTGAGGGACCCCATACAAGTCACTTGGCCTTTAATCCTTAGTTTTCCCAAGTATAAATTGGGGAGGATCATCAAATTCCCACCTTATGGGACTGTCGTAAGGTTTATATAAACTGGTTGGGAGGCATTCCATCACAAGCTGTTGGTGTCATTTTCTGGGGTTGCTAGAGTTGGGGGGTGGCCCCCATCCCCTTTCCACCTGGGTATGGGTCTCCCTTGCAGAGACAGCAGGGGAGCAGGGGATGGGGCACTCATGTGGCACTGGAAAGGGAGACTGGGGCCTGGCTAGCTGACTGGATCTGGGCTCCTCTGTCCACAGGCCCTGCGAGATGCTTCTGTCCTGATCTTTGCCAACAAGCAGGACATGAAGGACTCCATGACCACTGTGGAGATCTCCCGATTCCTCACCCTCAGTGCCATCAAAGACCACCCGTGGCACATACAGGGCTGCTGCGCTCTCACTGGAGAAGGGTTAGTGGCTGCTCCACCTGGACCTCCAGGGCCTGGTTAAATCAGTGAATGAATGATTGTCAGAACTTTTTCTTGTTTTTTCCTGTCAGAGTCTGCTTCACAGTTAGCTAAGTCAGTTGAGCACCTACCCAAAGTTGGGATGTTGTGGATAAACCCTGAGCAGAAAGTCCCTGCTCTCAAGGGGCTTGTTCTAGTGGGGGAAAGGTGACAATTTACTTAAACACGAACACTTGAGGTACTGATAAGTGCAATGAAGAAAGTGAAATTGGATAATAGTGATAGAGGAGTGGGATAGCTATGGTGGTCAGGGACAGCTTCTACTAGGATGTGACTTTTTAGCTGACACCTAAATAAAAAGGAGACAGCCATGAGAAGACTGGGGATAAGCCTTCCAGGCAGAAATCACTTACTCTTTCTGATCCTCAGTTTCCTGATCTGTAAAGAGGAGGGCGATTATACCTACTCCTGCCCAGAGTTTCTGTAGAGAGTAAATAATATGGTTCATTCAACATTTACTAAGTACCTATTTGTGCCAGGCATTGTTCTAGGCACTGGAGAAACAGCAGTGAACAAAACAGACAAAAATACCTGCCTTCATGGAGCTTACTTTCCAGTGGGGAGGCAACAGACCATAAACAATAAAAATAAAAAATATATATATATAGTAAGTTAAAAAGTACTAAGTGCTCAGGGGAAAAGTCAGGTAGGAAAGGAGACTGGAAGTATGGGTGGGGGGAATTTTACAATTTTAAATAAACTATCTAGGGGGTGCTGCTGAGAAGGTAGCTGTTGAGTGAATACCTGAAGGAGCTAGGTCACGGTCACACAGAAAGGGCCTTGTATCAGGTTTGGAGAATTTCCTTTTCTTCTTTTCTCTCAAGTGGAATTGTGGCAGATTGAGGTTGAAGAAGGGGAGACTTTAGGCAGGTTATCTCAAGAAACCACACATTTCTGGCAGTGTCTTACCACCCCCTGGGTCAGGAGGACCCCCTCTCCACCAACCCACAATCAGTTTAATTCAACTAGCATTTTCTGAGTACCCGCTATGTGCCATGCACTGTACCAGGTGATAGAGACATGAGCAAGACCCACTCCTGGCTCTCCTGCCCTCTGCCCCTTGCTCTGGAATTGCTCACAGTCTAATTTGGGAACTTGCTTATGGAGTCTCTTCCCAGGCCTTTGAAATCACCCTGGCCCTGCCTCCAGCAATGAAGTGGGTAGGAGGGGCATTGGAGCTTTGCTCAGAGACATTGCTAAGGTAGATCTCCAGGCCCCTTCTTTGGAGAAGCCTCCCTTGACTCTAAGATATCCAGAGGTCTCAGTATATCTCCTTCTTAACCTTTATCACAGTATGTAGTTACAGAATTATTTGTTTGATCATTTGTTTAATATCCATCTCTTCTGCTGATGTAAGCCCCAGAGTGCGTGTCTGTTTTTTCACCAGTAACTGCAGCCCCTAGTACAGTATCTGTTGCATAGTAGGCACTAAGTCTGTTTACATTTATTGATTGAAAGATTGTATGTAATTTTGGTCACCCCTCAGTTGGCTTTGGGCAGGGGATGGGGACTTGAAAGTCATCATACTCATGGGATATGCTGATTATCGCCCTGTTCCTCATTTCCTGCAGGCTGCCGGCTGGGCTCCAGTGGATGCAATCTCAGGCCACTGCCAACTGATGTCCCAGCCTGAGGCCAACCAGAAACTCTGGGTTTTTGTATGGACCATGTGGGTGGAAAACCCAAGGACTATTTATTAGTATTCTGTGATTTTCTGGTGGGATCAGGGACAGCTATGGACAGTGAGATTGCCACAGCCCACCACCTAACCTCCCACAGAGGAGCTATACTGCACACCTTGAATTGCTGCTGACAGGACAGAAGGAAAAGCTGCCCCTCACTCCATGGAAGCAGATGTCTTTGGAGACAACAGAGAAACTGTTGGATATGTTGGGGAATTAAGATGTGGAGCCTCCTCCTCTCAGCTCTCAACCTCTCTGTAGGAAAAATGAGGAGCAGAGTAAGAGACCTCTTTATTTCCTAGAACCACACTCCTCAACCTCTCACTCTAAGCCCAGCTTTATGGCCCCTCAGCCATCTTTGGACAAAAGAAATTTTAGAGAGGTGAGGAGGGTGGGTTCAGAGGGAGGGCAGACACAAAAGCTGGGAGGGGAGAGGGCGCGGAGACAGGGCATTTCAGACAGGGACAGTCCATGGAACTTCAGGTAGCTCCACCCCTCCCATGACCTCAGAAGTTGGCTGTGACCACAGCTTTTGAGCTTTAAGCCACCCCATAGTATGTCCTTCACTCCCAGCGTCCTTCTAATGTGAATCCCACTCCTGCCAAACGTCCCAGGTTCCTACAGCGTCCGTTATCTTGTCTGTCTTTTTGTAATGATTTTATTTCACACTGTATTAGGATTTTTATGAAAGTGTAATAAATTTGAAAAGTAATCAGCTCCCATTTCTGTCTGCTCGAGTAGGGGCTCTTAGGAGTTGGAAAAGCCCAGGAGTCAGATCTGGGCTTAGGGTGAGAGCTTGAGACAGGGAGCAGGTTCTATTACCTCAGAAGACATGGGTTGGTCTTGGGGTCAGTCTCTCTCGCTCCCAAGTCAGGAGGTGGACATCTTGGCGAGAGCGTGCACACAGATATAGAGCGCCCAGGATTCTTCAGCCCTGTGGTTTTCCTGAGGCATGATTGTGGAAGAATAACTCGGAAATTCTAGCTATCCCTGCTCAGATTCTGTGTTTCTTCCATTAGGCTCTACTCCAGTATGGCCTTACAATAGTGACACCATTTCTTTATTACATAGAAATTTATCGTAACGAGAACACACGAAGCAGAATGGGGGTATAGCTCAGTGGTAGAGCATTTGACTGCAGATCAAGAGGTCCCCGGTTCAAATCCGGGTGCCCCCTCTTCGTGTTGGATGTTTTCGTGTTTTCGTAGTCTTAACTACCACCTGTGCAAGTTCCCTTGCAGTTGACAGGGAATTCGGCTTGCAGTTCTCTTAACTTTTGCAGGCAGTGAGGGTCCTGACAATCCACGCCCTCAGCTTGTACGTATGTGTCTAAAGTGGAATGCAGTGCGCGTGAGGGCGAAGACCTCTGTGTGGACCCTTGCGTACCGTACAGGCGGGCCCACTTCCTTAATGGTAGGGAGGAGACGGGCGCACTCCCGGGTCAGCACAGCCCGTGACCCCACGGCTGTTCTCAGGGAAGGAGGTTTAGTTTCTAGGGGTGGGGCTTGGGCTATGGAAGGAAGGACCAGAGAAGCCCATGCGACCGTGTGGGAAGGAGAGAAGGGGCGCTGAGCAGCAGTAAGGGGCCTCTAGCAGGGCAGGAAAAGGGACCCCCTCCCTCGGGCCCTAAGGAACGCCCTTAAGTGAGGGATCGCGAAAGATCTCGGGAGCCTTCCCCTTCCACATCACCGAATTGCATTTTTCTTACACCATCAATAAGAACCTTTAGCTTAGAGCTTCAGGAAATAAACTCTGAATTCAGATGAATAATCACTTGAGATTTGCATTCTTTCTCTGTTGTAATCTCGAACTCAATGTCCCTTTCCGAATTACTCACGGCGCCTGCGCAGAAGTAGTAGTATGAAATTAGCCGCACCTAAAAGGCCAGCAGAGGGGGTATAGCTCAGTGGTAGAGCATTTGACTGCAGATCAAGAGGTCCCCGGTTCAAATCCGGGTGCCCCCTACTTTACGTTTTTCGATTTCTTGGTCAACGATTTCTTTTAAAACTCTTTATTTCCACAATTTTATATTGACATTCCCTCTCTTTTGGGCAGACGAGAAGTGGTAGGAAAGTGCAAGAAACGAGAGTACTAGAGCAGTGGCTCTCAAAGTATGGTCCCAGGACCAGCAACGCCACCTGGGAATGTGTTAGAAACACAGGTTCTCATCCCAGAAATACTGTCAGAAACTAGGGAGTGGCACCCAGACATCTGTTTATTAATAAGTCCTCCAGGTGATTCTGATGTATGTTCAAATTTTAGAGGCTTACATTTTTAAAAATTTACACGTTAATTGCTCCTAATTATTTTCAAGCTGCTGTTTCAGCTTGAACTCTTGTAGAAGACCTTGTAAGACAGACTGCGAGGCACTCCGAACGGGGGAATATTCAGAGACTCCGGCTGGAGCTGCAATTCCTTCCTGGGACCTCTCGCCTCGACCTCCCGGAAGGTAGGGGAGAGAAGATGTGGTGGACCTACTGAGCCAAAGCCGGACGGGGCGGAGAGCGTCTAAACAGGTCGGGAAAAATGAGGAACACCCCGGGAAACCGCAAAATACGCGCGTTGCTGCTCGTTATGTGGCCACTAGAGGACAGCAAGAAGCCGCAGCTAGAATCCGAAGCCTATTTTATCCTATTTTGAGAGTCCGCAAAATCATGATTTAAATTGAAAAAGAATTTACAGATAGGCCTTGCCCTGTCCCATCGTAACGGAATAGAGAGCTTAGGGCTGCAGATGGTTGTTTCTGGGAACCTGGGTTTTGGGGAAGAAAAACTGAGATTGTGAGAGATAAGAGAGTCTTCTTGTTTCATTCTCTGGTCTCAGTGCCAGGGAATCCGCCTCTCTCAGCGCACACTCTTCCTTCTCCAGTCCCCACGCATGTTCTCCTCTTGAGGAATCCCCCCAATGGCGCTCAGCGTCCATACCCTTCTCTGCGATTTTTCAGGCCCTGGGCCTCAGACTCGCAGAGGCCAGGGTGCCCCGCACCCCTCACTCTCTCCCTCCTCCTGTGCTCCAGCTCCTTGCCACAGCATGAAGTAGGTCAGGGCCGGGAAGAAGCACCTCCGAGTCCTGACCTGATTCCCTGCCGTCTATTAAATCTTCTAAACTGCAGTATTTTTACTCTGTCCTGGAAGAAAAAAAAAAAAAATCTATCCCCAGAGCCTATTATATGGTGGTGGCAAGTGGGGTGAACCGTCTTCTTGCTCTAGGGCTGGCTTTGAAGATTGGGTCAGGCCCTGAGCAGGCCTGGGGTCTCCAGCGAGGAGGGTGACCTCGGTTACCTTCTAGGGTGGGGAGAGGTCCAGGCTATTGTAAAGCAGCGATGAGCCAAGCCCCTTACACTCCCAAGTCTGCTGGTCTGGGGTGCAAGATGGTGCTGGAAATGTGGGGTGGCAGGATGAAGCAGAGAGGAGCCATGAATTCAGGGATCGTTGGGGAAAGGAGCTGGGGGTCTCTGCTGCAAAGGGAGATTCCTGGGCTGAGGGCGAACAACAAAAACCTAGGAACTCTAGGAACAGCCCAGAAAGTCGGGAAGTTTGGTGAAGTTGGTTGGAGATGGAGGGAGATGGCAGAAGCCTATATCCCGAGAAGGGGCGCCGGTCTCTTCCTGGGGTCTGGTCCCCCGGGTTTTCTCTCCGCAGCTTTCCCTAAAGGGAGTGGAGGAAGAAACTAAGGTGCGTTGTTTGGGGGCAGATGATGCTCTTCGGGGGTTCTCTAAGTCCAGGGGTTCCCCACTCTGTCCACCAACTCCAGCTCCCCAGACTCCTTCCGTCTTGGGAGCGGCTGTGGAAGCTCTCGGAGAGCTCCAGGGGAGGACGGGGAGGGCAGGGGAAGATTGGGGAGAGCTCCGGAGGCGCCGCGCCCCCTGCCCCGCCCCCTCCCAGTCCCCGCTCCTGGCCGCCGCCGCTCTGCTCGCTCCCCGCCAGCTCGCGCGCTCGCCGCTCCCGCCGCCTCTCCGGGCCCCGCGCTCCGCCGTCGCCTCGCCGCCCACCCCTCTGTTTTCCAGCCCCGGGGACCGCGCTGCCGAGCCAGGGGCCCCTCTCTCGCCGGGGCCGGCACAGTAGCGGCCCGGGGTCGTGTCCTGACACCCACCATGCGGGGCGACCTCTGGCTCCTGGTGCTGGTGCTCAGGGAGGCTGCCCGAGCGCTGAGCCCCGAGCCCGGAGCAGGTAGGACTGGCCAGAGTTGGCCGCGTGGCCCGGTGGCGGCGGGGGTTGGCAGGGTGGGGGGTGGTGGAGATGCTGCCTGAGGGTAGGTAGGCAGGCAGGTGTGGGCATGGGCAGGTACCGACTGGCAGGTGATGTCCGGGGGCGGGGAGAGTATTGTATGCCGGAGGCCAGGAGCCCTGTGGGCTGTGGCAGGTGGACAGGAACCCCTTTCCTAAATACATAGGGTGTGTGAGAGTGGAGACACCAGACAGTGTCCTCCTGGAAGGACACCGGAGGGACCCCAGTAGAGGGGCTCAGTAAGGCAGTGATCTCTGGTCCCATAGGGGACAGTGCGAGAGCCATTGGGACTCATGGTCACATGGGGTGAGGCTGAATTCTGATGAGATGGGAGACCTTGGGTGCCTTCTACCTCAGTTTTGCCTCCTTTTTTCCTTTCTTGCCCCAGCCCAAGGCTGACTCTGGTTAGGTCTGAGTAGGATTTGGGAACTGGGCAGGAGAAGCCAGGGGGATGGTGGAGACCCATCTTCTCTCCCAGAGCAAGGGCAGTGGTGGCCTGACCTGCCACCTTCCTCTCCCTCTTTGATGCCTGGAGAGTAGTCCTGGGCCTAAGAAGAAGCAACTTGCTGCTCTCCTATCCCCCAGCTTCCAGGGTCCTCCTGTCAACCCTGCTTTGCTTTGCCCTGTGGCCTTTGACCTTTAGCTGCTCTAGCTCTAGATTAGATGCAAGGGAGTGGGGGGCTCCTATCTACACACTCCTCTTCCTCTACACCAGTTTTCCACAGCAATCTCTCCCACCTGGAAGTCCTTTCTGAGATCTACCTTGAGTCTCTCGTATTATAAAAGAACCATTTTCAATAGGTAATTTTACATTCTCCTTTCACCTCATACATCCAGAACTTCTCTAGGTTTGGGGAGGTGGGTAATTTGCAGTCATGCATCTTGACAGAGAATTGGAAAGATAGAGCTTTATGCCTCACTGGCAAAGGTGTCCCTCATATGGGACAGAGCAGTGGGAGGGGTGTGTCAGGGGGAAGCTGTAGTTAGGCTTCTGTGTCTCAGGGGTATGCTAGCATCAGGCGCAGCATCAGTAACAGCGTTCTTGACTTGGTTCCTGTATGTAGCTGAGACAGGCCTGAGTTTCTGTTGAGAAGCAGGGAGGGGAAGTGTGCTGATGGTGGAAATGTGAGCAGAGAGCAATGGAAGCTGATGTGGCAAGAGAATGCTGGTGAGGAACCACCAGTCTTCAGGGAGACCACACAGATTATCCAGAGGTTTGGCTTCTAGTCCCAGCATCTCACTTGCTGTGTGACCTTGAGCAAGTTATTTTCCTTTTCTGGGGCTATTACCTCACTTATAAATCTTTGATTCTTGGTGGTGGATTATGAGAAATTTTTTTCTTTTTTATGATTGTCTTTCCTTTTATTGGATTTGTTATGATTTATGGGTAATTGATGTACATTAAAAAAGTCAGTATAATAAGAAAGAGGTTGGACCAGTTGATCTTTTAGATCCTTCGTAGCCCCATCCTGGTGGGATCTTTTGAACTTAGCATGTGACTGAGTTGATGAGGGAGGACTCTGAATCCTTATTGGACTGGAGAAACATGAAGAGGTCAGGAGAAAGGGAGTTGGGAGGTAACAAGGATGATCTGTGGGATGGTGGTCAGACCCAGGCCTGGCTGAGGGCCACCTCTTCAGAGTCAGATTGAGGTACTAGAAACCTGGGTTGGCCAGGAAGAGCCAGTCAGGCAGAGACTTGAATCACAGAGTCAGCCAGGAGAAACAGACTTTCTCTGCAGCAGGAGAGATTGCTTAGGCCTAAGAGAACTTTAGAAGACAGAGTGGGCAGCTGTTGACTCTCAGTTCAGTGCTTCTTTCACAAAGCCAGGCTGGGTTAAATGGAGGGGCTACAAAGAGGCAGGGGGTATCTTCAGGGGAGGACAGATGTGGGAGTGAGACATTCTGGGGGAGGGCCACTAAGGAGAGACAGCCTGTCTGCGATCGGTGGTAGAGCCCTTGGGACTAGTGAAAGGGCAGCTGGGAGCTGGACCTGAAGAGGTGTTGCCATGCAGCCTCAAGGCTTTTAGTCCTCTGGGTTAGGGGGATGGGGGATGGTTCTGGAGGGAGCTGAGATTTCCTGTCCAAAAGTGGGATAAATGTGTACTTGCCAATGTAATGAGAAAATATCCTTAGACAGAAAGGTGAAGCAGGCAACTCCATAAAATATAACAGAATTTATTATATGCTGATTTACTTACAGAAATATTGGGTGGGACCAGATAGCCAGCCTCTCCTCACAGACCCCTGTTAGAGTACTTTTTGTCTAGAACTCAAGTACTAATGACTGACAGGACGAAGGAACAAAGAATACAGTAGTGTATACCTCCTGGTGGTCTTGTGGTGGATGATTGTTTATAATAAATACTACTACCAGTTTAATATTTATCTTGGTTGTCATGCCATTCTAGCTGCTACTAACAAAAAATATTTTGGCTACATTTTAAGGAACACAGATAATCAGAAACTAGAAAGCTTTGATAGGCTTGTTAAGGACAGTGAAGTTGGTCAAAGGTAACAGTATGAAACTTAAATCCAGGACAAAGATGTGGAGGTGGTTTTATTCACATCTACATCTATATATCTCCCCTCCCTCTTAATGGATTCTTGCTTGGTGGAGCCTTGAAACTTCATCCATCATTAGAATGGGATCAGGAGAAAGATGAGTGTGACCCAAAGGTACATTCGGGTGGAGGGAGTGACCAGGAGAGGCTGACAAACAGGAAGACAATCTTGGGGTGCACAGGACACCGAGGGTCTGTTCCAGGTAGAAGCAGAGGTGTCTAAAACAGACATAGAAAGAAGAGGCAGCTAGAGGTGGCATCCCAGCCCAAGACCAGGAGACCAGGCCCAGCACCAACTCCCTGGTGGCCCTGGCAACTTCCTCCCTTCTCTGATCTGTTGTTTCCCCTTCTGTAAAATTGGGTTTAGATCAGTTTGTCTTAGGGACCCTTGTAGCCATACTTCTGCTTTCAGCCTCCTCTTTGCCCACAAGGGACTTCCAAACAAACTGAGACTAACATCCAAACTTTTTAAGGTGGCCATTATACAGCCTCTCCCCATCCTATATCCCTGCCCTCGCTCTCCCCAGGTCCATCCCTCAACACTCTCAGGCTGCCTCCCCTTGGCTTCTCCTCATCCAGGCCTCAGTCAGCTCAAGAGCCACCTCCTAAGAGACGCCCACCCTGATAGCTCTGTCTAGAGAGGCAACAACTTCTAACCCTTTTGTTTTCTTTTTTTTATAGCACTTATCACCATCTCACAGTGTTATTCGCTGTATTATTCATTTTGTCTTTTCTAACTAGAATCTTCATGGGCACAGGGTTTGTGTCTGCCTATTCACTGATGTCACCCCAGCAGCCAACATGGTACCCAGCACACAGGGTCTCAATAAATGAATGAGTGAATCAGAGGTGGCTGCAGACCCCAGATTCTTCCTTTGGGAGAAACTCACAGGAAGCCAAACTCCTCTCCTCTCCTTTTTAATTCAGAGCTACTTGGTGGTCTCTTCCTGCCAATTCCTGTGCCTTCCTTCCTCTCTCCAGATGAGGGTCCTCAGTGGGAACCTGCCTGCCAGCAGGAGGGGAGAGAGTGTGTTTGGGCACTTTGTAATTAGGAGGCAGGATTTCAGCTCAGGGTCTGGAATCTTTCCCAAGCCTTGCAGAGAATTGCTCCTCGTGTGAACCCAGGGAAGGCTGGACTCTGCTGGGTGTTTTGTGTACATTATTTTGTTAAAGACTCAAAATGACCTACCAAGTATAGGTTTTATCATCCGCATTTTACAGATGAAGAAACTGAGGCTTAGAGAGATTATACAATGTACAATGTACAATGTCACAGTCAGTAAGTAGTAGATTCAGGTTTCAATCTCAAGTGTATCTTATCCCAAACCTGTGCTCTTTCATTGCAGTGATATTATAGTGAGAGTTTCTGGTGGGCTGTACCCCAAGGGAAGGATTTTCTCAGCTCTCTGGATCTCAGGTTCTCAGGACATTTAAAGATCCTTTCTCCCCCTCTTGTCATTCATGTCTGCTTACTGAGCATTTGCTCTGTGTCAGGCACCTGGATCCTACAGATGCACAGGCAGCAGCAATATGTTGGAATTGGGCCTGGGGCAGCACATGTAGCATCTGGGGCAAGGGGGAGAGTTGTTGGGATGTGCTGGAAAGAAGTGACATTTCATGAGACTTGAAGGATGAGCAAGAGCTCCTTAGGAGAAGGGTTTATTTATGGAGCAGAGTGATCCTGGCTGAGAAATTGCCTTTGTGAAGCCCCGTGGCCAGAGAGAGCAAGGCTAGGTCCCGGAGAAGGCTTTAAGAGAGACTGGAGGAGAGAAAAGATATCTCAAATGCTGGGTAGAAGAGCTGAGCCTTTAGCTGCAAAACTGTGGCGAGTGGGACACATGGGAGAGATGGAATTGAGCTTGTCCTCTAGATGCTTTGGCAGGCTTGGGAGACTAACTGAAGGGCATGATGGGTGGAGGCTGAAGTAGCTACTGGACTGAGTGGTGATTGTGGGGCTGAATGGCAAGCTTGGGTGATGGGTGGGATGAGGGCGTCTTGAACCAAGCACTGGGGTGGCATGACCTGGCCTCCTGAAGTCAGCCCTGGAGCAGGACCATGGTGTGTGAAGGAGGTTGAGGCACTACCGCTGGGCTGCCCCACTGAATGACAGGGGACACAGTCTCCTAGGGCAGTTCCCAGGTTCAGGCCCAATGGTTCTCAGTGCAAAACCCTCCAGGAGCCCAACCCACATGCCAGTCCTTCCCTGGGGCTGTCCCTACTTCTTAGGAAACAGCTTGAGGTTGCTAGTCACCTTTTGCCGTACTTTTTGTGGTCTCAGCAAAACATGGAGCCAGGCTGCCTGAGTGTAAATCCTGCCACAGACTAGTTGTGTGACCTTGAGAGGTTTCTTAACATCTTTATGCCTCATTTTCTCAGTTTGTAAAATAGATCTAAAAGTAGCACCTAGCTCATGGATTATTGTGATAGTAAATAAGTTAACATGTTTAAAGTACTTGGAATAGTGCCAGCACAGAGTAAGTAGTCTCTAAAAGTTACCTATCATTTTCATTATTACTATTACTATTGTGACATCCCACAGGACCATATGCTACTTGGGGCTGTGAGTGAATGAATAGATGAATGGCATGTGTTCGGAAAGCTTCTTGCCCTCGCTCACATGCAGAGGCTCACATGCAGAGGCTCTCCAAAGCAAAGCAGAAGGTAGAGAGAGCAGAAGGTAGTGGCCGAGGGTTGGGTAGGTGTGTAATGTGCGTGAGCACCTAAGGAGGAGGACCAGGGCCGTCAGGCAAATCTGTGTGTGTGTGTGTGTGTGTGTGTGTGTGTGTGCGCGCGCGCGCGCGCGCGCACAGGCACATGGGCCCCTGCACACACACACGTGAGCAACCAGCTGTGCTGGCTCCTTCCACAGGCTGAGGGGTTGATGTCCGGTCCTAGCCAGCTGGGAGGGGGAGGGTGTCAGAGAGACAGAGTGGTGTGAGTTGGGAGGGTGAGATTCAGAGCTAGGCCAGCGTAGGGCAGGTTCCTCTCTATTCTTTATCCTGTCCTCCTTTGGGAACTCTGCCTCTGACCCTGGCCCTGAATCTCCATTTATAAAGCCTTCTCATTTTTGTTTCTCACTTGATACTCACAGCAGCCTGTGCCATAGGCATGACTGACGTCCCCATTTTAGTGATGAGGAAACTGAGGCTTAGAGAAACTGATAAGTCTAAGGTCATACAGCTTGTGGATGTAGTGTCTCCTCCAGGATCCCACTTCTGGCTGGGTGTTCCCTTCCTGCCCTCTCCCCAGACCTTGGGCCCCCATCATTTAGGTACCCTCCTGTCTCAGTGGCAGGATGATGCCTGCAGATGCCCAGCATCTCTTTCCAGGCTGGCTGAGATCTTCCACTTGCTCTGCACATGCTCCTTTCCTGTCCTGGCTCCTGCCCAGGCCCAAGGCTGCTTGCAGAAGGACCTGGGGAGCTGGGCAGATCAGCCCAGCACAAACAGTTTTGTCTCCAGAGGCAGCTGTGGGCCTCACCCGAGGAGAGCAAGGCAGCCCTGGCTTGAGATCTGGGCCGAGGGCAGGCTGTCTTCCTGGCACTGAGCTCAGATCTATCTCAGCCAGTGGGCATCTTGGGCAAGGGGTGTGGATACCACCCTTCTCTGCATCTTCTCTAGAGCATCTGGTTGTGATTGGGGCGAAGAAGTGAGAGGGGGCCGGCAAAGGTCCAGCAGGCACCAGCAGCCAAGAATGACTTAATTGGATAAAATGTCTAATGACATTTAGAGTCCCACAGCAGAGTCCTGGCCCCAACCCCAGGCCTGGCCCTGGCCAAACCTTGTCTCAACCCCTGTGCTTACTAGCTCCCAAGTTAATTCTAGTATCGTGTCCTCAATTATGCAGTGATTGAGCACCTACTGTTTGCTAGGCACCAAAGATACTCATTTACACAAAGTGAGAGAATCCTGGAGGTACCAGGGAGACAAGCACATAGTCACACCACCAGTGGATGCTCTAGGAAAGAGAGCTACATCCAGGAGCTCTGGGGAGTGGGTGGGGACAGGCAGAGGCAGAGAAAGGCATTTGACATAGAGTGGGCCTGAAGTTGATGAAAATCACAAGGAATATTAGATCCACCTATCTGGTGGTCTGTGTCTCATAACATGGGCATAGTGGGTGTGACAATTAGAGTGACAATATAAGACATGTCTTTGGGGGCACCCATCTTTCTGAAATGGAAAAGCATGGTTTCTATGTCATTTAGAACACATTTAATGACATAGGGAGAACTGGAGAGAACATTGAGTCTAGGAATAGCTGCTAAATGGTCTGTGTGCCACCACTTCCCAACCCTGTGCCCATGGCAGACATTACTAATTGGTCATAACAATCTTTCCTGCTAAACCCAAAAGGAGCCTCAGAATTAGAGTGCTCCTGGCTGTCTCTAACTGATTGAACATGGTTTTTGAGATGAAACCGATTTGCCATCCCTGACAATGTCTAGGCTCCTTGTTTTATGGCGAAAGTGACTTGCCCAAGGTGTTGGAAGGTAGCGATGGGATTAAATCATGGCCCCCACTATGGAGACATCTGCTGTCACAACCTGGGAGGAGGTGGCATTTAATACATAAAGGCCAGGGACACTGATAGACATATTACAATGTCCAGGAATAGCCCCCCACAACAAAGAATTATCCAGTCAAAAAAAAAAAATGTCCATAGTGCCAAGGGTGAGAGGCCCTGAACTAAAAGAACTCTGTTTTCTGGCTTCTAGTCCCTGGAGTTCCCTGGAAGGTGAGATTATGTGCCATTTTTGGCAGACAAATATGGAACTGGTTTGGAAGTTTCCAGAGCCGTGGTTCTCATGCTGGTCTGCAGTGTTATGTTCAGGGCTTCTTAAAAGCTCTGCCAGGATCATTTATGAATCCTAATACTCAGGCTACACTGTGGTCCAATTACATCACAGTCTCTGGGGTGAGACCCAGACAGCAGGCATCTTTAAAGCTCCCCAGATGATTTCACTGTAAAGCTGAGGTTGAGATTAATCACTATTTTGGAGGCAGATCTACCTGGGTTTGAAACTTATTTCCATCTTTAACCCTCCATGTGACCTTCTTTAACCTCTGTGAGCTGTTGTCTGGGGAGGGCTGCGGTAAGGGCTAAAGGTGTTATATGAGCAAAGTGCATGGAGTGGAGCTGGGTACAGTGCATGTTGCTTGTTTCCTGAGTGGCAGTGTTCCCAAAGGCAATGGTGGCATGGGGTCGGGGTCTCTGCAAGGTAAGTGGACTGGTCCCACTCTGGGACCTTCACTCTGGACTCCCAGGACTTAGCTTTCTGTCCCCTTCTCCCAGGTCAGGATGCAGGCCAAGGCTCTGGATGGGCCACCAAGGTGACCATGCAGGATTGGAACCGGAGAACCCAAGAGAGCCCTGGGCAGGTGATAGAGCCGGACAGGACCCAGCTGAGCCAGGACCAAGGTGGGGGCACCTTGGCGATTGACACACTGCCGGATAACAGGACCAGGGTGGTGGTGAGTGATGTAGGAGCATGGATGGGGAAAGAAGTGCTGGGGCGGGATGCCCAGGTACCCCATACACACTTGTCAGACACCCGTATCATCTACCTTTGGGGCTGGCCTGAAGGTCAGTGTGGAGAGAGGGATCTGGAGGGGATGGAAGCAGGCCCCAAACTGGGCCATCAAACCTTGATATCCCAGAGCTTCATAGGCTGCCTATCTTCTCGTGGACTCAGAGAGGTAAAGTGATTTGCTCAAAGATGCACAGAATGTCCACAAGGTTCCTGACACTGAATTCTTTCACTGCTTAGGGCCCCCACTAAAAGCTGAATGAATTCTTAGTTACATCCAGCTGCTAGCTCTGGCCCCTCCCCCACCTCATTTCTGTGCCACCTACAGACTGTGTGGCCCCAAAAGGTTCATGGCTGCAGAGGCTTAGGTTGCACAGCTTCATGGCAGGCAGGGCACTCTGAATAGAGGAAGCAATTAGAGAGAAGTCCCAGGAGAGGTCCTCCTTTGCTTGGGGCAGCACTGGAGCAGGTGGTGCAGGGAAGTGAGAGGGATCAAAGTGGAGAAGTGCTGTCCTTGCAGTGTCTGGCCCTGCTCTCCAGCTGACTTTCTGGGAAGCTGCTGCAGCCTCTGCATGTGTGTGGGTGAATCTATAATCATGTGTGCATGTCAGCAAGCATGTGTTTGCACACGTTTGAGGATTTGGTGTATTATGTACATCTGCCTGTGTGCCTGTCACCGTGGGCTGGTAGTGAGTGTCTGTGATGTGTGTGTGTGTGTGTGTGTGTGTATGAGAGACCATGTGAAAGTGAGTGTATCTGTGGCCCTGTTTGTACACGCCTATGGTTGACAGTGAAGAGGGTAGATTCTCAAGATGCAGAAAAACTATGAAACACGAAGAAACAAGAGGATGTGCTTCTTGGTATATATTTCTTTATTTTATGTTTTAATAATGATTTTTTAAACTAAAAATAAAATGCATGCAGATAGCCAAAAAAGTCAAATAATGCTAAAATTAGAAAACAAAATATAGCAGTCCCAGCTGGCCAGGCTCCTCTGGACCCTTGCTCAGAGGCACTGCTTAGTGTGTTTCTGTTGGCGGTTACTTCCATATTTCTAAGTAATTTGCTTATACCGCTGCCTCTTGATTAATCCATTTAGACACTATCTGTTGATTGCCTGTTTTATAGATGAAGATTTGTCTTTTATATCCTGAGTGTCATTTTACTCTCTCAATATTTTTGTTACATTCACATGCTCTGTTTATATCATGTAAATACTGTTCACCATTAATCCAAGCAGGGCGATAGCACTGTTTACTTTCTTATATAATTTTTATTTTTTCTGGATCCTTGCCCCCCACCACCACTTGTATAATATTCTGTACTTACTACAGCTATATATTCTTACACATCCATTGGTTTTGTTAAAAAAGAGACAACAACAGACCTAAAATGGAGTCATTTGTTCTAAGCCATGGCACAAAATATCTAACTTAACTGCAGTTTCCACCTTTCCCAGGAGTGGAACCTTAAAGCAGTCAGTCTGGTTAGCACTAGTGAGGTAATCTGCCCGAGAGACCCCTGTCATACCCTAAAAAAAGGTGACCTTGACACAATCTACTCTTTGCTAGAAGTTTCCCTCTATCTGCTAGATGGGATGCTGCCCAATTCATGGATCCTTCAACAGAGTCAATAAGATCTTGATTAGTTTACTCAATTGAATTTTGTGGTTTAACAACCTCAAACCTGTCTTTTCTTTTATCCCCCTGTCCTGGAAACCTCTCCTGCTGTCCTGCTCCAGCCTGGACTGGCTTCTTGCCTACCTGCTTCGCAGCCATCCTGGACCTCCCTCTCCTTCATCATTGGAACCCCTTGTGTCTCTCCTGTGTTGGGCATCCTATTCTCTTGACCCTGTGTCTTCTCTTTCCTGCTTCTCCCCCTTGTTTCTTTAACTTCTTGAGAAAGGTTACACAGGAGAAAAACTTCTTTTGAGAGCTTGCATGTCTGAAAATGCATTTATTCTACCCTTATACTTGATCAATGGTTTGGCTGAATATAGAATTCTAGGTTAAAAATAATTTCCTGCAGAAGTTTGCAGTACCTCATCATTGTCTTCTGGTTTTTGATGTCACTGTTGAGAAGTTTGATATCATGCTTTAGCCCCATCTCTGTATATGCCTATTCCCCCCCACCTCTGGAAGCTTTCGGGGTGTTTCCTGTCACCTCTGAGATGAGGGCCATGCTCTGCCTCTTCTCTTACCATACTGGACATTTGATGGATGGTTTCAACCTAGAGACTTGTAGTCCAGAAAGTTTTCCTGTTTCAGTTCTTTGATAATCTTTTCTTTACCATATTCTCTTCTTTCTACAGTTCTCTTGTTTTGATGTTCATCTTTGGGAGTGATCCTTAAACTTTCTTCTCTCTTCCATTGTCCATCCTCCCCTTTTGCATTTTTTGTTCTTTATTTGTTAGTTTGCTTGTTATTGTTCCACTTTCTAGGAGATTTCCTCAGCCTTGTTTTCTTAATGTTATTGATTTTTTTCTCTTATTTTTAATTTTTATTTTCTGATTATTTCTTTGTTTAAAGTCCCATTCTTGTGTCATAGATGTAATATTTTCTCTCTAAAAATATTAAAATTTTAAAATATTTTTTCCTGCTTTCTTTTTTCTTGCTTTCTTTTTTCTTTCTCTCTCTCTCTCCCCCTTCCTTCCTTCCTTCTTTCCTCCCTTCCTTCATTTCTTCCTTCCTTCCTTCCTTCCTTCCTTCCTTCCTTCCTTCCTTCCTTCCTTCCTTCTTTCCTTCCTTCCTTCTTTCTTTCCTTCCTTCCTTCCTTCCTTCCTTCCTTCCTTCCTTCCTTCCTTTCTTTCTTTTCCCTTCCTTCTGTCCTTCTTTCTTTCCTTCCTTTCTTTCAGTGGGGGATTGTTTAATGCAGGGACAGTTTACACGGGAGTGGGCAGGATGAAGGAAGACAGCAAGGGATGGTGAAGCACTTTAGGAATAGCGACATCATGGAGCAGCTAAGACAGCTACACTTGGTTTGGTTACCTAAACCATCAAGAGCCGTGATTGACTCTGCTGGAGGGGCTGCTAGACAAGAGCTGTAGCAACAGAGGTGGGAGAGGGACCAGTGACAGCCTGAAGCCTGGTAGGGAGGGAGCAGGGTAATAAATGCTCCAAACTCTCCTCCTTTTTTCATAATTTCTATGATGGAATTTTCCTTTTACCTCAAGCTCTGACATGGCCTGACAGCATTACTGATCCTGTCTTTATTTCAAATTTTGATATTTTCTTCATCATGGATTTTTCTGCATTAATTTTGATTTTTAAAAGTATGGCATTAAAATAGTCTCTATCTTGATGACCAAGTTTGTTGGAGCCATCTTAAATGTTGTACCTGAAGTCAGTACCTCACTTGCCTCACCCTAATCCTGGCTGTGAGCTAGAACCTCACCTCACACTCACGCAGCCCCACCAGCTTCCCATTCTGCTCTGTCTTCTTCATCCTGCAGAACCAAGGAGCTGTGGTGGGATGATGGAGTAGAAGGTCATGGCAGGAGAGGTCACCTGAGTAAGGGGGTACCTGGAAGCTCACCCCTTCCTATCTCCAGCTTTGTTGGGCCATTAGTTAAAGAACTGATACTTGTTTTGGGCTGGACACCATGCCCAGAGAGGTACGTCCCAGTCTGTGCAGAGAGGACTTTGCAGAAGATAGCCACAGAGACTTCTGGAAGCAATTGTCAGTGGGCGTTCAGGAAGGGCAATGGGATCATTAAGAGCCAGCATGGATTCAATAACCCCAGAGCTTAAAAAACCACACAAATTCTTGGGCTCCACCCTGGACTGACTGGTTCAGAAACACTGGGGATGGAGCCTGGGAATTTGTTTCTTTAAAAGCTGCTCTCTGTAATTCTGATAGTCATCTAGGTGTGGGAACCTCTAACATGTAACATTTCAAACCAATTTCAAAATCAGTTATGAGATTGATCACCAGACCGTAAGGCTTTCTCAGGCACCACATGGCTGTACTTGATTACAAGACTTCCTCCACCCTGGGGGCTTTCTGGCTTCCTCAGCAGCCACACATAGAGAGGCCATGTGGAGGAGCAAGGCCACCCTGGCAGGAGGGTGACTGTTGCAGGGGCTAAGTACAGCTTTACGCAGAAGTTGAGAGGCTCAGACTTCCAGATCAGATGTCTACCTTGGCTGGAAGAGAGTTCAGGTGTCAGGTCAGGAACCGAAAGACCTCCTCAGCAGCCTGAATGATAGTTGGCCTCCCGCCAGATGAAACTGCTGGGATAATTATAAATCCTGGCACTTAAGTTTAAAATAAGGTGGGAGAGATGGGGCTTAGCAGCCGTTCAGGAGGAAAAGACCTGGGGCTCCGCACTGCCTGTGGGCTGGGGATGAGTCAGGAGTGAGACGTGCTGCCAAGAAGGGAGGTGGCAAAGCCCGCTGTGTTAATGGAAACCCATGAAAACCACGGAAACCCTAAGACCAGGGCTGGGACTCAGGATCCTGAAGGGTATTTCTCTGCCTGATCAGAGGCAAGGGGCTTATGTCTCCCTTTTATTATTGATTGACTGATTGATGTTATTTTATATTAGTTTCAGATGTACAGCATAGTGGTTAGACATTTATATAATTTACATTGTGATCCCTCAATTAGTGTAGTACCTGGCACTATATAGTGTTTTAATGTTATTGACTATATTCCCTGTGCTGTATTTTATATCCCCATTACTGTTTTGTAACTACCAATTTGTATTTCTTAATCCCTTCACCAGTTTGCTCCCATCTAGCAATCACTAGTATCTATGAGTCTGTTTTTGTTTTGTTTGTTTATTTTGTTCTTTAAATTCCACATATAAGTGAAATCATATGTTATTTGTCTTTCTCTGTCTGACTTAATTCTCTTAGCATAATACCCTCTAGGTTCATCCATGTTGTTGCAAATTGTAAGATTTCACCTTCTTTTTATGGCTGAGTAATATCCCATTGTATATATGTACCACCTCTTCTTTAACCGATCGTCTATTGCTGGGCACTTAGGTTGTTTTCATATATTGGCTATTGCAGGGAACATAGGGGTACATCTATCTTTTCGAAATAGTGTTTTGTTTTGTTTTGTTTTTCTGAATAAATACCCAGAAGTGCAATTACTGGGTCATATGGTAATTATATTTTTAATTTTTTTTTCTGCCTATAACATCTAGCTTTCCAAGGTGGTCTCCCATCCAAGTACTCACCAGGCCCAACCCTGCTTAGCTTCCAAGATTAGACAAGATCGGAAACGTTCAGGATGGCATGGCCGTAGACCATTTTTAATTTTTTGAGAGACCTCCAAGCTGCTTTCTGTAGTGTCTATACCAATCTGCAATCTCACCAACAGTGCAGATTTCCTTGTGCCTCCCTTTTAGGTGGTTATCTAGAAACCAGAGTAGTCCAGAATGGTTGAAGGACTTTGGGGAAGTTAGCCTGGCATAGAGAAGGCTTTAGATATGCCTAATAGCTGCTGGGCTGCAACTGGGGCAGAGGAAATAGATGATTTTTCTTCATAGCACTATCCCTTCCTGTACTGAATTCTCTATTTATTTGTTTGTATTGCCTGTCCTCCCTCTGGAACGGAAGCACCATGAAACCCGAGACTGTTTTATCACTCTGTCACCAGTGCCTGGCACATGGTGGGAGCGCCTCCTTTAAAGGAACAAAGGAAGTAAGGATTTTTTTCATCCCCAGAGGCATCAAAAGAAAGAAGAGAAGAGGTTGTGCCTGGAGTGGGTTGCTGGATTCAGTAGTCTCTAAGGACCCCAACACTAATGACTTCTGGTTCCCACACACATAAGAGAACGTCAGGGCTCACATACACATGCGTGCACACCGATGACCTGGCTGGTCTCGTGCCTAAATTTTCAGAGCGGCCTGTGCTTCCTTCTTTACCTTGAACCCAGTAGGCCTTGCACTGAGCAGTGGTCAACAGAAGACACTGATGATCACCCCACTTCAGCATAGCCAGACCTCCACCCCACCCCACCCCAACCCGGGCAGTGTGCCCACCCTGACCTGGACCGTGGGCAGCCTCAGCCCCTGTAGGAGCCCAGAGAAGGAGCACAGAGATACCTGCTTCTCCTTTGTCTCTGATCAGCATTTCTGAGAGCTGGGGTTACTTTGGCTGAAAGAAACCCCATCTAGACAATAGCTTAGCCACAAAGGGCTGAGCAGAAAAGAGGTGTAAGAAGTGGATATTTTGGCAAGTTTCACTTGGTCTGTTTCAGAAAGTTTTCTTCGGCCTCAATAGGAAATCATTTCCACACTTTATCCATGTCACAGCCTGGTCCATGCCTGTGTTCTGGGGCCATATCAAGGAGCCAAGGGCCTGGTAAATGGGCTTTTGTTCTCGTTGTCCCCACGCACCCACCCCAGTGCCCCTTCATCTTCCTCTGTTGTTCCTCAGTACACCATTCTGGCCCTGGCTTCCCTTCTGCTCAGCGTCTCTGCCCAGCCCCTCTGCCCAGACCCCTGCCTAGACCTCCTATCTATCCCTCTTGCCCATTCCCTCTGCCTGACACACCTGCCTGGCCACCTTGCCACAATGCTGCTTTTTCTAACTCATCCTCTTGCTTTAGGCCTTGAGGCATCCAGCCTGCACTCTCAGGGTGAGCTGGCAGCTCTAAGGCCCCTGGTCAGAGCCATCTCCTTGGAGTTTATTCTCACGCCCACTCTAAAACCACAGCCCAATGAGAATAGGACTCTTATCTGAACTCAAGCTATCTAGAGTTTTTCCACCAAGACCAATCCTGAGGCCCTGGAACATTGAGAATTTTTTGGAGGGGGTAGGATGTGGGTTGGGAAAAGCCATAATGCTAAGTCAGAGAGCCTAGGATGTACCACAGTTTCTTCTTTGAGTGGCTGGAAGGAGAGGCTTTGGACAAAGCTTTTCTTCTAGCCTGGGGATTTCCAAATCATAGTCCAAGTATTTCTTTCTTGGTTTGTAGTTCAGGTCTGGAGCCAGGGCTTGGGAGGAACCAAGTTTAAGAACATTCAGATTTGGAGGTTCCCCTGTAATAGAATAGGTTCACTCCATAGGAGAAAAGTTTCCCTACAGCCACCCTAGTCTGCCCCAGCTCAGCTTTCCTGAAGTCCTCTCCCCTCTGGCCCAAGCAAAACTTCCCAGCTCGTGCATCACCATGGCAAGCCCAGGAATGCCGAGGGACCCTGCATCGGGGCAGGCACCACGTCATCCAAAATGGTAGAGCAGTGAAAGGGACAAGTGAGTGCAATTCCTGCCTGTTTTCCACAACCTCCTAAAGGAGGCAGTTCCCAAAAGGAGACCTCCAGAAGGCCCCCTCCCCAGATTTAAGGGCCTATGGGAGACAGGACAGATAGATTTGTAGCACAGACACATGAAGAGCAAGCAGCACGCACTGAAGAACCCCACCATACCAGCACACTCGGGAGGGTAAAGGTGAGGAGGCCGTACAGGAAGACTTCTAGGAGTAGAGTGTGAAGAGGTAGAAGAGGCAAATTGTGAGCCAAATTTTGGAGAGAGAGAAGGTAGATTTTGTGAGAAGAAAGGGTGTCTAGGGAGGTAGGACTTGGAATCCAGATGTCCAGTCTCCAGCACTGCGGAAAGAGTCTGACAATCCCAGCCCCCAGTCTTGGCCTTGTCATTACCAGCTGCCTGACCTTGGGCTGGATGCCTAACCCCTCAGTTAATGCACCTGACATGGCAAGCTTCTGCAAGCCCCCGCTAGTTTCAAATTTCCCAAATGAGGTGGTAAATAGCGATCTCACAGGGTTGAGATTTAAGAGCAAAATCAGAGGTGCTTGGTGGCTCCCTAGTTCCTGTTGTCTCTCCTGCTCCAGTGTTGCCTCTGCTGGATGCTCAGCCCCAGGAGGTCCGTCTCCTGTGTAGGTCCCTCTTGTTGACCCTTTCCCTTGGGAGTATTGGTTGGTTTCTTTCTTTCTTTCTTTCTTTTCTTTCTTTCTTTCTTTTCTCTTTCTTTCTTTTTCTTTCTTTCTTTCTTTCTTTCTTTCTTTCTTTCTTTCTTTCTTTCTTTCTTTCTTTCTTTCTTTCTTTCTTTCTTTCTTTCTTTCTTTCTTTCTTTCTTTCTTTCTTTCTTTCCTTCCTTCCTTCCTTCCTTCCTTCCTTCCTTCCTTCCTTCCTTTCTTTCTTCCTTTCTTTCTTTCTCTTTCTTTCTCTCTCTCTCTTTCTCTCTCTGTCTCTGTCTCTGTCTCTGTCTCTCTCTCTCTCTCTCTCTCTCTCTCTCTCTCTCTCTCTATTTTTTTTCCTTCCTTTTTCCTGTCTGTTTTTCTGTCATTCTTGTTGAGGTGAGGGTCACATAACATAAAAATACCCATTTTAAAGTGAAGTATATTTAACATTTTCATAATGTTGTGCAAACGTCACCTCTGTCTAGTTCCAAAACATTTTCATCACCCCACTGATTCCTTAAATAATCGCTCCCTGTTTTCTTTTCCCTTTAGCCCCTGGCAATGACCAATCTGTGTTCTGGTTTCTATGTTCTTATTCTACCTATTCTGGATGTTTCCATATATAAATTAAATCATACAAAACGTGACCTTTTGTGTTTGGTTTCTTTCACCTAGTGTATTGTTTTTGAAGCTCATCCATGTTATGGCTGAATAATAAACATAATTTGTTTATCTATTCATTTTTTGATAGACATTTGGGCTGTATCCACCTTTTGGTTCTTGTGAATAGTGCGGCTATGAACACGTGTACATGTATTTATTTGAATACCTGTTTTCGACTATTTGGGGTATCTACTTAGAAGTGGAATTGCCAAGTCACATGGTAATTCTATCTTTAACGTTCTGAGGAAATGCCAAACTGTTTTCCGCAGTAGTGGAACCATTTTACATCCCCCCAGTGTATGAGGATTCTGATTTCTCTATATCCTTGCTAGCACTCGTTATTTTTCGCTTTTTTTTAACTGATAGCATCTAGTGGGTGTGAGATCACATCTCATTCTGGTTTTACTTTGTATTTCCCTAATGATTTATGACATTGAGCATTTTTTCATGTCCTTGTTGGCCATTTGTATATCTTCTTTGGAGAAATGTCTAGGTCCTTTGCCCATTTTTAAATTGGGTTGTTTGTCTTTTTGTTTTGAACAAATTTCTTAATGCTCTGAACCCATTTTTTAATTGTCAAATGGGGATGCTATTGTCGAAGTATAACTGCAAAGGTGTTCTGTAGGAATCTACATAAAGGGATTGGCTTGGCTTGACTTAGGTCTGATCTAGGGTGACTAACCATCTTGGTTTCCCAGGATGATCCTAGTTCTAGCATGAAATGTTCAGCATCCTGAGAAATCCCCGTACCAGGCAAATCAGGACAGTTAGCCACCCTACCCCAGATATAATAGACAGTATATATCCGTGCCACATTATCACTCTAAACCTCAGTTTCGTCATCTGTAAGTTGGAATTGAGAACGCTTCACGGAGTTGCTATAAAATCGGTTGAGTTAATTGGTTAAGAAGGTTAACTAGAAAGGTCTGAGGAAAAAAAAGGGTAGTATTTCCCGCCACCTGGATCTTACCTGGGAGTACAAAAATAGGATCCCAGCAATAAGAGAGGATTTCCTGGCCTTGAAGTCTTAGATGCTACTCTTCATATCCTCACTATTCCTCAGAGTTTGAGGGGGAACCAGAAGCATTGGTAGTGCCTGGGAGCTTGTTACAAAGGTGGAGCTCAGGCCCCTCAGACCTGCAATATCAGATTCTGATTCCAGGTGATTCGTATGCACATTAACGTGTGAGAAGCACTGTTCTATGCCAAAGCCTTTGAAGCTGGGGAAATAATAAAGGATATGGAAATGCATCAATAAATTCATCACAGTGGTATTTGTGAGAGCATAGAAATTGGAAGCTACTAAATAGTCAATAATAGGGAAACACTTAAAAAAATTGTGGTTTTTCTTCTGAGTCGAGACTCATGAATCCATTACAAATGATGGTTAAAAGACCATGTTCAACATCAAAACTGCTTTAGATACGAAACGTGAATGAAGCAGTCCATACAACTGCATGATCAGCAGGATGATAACCATGTGAAATTATATGCATAGGAAAAGACTAGAAGGAAATAGGCCAAATGGGACCAGATGGGGGATGGGGAGGCCTGTTTTTGTTTTTCCTTTTTGTCCTAATTCTCTAGATTATATGATATATATTTATACTATCAAAATCTCTGGTTGGCTGATGCTGTTCTGGAAGCCCACATGTTGAATCAGTGCCAGGACGAGACGATTCTTTCATTTCCATGAAGTGTTGTGGGGCATGAAGAAATGCTTTGTCTAGAAAGCCAGTCTATACACCCTCTTTCCAAGCCTGGTCCAACTCCCACTTCCAGGGCCTTCTTAGGTCAGCCTCACCCACCCTGACACCTCTTTACCCCAGGCCCTCGGTGCCAATACAAGTGCCATTTTGTCCAGCCTGGGTCCTTCTTTTTCTGACTTTGATCTATTTTTTGCATTTCTGTGATGACAAGTGTTCTGTGTTGGTTTGTTTCAATCTGAGGCTCAGATACTTCCAGAAGGCAGATGAAAGTTATTGTGTGGGTACATGAGCAAAGGGGAAATAATAACAACAGGTAACATTAAAAGAGCCCTTCCTGAGTGCCAGCCCCATTCTGTGGCCTTGGATTTAATTCTCCTAACTACTTTAGGAGGCAGGTATTTCTAATACTATCATGGAACAGAGAGGTGAAGTGCTTACCCAAGGTTGCACAGCTAGTGAGTGGCAGAGCTAGGACAAGAACTTAGATCTTTCTGCCTTTGGACTTTGAGCATTTAACTACTGTCTCTTTGTGGGTAAAAATGAGTTCCATGTTGGGCCAAATAGAGGGTGCTTCTAAATTATCATGCAAAAGAACCCCCTGGGGAGCTCGTTGAAATGAAATTTTGATTCAGCAGGTTTGGTGTTAGGCCCAGAATTCTGAATTTCTAATAAGCTCCCAAATGACACAGATGCTGCCATCCATGGGGCACACTCTGAGTAGCAAGGATCTAGAAAACATTCCTCTTGGTCTTGTAAGGCCTCTTGGAATGGCGGAGGCAGCGGATGGATGCTCCCACCCCAGTAATCCTGTCAGTATCTCCCAGCTTGGATCCAGCTGCCTGGAGTGTCATCCCGATATGCTGGGCTGGCCGGGCCTCTCTAGCAGGCCCTGCAGGGTGCCCCTGGTTGCCAGCCTGGCATTTCCACCTGCCAGTTAGCTGGCAGGTGATGGGCCGATGGTGACAGCTTAGCCAGAGTTTCTGTCCAGAAATGTCTTGAGCTCAGCCAAAGTAAATGCTTCCCTGCTGTCAGAAATGAAGTGCTGGCAGGCTCCGGGCATGAATAATTGAGGCAGAAGAGACACTGTAACAGCACACGTTAAGGATGGAGCCGGGGATGGCTTTTAGGAGGCAGCCTCCACCATCAAGATCTTTTCCTGGAAATGTCCAACAAAATCAGCATCATAGCTCCCACTTATCAAACACCAACTGTGGACCAGGCACTGGGCTAAGAGCTTTCCATTGATAGGTTTTGTCTAATCCTTTTACGAACTCTGCAAGAAAAGTTACTGTTGAAATGGACACCCAGAGAGGGGAGTAATGCTTGGCACTGGCTCTGATATAGTGAAGCCAGTTTTTAAACTTGAGTCTGTCTGGTGCCACAGCCTTGCACTTGATCCTAGAGTAGTGGTTTTCCAATTGTACTCCACGGAACCCTATGGGTTCCCGTGGGTGCTTCCCAGGCTCCTGTGGGATGGAGGGTGGGAAGAAGGAAGTAGCACAGCAGGCTGGACTTCAGGCCCTTCTTTTTTCTTCCCTCAGAGTGGCTTTACTTTGATGTGATTTATGTGTTGAGCTTCCATGAAAGATTAATTGGAAGAAAGGATTTTGAAGCCAAAAATGTTCAAAATCCACATCATGCTGCCTTCCCAAAAGAATGGGGATTATTGACTAGGGCTTCTTGCATGCCTTTCAAGGAAACAATTCCCTTTGGTGCACTTGCTAAGTGGTCTGGCTTGTGATATGTTCCCTGACCCTCTGTAATGTCTGGCCACCTCATCACAGCCCTTAGCCTCTAGTCCACAGCTGCCCTCTGAGGTAATGGAATTGCCCCATAGACAGCAGATCAAATGCAGTTACAGGCTGTGAGTTGGGTGAATTCCTCATGCGAGTTAACTGCCAAGGGGGGCCTCGACATGCTTTTTAAGAGACATATCTATATGGATTACAGTGAAGAAGCCCTCAGATTGACTGGCTTGAGGAGGCTGCTTAGGATTTTGTTTTAGTTGGGATACAGAGTCAGCTATTGTAACACATGCCCAACTGATGCACTTAGACCCGAGAAAATTTTATTCTTTTCTCATATGTAATAGCATGAGCATAAGTAAGCATGGGTTGAGATAGTGTCTCCATGGCACTGGGGACCCAGATTCCCTCTACAATACGTGCTGTCTGTGTTGTGGTCCTAGATGGCTGTTTCAGCTCCCACCATCACATCTGCATCCCAGCCAATGGGAACTGAGGAAGGTGAGAACACTCCATTCCTATTGATGGCTTTCATTCTGCTCGTCTTTTATTGGCCAGATGTAGTAATACACCCACATTCAGCTCTAAGGAAATGTCATCTGGTTGGGTGACAATGTGCTTAACTAAAATTGGGAGGTTTGCTACTAAAAGAAGAAAAGGAGAATGGTCATTGGGAGGCATTTATCAGTCTCTGTCATGGGAGGACTTCTACCAGCAAAACTGCTAGTGCCATTGGCAGCATGATCAGGGTCCTGTAGTGATAGATGGGAAGCAACCACCAGTTTGGGTAATTCCAAGCCATGAGTCTCTTCCAGGTGGTCAGTCAAGAAGCCAGCAGTGATAGACTTTGTAAAAAAAACAAAACAAACAAACAAACAAAAACCATGGCAGCCTCTGTGTTGCCAGGAAGAGTTCTTTTAGAAATTTGGTTTCTCACTTCTCTCCTCTGGGGTACCCCATGAACAAGACTGTTTTAGTTAGGGACCTTTGGTTCCAAGGAGCCATTTGAACTGTCTCATGGGATCCAAAGGCTGACGACAAAGGACAGCATGACCCTGGGGACCTGGAAAGCTGTCAGGAACCAGGGTTGCTTCTTCTGCCTCTTGAGGCATATCTCAAATCTTGTCTCATTTTCACTTACCCATTTCCACTACTTCATTATTGAAGCCAGATACATGTAAGGTATTTCTTCTACTTTCTATGGATGGCAGTCACACTTAAGACAATACCCTGATGACATCAGAGTCACTTATGTTCCACGCATGCTGCCCTGCTGGACTCTAAGCCACTTGATCTAATACATTTCCTCCATGTTTAAGCCAAATGGAGCCAGGTTTCTCTTCCTTGCCCTGAAAGCATCTTTCTTATTAGCTTTACTTCCTAAAGAAGAGCTTGAGGAATTAGGGGATGCCTCCCTGTGTACAGGATGTCTCAGCAATGGGAATGATGGGTCCTTCACAAGTGGCTTTTGGGTCTTTCACAAGTGGCTTTTGGATCCTTCACATGTGGCTTTAAAAAATATATATTTATTTTAATTAGTTTCAAGCATACAGTACATTGGTTAGACATCTATATAGTTCATAAAACAATGATCCCAATTGCTCCCTCCCTACCTTGATCCTCCACCTAGCCAACGTATTATACTAACTGCATTCCCTATGCCGTGCTCCCCATCACAATGACCAACTACTGCCTCCTTAATTGTACTTCTTTAACCTTTCACACCACTTTTCCAGCCCCCTGACACCCCTCCCCTCTGTACATTACCAAATTATCCACTATATTTGTGAGTCTGTTTTTTATTTGTTTGTTTTTTTTATTCCTTAGATTCTGCATATAAGTGAAATCACATAGTGTTTATCTTTCTCTGTCTGACTTAAATATCTTCTAGGTCCATCAAAGCAATATCTTTTTCCATCCCCTTCCTTTTAGTCTGTGTGTGTCTTTTAATCTGAAGTGAGTCTCTTATAGGCAGCATATGTAGGGATCTTGTTTTCTTATCCATTCAACCACACTATCTTTTGGTTGGAGCACCTAATTCTTTTTGATTTGAGGTACTTATTGATAGAAATGTAGTTCTTACCATCCTTTATTCCTGTTTTTGATACATGTTTTTTCATCTTAAAAAAAGTCCCTCCAACATTTCCTATAATAAATTCCTTAAGCTTATTTTTGTCTGGGAAGCTCTTATCTGTCCTTAAACTCTAAATAATAGCTTTACTGGATAAAGTATTTTTGATTGTAGTTTCTGGGTCTTCACCTCATATTTTTTGCTATAGTTTCTTTTGAGATATCAACTGCCAGTTTTATGGGTGTTCCCTTATAGGTAACTATTTGTTTTTCTCTTGCTGCTTTTAATATTCTTTCTTTGTATTTAACCTTTGGCATTTTAATTATGATGTGTCTTGGTGTGGGCCTCTTTGGATCCCTGGTTTTTTGGAATCTCTGAGCTTTCTGGGGTTTTATGTCCATTTCTTTCAGCAGGTTAGCAAAGTTTTCCATCATTATTTCTTCAAACAGCTTTTCAACATCTTGTTTTCCTTCAGATACACCGATCAGATGGATATTTTGACCTTTAATAGTGTCCCATATGCTCCTTAAATTATTTTTATAGTCTTGACACCTTTTTTCTCGCCATTCTAATTGAGTGTCCTTTGCTTTCCTATCCTCTAGATAGGTTATTTGATCCTTTTCTTTTTTCACTTTGTTTAATCCTTTGTTTATTACTTTAATATACTTCTCATCTCAGATAATGTGTTCTTCATTTCAGACTGGTTCCCTTTTATAATTTCTATTTCCATTTTTATCTTTTTTTATTTCTTTGTTGAAATTCTCACTTAATTTATCTACACTTCCCAAAAGTCCATTGAGCATCTTTATAACCAGTGATTTGAACTCTGCATGTTAGATTACTTGACTCCATTATATCTGGATCTCTGTTCTGTTCTCTCATATGGTTTCTGCTTCTTTGTCTTCCATTTTGGCTGCCTTTCCATGTCTGTTTCTATGTACTAAGCAAAGTCTCCTGGTCTTGTTAGTGTGGCTTTGTGAAGTAGGTGTCCAGTGGCACAGTCCTGAGAGAGGTTCAGCTGCAGACCAAATTTAGCCCAAGCCTCTGTACTTCTGGGGCCACCTGTTAAGATTCAGCAAGCAAACGACAGATGTTGTGCTTATAGTTGCCTCAAAATACCACACCAGAAACTGAGGCCAGCTGGCTCCAGTGTGAGTCTAGGCGCTGCTCAGCAAGGAGCACCTGACTAACTGAGGATATATCTGGATGTGGCTTGGGTGGGGCTGCTAGTTGGGGGATATGGGGTTTCAGGGAATCCTCTGGGTACAGCGACCTCTATTATCCAGTTTGATGACCTCACAGCTATAGTGGCGCTGTGTCCACACACTGAAAGCGGGGAGGGCTCAACAGGGAACAATAGATACTGCTTGCACTTCTGTACAGAGCAAGTCTCTCCTCGGCCCTCACTCCAACAATGTCTCCTTGTAAGTCTTTAGTGCCCTGTGCGCACAGCTGAATGGGCACTGGTGCTCTGAGCAAGCAGATCTGTCATTACAAAAATCTGCTCGCAGACGTGGCCCCTTTAAGAGGCATCTGCCGCTGCCACTGCCACAGCTTCTGTCCCACTCAGCCGCTGGAGATGGGTCAGCCCTGCATCCTCCCCCATCCTACCTTCTGCCATTGCATGGCAATTTCTTGGATTTCTCCCTAGTTGTATGGCTTGTTCATCAAGATCCCAGGTGATTTTTCCTTGCTGCTATTTCTTGTTTCCATCACAATTTTTATTTGGTCACAAGAGGGATGAATGGAGCCTCTATTATCTATGCCATTTTTTTTTTCCTCTCCCACGAGTGGCTTTTGTGTTACCTGCCATCAGTGGTGGGGGAGGATGCTGTCCTTGCAGGAGTCACATTCTCGGCATAGCCTCCGGCACCATCAGCTCTGGCATTTTCGTGATTGAATTCATTCAGCAAGCAGATACTTAACACCTACCATATGTCAGGTGCCAAGCCCTGTGCCAGGTGGGTGCTAGGGATGAGGAGATGAATGCAACATGGTCCTTGAGCTTTGTGCCCCATAAAAGACTCATACTGGTTTTCTTCTGATGTGAGAGATTTTAACCAATGACCGGTAAGTGTCCCAAGTCACCTTTCAGTGGAGCACTTACTTAAAGATCTGAGAAACAGTGGACAGAGGAAATGTCACTGTCATTAAGTGAGACTGACCTGGTTTCAGATATGTATGTGGGCCTCAGTTTCCCCACTTATAAAATGGGACTAATTTTAGTACTCGCCTCCCAGGGTTGTCATGCGGTGATGCCTTTGAACTGCCCCGTGCTACCATCACAGCTCTGTCAATGCCTGCTGCCTTCTCTTTCCTCCCATTCTCCCAAGCACCACCCTTTCCCCCCTGCAGACTTTGTTCTTGGCTCTGCCCAGGAGTGACCCCAGCTCCAGATTGTCTCCCCTCTAGGCTACAGTTTGGCCTCACCCATTACTATGGAGCTTCCCCAGGGCAGGGTTCTCAACAGATACAGCTCCTGACCTCACTGTCCTGGGGTCGGCCTGCACCTATCCTGGGGCTTATTTGGGACTTGTTGCAGATCCTGCATGGTGCTATACTTGGCACTTTTGAGGCCTGAAGCAGAGCCTCTGCCTCGCCCACATGGACTGAGCAGGGGTCCATATGCGCAGGGCCCTTGTCTCCCAGGGACCTGCTGAATCTCTGAATCTCTGGGAGTTAGAGGCAGCGGCTCCTTTAGTTTCTGACTCTCCTTGAGTCAGCATAGCTGAAGACATTTTGTTAAGTAAAAGGTACCACTGGAGGGCTTCTCGGGAACTCCAAGAGTGAGATGCTTGTGCCCAAGGGTCACCCAACAGCCTGGCTCCTCAGCAGAGCAGCACTGGCTGGGTGGTGGACCGTTTTCATTCATGAGAACCAGAAGACTCAGAACAGGCTGATGCGATGCATCCCCATTCACCCCTCCCTTCACCCCTTGGCGAGGCAGCAAGAGACATGTCACATGTTTGGATTTCCACAGCCGCAGAGCATGGCTTCTGTCCAGGGCCCTCATTTCCAACGCGTGGAGGCTTGGTGAACGCTCTCACTAGGCGAGTACCAGAAAGCAGGTGACAGAAATTGGACCCTCAGGTTCTTAGGGGGGAGGTGTATATGGTTGACTCCTGCTGTATCCAACAGCAGCTGTTCCCCTTCCTGCTTTGTTAGGTAACGCCATCTCATCCGGGTCACCAGAATGCATGGTGGTAGCAATCAGACAAAGGATGGGCAGGCTTTCAACAACCTGTGCTTTGAAAGTCCAAATGGTCATTCCTTTATTAACAAATCTTCCAACCCAGCACATACTCTGTGCTTCAACACCATAGATAAAGGCTGACCTTACTTGTGGGGAACTTATGGTCTTACAGGAAAGGCAGGTGTGGAGGTAATAAGTCTAAAAGCTAAATAAATCATTATAAATGTGCAAGGCATTGAGGTGTGATAAGAGTGTAACTGGGGCATCAGGGAGGTGCTCCTAGGAAATGACTGTGGAGCTGAGGCCTGAAGACCAAGGAGAAGCCGGCTTTTGAATGCAATAAGAAAGAGGTTTTGAGGCACAGGAAGTACCAGGGTCCTGAGGCAGGTGAGCACTTGGTGGTTTGAGGAACTGAGAGAAGCCCAGCAGGTCTGGAGCACAGAGAACAGGGGGAGAGGAGGAGGTGGTGAGTGGAAGCTAGAATATCATGCATTAGGAAAGATTTGTGTTTGTATGTAACAGAGGGCTGAATCCGAGAACTTCACAAGCATCCCTCCAACATGTCCTCAGGGACCTAAGTTCCATCTAGCTCTTAACTCCACCATCCTTAGGGTATGACTCTTGTCCTTAACTTGCAAGATGGCTGTGGGAGCTCCATCCATCATATCTGCATTCTAGGCAGTAATAAAGAGAAGGGTAAAAGCAAGAGGGACAAGCAGTCACATTTGATTTCTTTCAAAAGACTCCACTAGAACCTTCAGTTTAATCTAATTATTCAGCCTGTGTCATGTGTCACTTGTCACATGTAACCCTTAAGACATCCAGGGAATGAGGTTTTTTAGTTGGCTACGTTGTTCCTTGCTACAAAATCAATGTTCTGTTAATAAAGAAGAGGGACAGGGAATAGATATTGGCTAGGCAATACTGAGAGTCTGCTCCAAAGGGCCTTGTAGGTTTTGGTAAGGAGTGTGGCCTTCATTCTGAGTGTATTCAGAGGCCACAGAATGTTCTAAGCAGGGCAGTGACAGTGAAGGGGGAGACAACTCAGGGTTACCCCACTTGAGCCACAGAAACGCACACCTGTGGGTAACTGTATGAGTTTCCTAGGGCTGTCATAAGAAATTACCACAAAGTGGGGAGCTTAAAACAACAGAAATGTATTCTCTCACAGTTTTGGAAGCCAAAAGACTGAATCGATGCATCAGCAAGGCCATACTCCCTCTGAGGGCTATAGGGAAAAAATTCTTTCTTTCCTCTTCTAGCTTCTGGTGGCTCCTGGCAGTCTTTGGTGATCCTTGGCTTGTAAGCTGCATCCTTCCAGTCTCTGCCTCTGTTGTCATATGGCCTTCTTCCCTGTGTCCTCTCTGTGACTCAGTATCCGAATTTCCTTCTTTCTTTTGTAAGGACACCCATCATTGGAGTTAGGGCCCACCAGACTCTATTTCCAGATAAGGTACTGGGGGTTAGGGCTGGAACATATATTTTTCCAAACACGATTCAATCTCCAGTTGCACACAGAAGGGCTAGAGTGCTACCTAGATGCTGCTTTGCTCTGTTGTGTCACTCATTTTCCCTTCACCCATAGGTCATAAAAAGACAGCCCAGGTTAGGAAGGCAGGTTTATTTCCAAAATTTCAATGCAGTGCCAGGCATCAGTCTCTTCTTCTCTTATAAGAGGTTAAAAAGAAGGGTCTGGGCTCCCACCTAGCTCACCTCAGAAAACCCTTCTCCAGCTCCAAGGATGCAAGGACCTTGAGCCCTGGGTATAGAGGTGACCTTACCCATACCTGTCTGTCAGGGGCTCAGAGTTCAGGCACGTGGGTGACTGAGGGTTGCAACAGATATTTAAATCATGGGCTAAATAACATATAACTTGTTTTTTTTTATTCAGGCAAAATTTTAGGCTAACCAGTGCCATTTGATAAACCACTTTTTTTTTTTTTTTTGAACCAGCAGGAAGAAGGGGTGAGCTGTAGCAGTGGCTCTGGCAGGTGGTTGTAGCTGAAGCTCAACTTGCTTTAGAGTTGGGGTCCTGCAGACTGTCAAGTATATAGTGTTCAGGGCCCCCTGTATTTTCTTTTTGATCTGTGGTGGAATAAAAATTGCTCACCATGTGACTCCTAAGAAGCAGGCTGGGGACACCTTTGTACACATCTCTTTGCATGAACTGAAGTGCATGGAACTTTGATTCTTGGCAGTTGATTTTGGGGGGGGTTGTTTTTGGGTTTGTTTCTTTTTTTGATCTAAGTGGGGATCCTCAGAAGAGATGGGTGGAGATGAAAGAGATGGAGAACCAAGAAAAAAAGATATGGCACCTGATCCCCTGGGGAGTCAAGTGAGAGGCAGAAGTGGAAGAGGCCGCTTTCCCAAGGGAGGCTGTGAGCTCTGTGCACAGCCATGGCTGCCTCAGTGCCAGAGGGCAGAGCTAGGGAGTAGTGCTTCCTCCTCCAGGCACCTTTTGGGACCCTGGGGTGGGTAACTATGGCAGCAGTGGAAGGCAGCATCCTTGGCATAGGCACTTGCCCTTACTCCAGGAATGGTGACATCAAGGTGGCCCCCTCAGGTGGGGAGACAGGCATCCTGCCCCTGTTCACGCTGGGCCCAGGTCAAGGACTGGCAGGCAGCTGGCAGGTTGGCAGGGAGAACATGGTCTGCTCTGCTGTGTCTACAACCACTGCCTCTGGACAGCCTGATTGATGACCCACGGTGCCCAGGGCTCCTCACGGGTCAGCAGCCCCATCTCTGCCACAGCAGCCAACTGAACCTGCCTGTTTTGCCTCCTTTCCTCCTGCAGCTGATGCCCCCCACCAGGGGGATTGAAATGCTGTGACATCGCCTCCTCTCCTGGCTCTTCCACCCTTTCTGCCAACCATTTCCTGGCCTCCTGTGCAGGAGAGGCTTTACAGAATTAACACCCAGCCTGCTGTGTTCTGGCTTGTTCTTTATTTTATCCCCATCAGGCACATAATTGAGGCTAGAAATACATACTGAAGGAATCCTTGCGGCTTCTCTCTCCTTTCTCAACCGTCTAGTGACCGTAGTATAAAACCATTATTATCTCTCTGCTCGAGGGTCTGTGTTTGTGTATTCTGTTTACAAAAGTCCTACCTCCTCCATCAGACTAGAAATTCCCCAAGATCAAGGGTCTGCCTGCATCTTTAGACTGGTAGCTTATAAGATCTAGTTTTTCCTTCTCCTTTAAACAGGGTACTCCCCAGAGCAGGGACTGTGTGTCCCCCTCAGTCTGGGAGCTCCCTGAAGACAAGGGCTCTGTTAGAGACTGCTCTGTCAGTTTCTCTCTGGTGCCTCAATCCAAGCTCCGTCTTGGACGTGCTCCACAGGAACTCAAGCTGCAGAAAAAGCCTCCTGGCCTGTCTGGGAATGTCAAGGGCTAAGCATGAGTACAGCAGGTATGAATTTGGCTGGGGCCAGAGCTGTAGGGGCATGGCTAGGTTGAGGTACTGAGCTGTCTGGAGCCAAGAGGGACCCAGGGGCTCCCAAGCCTAAGCCAGCCTTCTGTGCCACAGGTTAAGCATCCCAGGAGGGCCATGACTTCTTGTATCCAGAAGTCAGGGGTGGGAGGTGCAGAGAGTTGTTTCTGGCATGCCTGATGCCTCACGCCTCCTGTGGGCTCTGTCTTTGGTGGTGGCAGGAGGACAACCACAGCTACTATGTGTCACGTCTGTATGGCCCCAGTGAGCCCCGTAGCCGAGAGCTGTGGGTGGATGTGGCCGAGGCCAACAGGAGCCAAGTGAAGGTCCACAGAATCCTCTCCAATACCCACCGGCAGGCTTCGGTGAGTGCCCCAGTTCCTGGCAGCACTGCCCTGGGCTGGGAGGCTGGGAGAGCCCACCCCACCTGGTCAGTGGGCATGGCTGTGGCCTAAGATCTGTGATCTAGGAGGTAACTTCCAGGGGATCCCAGGTGGCTTGAATAGAGTTGGGGTACCCAGCAATAGTCCTGGAGGCCTGCTCTGGATATGCCTGCTCCTCGTGCTGTTTAGACAAGCATGGGGCAGTGTGGGTGCCCAGTCCCCTGGCCTGCAGCTTGGTCCATGCTGACTCTCTCCCATCCCCTGCAGAGAGTGGTCTTGTCCTTCGATTTCCCTTTCTATGGACATCCCCTGCAGCAGATCACCATAGCAACTGGAGGTAAGCCATGTCAGTGAAGCTGTCATTTTTGGAGATCTCAGCCAGAACTTTGGGGACCTACCTGGGGAGGTTCACTGGAGATGGGGTTGTATGGATGGACTGGGGAGGGACCCACGTTTGGCTCTTTTGGAAGCCCACTCTCAGGAGGGAGGTTAGTGGGTGTGACAGATTACCTCTCTCACATCAGCTGACTTGCTCCTGTGTGTGTGTGTGTGTCTCCCTCTGAGCCAGCTCAGGTCAGGATGGATAGTCCCTGTGGTCCCCATGTTTCTGACTCTATGCATGAGAGGGAAATGGAGATTGCACTAGGAGGTTGTTTCCTGGGACCAGCTCCCTGTTGATATCAGGAACCCATCTTTGATTCTTATATGCTTTCCCAGAGGTGGGAATTTGTGCCCACCTAGATGGGCAGGGAGAGCATTCTCTGGTCTGGGACTCTTTTGCTTCATACATGCCTGACGCTAAGCCTACTAGCTGGGGGTGGTGGATAGAGGTCTAAGGCTTGCTCCTTCCTGCCCTTGGGGGAAAAACATAAAGAAGCAAATCCTCTGGGCCTTCTCTGGTGATTCCTCTGCATTTCTCCTCATCCCAGGCTTCATCTTCACTGGTGATGTGATTCATCGGATGCTCACAGCTACTCAGTATGTGGCCCCTCTGATGGCCAACTTCAACCCTGGCTACTCCGACAATTCCACAGTTGCTTACTTTGACAATGGTGAGACAAGATCTCAGAGTTTAAGTCACCCAGCACCAGGGCTCCCCTAGCCCAGCCCCTGTAGAGAAGCCCAGGGCCCAGAGAGGGCAAGGGACTTGCCCACAGTCACACAGCAAGGCGGCCACCCCAGCTTTCTGTGTTGTGTCCTCATCTGTAAGATGGTAACAAGATGCTTGTTACTTAGCAGGATCTGGTGAGATAATGAAATGAAAGTGTTTGGCTCTCAGTAGAGGTAAAATAAATACTAGGGACCTTTATTGTTTCTTACTCTCACCAGGCTGTCTCTTGAGCACACACCCTCCCATCCCAAGAGAAGAGGCATTTCTCTTATTTCTCCTCCCTTTCATCTCAAGTGTCGGGATAGGCAAGAAGTAAGGGGCATGCTTCTTGGGGTAAGAAGCATGATCCAAGGGTAAGAGATGATCAAACATGGTATCTACGGGCTGTAGCAGAATCTCATGGTTCCACTCCAGCTTGAAAGCCAGGCCAATGTTTGTGGGTCGCCCAGCTCCTGCCTCCAGTTAAATTTGCAGTCTGCCCTAAGGGACTCCATCTGTGGCCAATCTATTTTGGCCACCTTTTCTACAATGCCCTTCTCCCTGAACTACCCCCTTCCACCACACCCCTCCCACTCTCCTCCACAGGGACAGTCTTCGTTGTTCAGTGGGACCATGTCTACCTCCAAGGCCGGGAGGACAGGGGCAGCTTCACCTTCCAGGCAGCTCTGCACCGTGACGGCCGAATTGTGTTCGGCTACAAAGAGGTGAGTGAGCCCAGCTGCAGAGATGGCTGGGTCTTGTGGAGCCTTTTTTTCATTCAGTGAATATTTGTAGAGAACCTGCAATGTGCCAGGCATAGATAGGGCTTGGTGCTGGGGATATAGTAGTTAATAAAATGGCTGTGGGCCCTGCCCTTACAGAGCTTAAATCTTGTTGAGGAGACGGACAATAATTGCAAGGACAAAGGTAGAATCACCACTGTGACAAGTGCTGCTAAGTAGAGGTGACTGATGCAAGAAGAGCCTTTCAAAGAGCTCTTTGCCTCAGCAGAGGTCTGGGGAGGCTTCTTTGAGGAAAAGAGTTGATATCTATCTTCAGGATGCATAGGAGTTAAGGAAGCAAAGAATGTGTTTCAAGAGAAAGAAAAGCACATGCAAAGGTCCTGTGACAGACTATGGGGTGGGTCAGAAGGAAAGCTGAGAGATGATTTAGGAGAGAGGTGATGCTAGCTTAGAGTCTGGAAGGTGTAGGGGGAAATAGATTTATTTGAGAGCCAGTTAGCCAGCTAATTAACAGGATTTAGAGATGTATTAGGTTGAGGAGAGGGAAAATGAAGAAAAAAGAGTGGCCGGGGTGACTCCTAGGTCTCTGGCCTACATGGACATACCATTCACAAAGATGGAACAAAGAACAAGGAAATGTGCTTGGAGGTGGTGTAGGGAAGACTTTAAATTTGGGTGGGCCCCTTGGGTGTGAGATGTCTTCACATCCTCCAAGAGGTGACTCTGCAGGCAGATGGTTCTGAAGCTCAGAGGGGGAAATCTAGGCTGGCACAAGAGTGTTTGGGGACATTGATGGAGCCTCTTCTCCCCTGCTGCAGATCCCGATGTCCATTCTGGAAATCAGCTCCTCCCAGCACCCTGTCAAAGCCGGCCTGTCAGATGCCTTCATGATTCTCAATCCATCCCCAGACGTACCAGGTGAGTCCCCAGGGGTCCAGCAGAGACCTGGACTGGATGGATACAGCTTAGACTGAACCAGGCTATCCGGGGATGGCAGGTAGAGAGTAGATAGATGGAGAGTTGAGTGGGGACTGAAGGAAGAAAGGGGGCATAGTGAGTTGAAACTTTTCTTTGGTAGAGCAGAGGAACCATTTTTTTTTTCCTAATAAAATCTCTAATGGGAGGCACTGCTCTGGCTGATGAGGGAAATGGGATCCAGGGCCCTTCCATGCAGCAGCCCCTTTATTCAGAAAATCTCCGGACAACAAATCAGGGTTTATAAGTCCTCCCAGAAACTGCCATAATTGCCTCCCCACCCCAGATGATAGAAGGAGCATCACCGGAGGCTCCAGGAGACAGAAAAATTAGGTTTCTCTCCCCTCTCTGACCCCCACTCAGTTCTCCTTTCTGAGGAAACCAAGGATACCAGCTTATTTCTAGAGTTACAAGCCTTCAGGTAAATATACCTACTTATATTTAACACAAATGATGGCATATGATGCTGCTGTTCTGCTCCCTAACTAAGTATATCCTGCCCATCATTCCATGTTAGCACATGCCTCATTATGTTTAACAGCTGCGTGACAGACAGCCCATTGTATGGATGTCCGTAACTTGACCAATTTCCTGGGCATGGACTTCTCACTAGTTTCCAATTTTTTTGCTATAACAAATAATGCTGCAGTGAATATTCTTGCAGGTACTTTTATGCCCCTGTGTGAGTATTTCCATAAGAAATTCTCGCCACTTCACCTGCCCCTCTTTGGACCACCTTCCCGAACTCCCAGTGTTCTAGCAAGAGGCTCAAGCAAGAACCTCCAAGGCCCCGTTCCATTGCTGCTGTCAGCAAATGCTCTAACTGGTTGGTTAAAGCCTGTACTGAGCTGGTTTGCTAATCACTCTGATTGTATTAGTTAGCTACTGCTGCATAACCTATTACCCTGACTGCAGCTTAAAACAACAAACACATTATTTCAGAGTTGCTGAGGATCATGAAACAAAGCACGACTTAGCTGGGTGCTTTGGTTCAGCGGCTTTCACAGGCTGCTCTTGAGGTGTTTCCCAGGGTTCATCCTCTCAGTGATTGATGGGGTGGGAGTGGTGAGATCCACCTCCAAGAGCTTTCATGACATTGTTGGTAGGATTCAGTTTTCCACTCAGGTCCTGCCATGTGGCCCTCCCCCTAGGACAGCTCCCAACCTGGCAGCTGGTTTCCATCAGAGCAGGCAAAGGAAGACAGCAGTGGAGGGTGAACAAGATGGAAGCCAGAGTCTCTTTGTAATCTAACCTTAGAAGTTCCATCCCATCACTTTTTGCCATATTCTACTGGTTAGAAGCAAGTCTCTAGGTCCAGCCCACACTCCTGACAGGATTACACAGGGTGTGAATACCAAGAGGCAGGGTCCTTGGGGGCCATTTTAGAGTCTGCTTATCACATTGATTATAATTCCATTCCCGGGCACGGAGCTTTACAATATATTTTTTGATTATCCTCCCAACCTTGTAAGAGAATGTTCAGTAGTCCCCCTTATTCATGGTTTCACTTTCCATAGTTTCAGTTACTCACAGTCAACCACGGCCTGAAAATATTAAATAGAAAATTTCAGAAATAAACAATTCCTAAATTTTAAATTGCATTCTGAGTAGCATGATGAAATCTCGCATCCCCTTGCTCTGTTTCGCCTGGAACATGAATCATCCCTTTGTCCAGCCCATGCTATATACATTCCCCACCTGTTAGTCACTTAGTAGCTGTTTCATTGGAAGATCGATAGTAGCCTAATGCTACATCACAATGCCTACATTATCTACCTCCCTTCATCTCATCACGTAGGCATTTTATCATCACACATCATCACAAGAAGGGCAGTATAGTCTAATAAAATATTTTGAGAGAAAAAAAATATTTTGAGAGAGACCACATTCACATAACTTTTATTACAATGTATTGGTTTTAATTAATTTATTTTATATTAGTTATTGTTGTTAATCTCTTACCGTGCCTAATTTATAGATTAAACTTTACCATAGGTATGTATATATGTATGTATAGGAAAAAACAGTACATATAGGGTTCAGTACTCTTTGCTATTTCAGGCATCTACTGGGGGTCTTAGAACATGTCCCCTGCAGGTAAAGGAGGACTACTGTACATTTGTCTAAATGAGGACATGGAGGTTCAGAGGTGGAGTGACTTGCTTGTTGTCACATAGCTGTGAAAGGGAGAACTGAAAACTAGATCTTCTGTTTTTTTTTAAACCTCAGGGTCCACCATGGAGACTTTCTAAATCTGACCCACCCAGAGGGGTGAATCCTTTCCTCCTCAGTTTCCCAAACATCCACAGCCTCATGTGTACACACCCCAGGCTGTTTGCCAGAAGGACAGTGATGCGCGCTCCCCCATCCCCAGGCATCACTGAACCCTTGGGGCAGGGTCTGGGCTGTTTCATCTGTGCCTCCCTCACAGGGCTTTGTGCACAGCAGAGTCTCAGGAAATGTGTGTTGGATTCAGCTGTTGAATGAGGGTGAGTTAGAGGAAGTGAGATCCCCTGGGAGGGTCTGCATCTGAGGCTGCTCTGTGATTCTGGAATGAAAGGCTGTTTAAGGGCAAGCCCAGGAGGTGTGGGGAGGCGGGGTAAAGGGTGGGGGAGAAAGCACAGTGCACCTGACAAAACAGGAGGGCAGCTGTGCCTGTTCTGTGAGCCCTGGAGGAGGCTCAAGGGCTCTGTTGTGGGAGCTGCTGGCTTCAGTCATGCCAGGTGCTGTTTGCTGAGGTATTGTGTCCACCAGCCAGATGAAGCCTACGCCTGACTCCCAGTCACTGCCCAGCAGCTCCCAGCTTCCAGTCTTTCTTTCCTCTGTCCCCCATTCCTTCTTGTCACTACCAGACAGATCTGGTCTTGTCATTCTCTGACTCTTTGTTGCCTGCAGCATCGAGTCAAAATTTTTAGAGTGGCATTCAAGGCCCTGTGTAGCTGCTCGCAGCCTGACTTTATAGGCTCCTCTTCAAACCCTTTCGGTCATCCACCACTCTGTCTGGGCAGCGTTGGTGTGCACGTTCTGTTTTCCCCGAACATGCCAAGTGCTATCTGCATCTCTGTGACACAGCTCCTCATGTAAAATATCCCCCACTCCTATCGTTTTGTCCCTTGGCAAAGCTCAGACGTTGCCTTCACCATGCAGCAGAACTCATGGTTTCTTCCTCTACTCCCAAGCGCTCTGTTGATGTCTTTAATATTGAACTCATCACACTGCCAGGAACTAGTGTTGCTGAAGGGAATGGGTGTCGCAGAGACCCTGTCCTCTGCTCTCTGCTGACCCCAAGTGAGAACAGGCCTGACACCATTTGAGTTTGAGGGTGAGTGCTTTGATAATTGCAGCTCTTTAGTTTAGGGGTGCAGACATAGACTTTAGGAGGAATATTCAGATGTGAATGGAGCATACTCCCATGCACACGTTTTTCTAGGACAGTTCCCATGGCCTTCACTGGGTTTTAAAATGGGCCATGATTTTTGCTTAGGGAAATGATGGCTTTTATGTGGCTAAGAAGTCAGATTCCTCTGGGTCTGATATTCAACCCAGGAAGTAGAGAATTAGGTTGGATTAGGTCAAGCTGCAAATAATAGTAAATCCCAAATAACCAGGGCTGAAATGAGACAGAAGTTCAGGGAGAGTGCTCTGGTCTGCAGACCTTGTTATCACCAAGATATTCCCATTGTCCAAGCCTCCTGGTCCTACAGAATGGGCGGCATCACTGTGCTTGTACCCAAGCTTGGCTCGTCTCTGCCTGAGGTGCTATGTCTGGTTTTCTACTATTCAAGAATCATCCCCCCGACACACCCTGCACTGAACCCTATGTGTGTGTATGGGGGGAGGACTCTCATTTTACAGCCTCAAAACACTTTCTTCCTACCTCAGCCTGAGGGTGGAGGGAATTCTGCACAGTCTCACTCATAGGGTTGAAGGAAGGAGAGTTTTTCTTACCATTACTTCCTTATATAAACTGCTACACAGGCTTTGGAGCAGAGTCTGCAGAGTGCGCTTTGATGCAGAGAAAAGATTCATGTGCATTTGGCAGCATCCATCTGCAGAGGCACACAAAACACACAAGGTAGCTTATATACTTTTTATTTGGCTGGAGGGGTCCCCAGAAGTCAATATAATTTCCTCTATTCATTTGTTTAAGAAACTTCTTTCTTTCGTGGACAGTTTAAAAGTAACTTTAGTGTAGCCAATGTTGAAACTGACAGATTCTGAATTTGTGGAATCGATTAATGAAGATTTCATTATTAAAGGCTCCAAATTATAGATTGCTCCTTGGCTGGCCCAAGAATGGCCTCAGATGGCCCTAACACTTGGGCTTCTCATTTACCAGAACTTTCCTTTCTTTTCAAAGGCAGATGTGAGTCCAGAAATGTGTCAGAGGCCTGTGCTGTACCTCCGTGCCGGGCTGTTGGGTGGGAGGCCCCGGAACTGACTGCAGAAGAGTGAGAAAGACCAGCCAAGTGAGGGCGTGGTGGGCAGGGACATGTCATCAGCAGATCTGGCCCACTCTGTCTTCTGGCCTCTCTGGATAAAGGACCCTTTACAGTACTCTCCACTGGAGCTTTTTATCCATCCAGAGGCCCTTCTTCCCCTTTGCACTTTTCCATTTTTTCTCTACTCAGCTCTCTGAGTCTTGTCATTTCTTGCCTCCTCTCCTCTCTGTCCCTTTTATACTTTCTTTGTTTTAGTGCCGAGAAGGAATCCTCCTGGGGTCCAGGACCCTGGTTGTATTTACCTCTGGGGTCCCCTGCTGGGGCTTGATTCATAATTATTGAATGAATAACCAAGTGAGCAAAGGAATATATAAAAGAGTGAATGAACACTTGTTCCCAAAGCACCATCTTATACCGTGACCACTCATTTTGCAAGAAAATGTTTTAGGGGCCTGTCAGTCTGATTTTTTCTGACTGATCCAGCTCTCTCCCACTGGTGATTGATGGCAAGGCTTTCTATGTCTGGACCTTAGTATTACTGAATTTTTGATGAGTGGAAGCAGAGATTCAACAGAATGTCTCAAACTGCCAGAAATGTGGCTTTGGGACGGCCTTTGTCTTGGTTCTGGAAGGGGTCCACTGGTCATGCAGGCAGACATCATCGTCCTTAAGTGAGCCCCAGATGTTGCAAGAAAATCCAAAAGCAAATAACTCAGGCAGAGATATTAAGGGTTCTGTTTATAGAGAAATAAAAATATTACCAAAGCCATATACTCAAACAAGCACAAATCGGCAGTCGAAATGAACAAATATTTTTAATCAGAGATATGTTTCCTCACACCCACCCGCCTCCCCCTTTCTACCACACTTGTCCCCCTGCCCTACTGGTAGGACTGTGGAGGGTTCTGGAGGACATCTGACCACCTTTGGCTGGGCCTTCCTTAAGGTGTACCCCCAACTCTGCTGAGTCTAACTGGTGGGGAGACTCGTCCCTAGATTCTGGCATGAGGTTTGCTAGGAGCCCCACTTTCTCTGGCTGCTGCTTGTGTGTCTCTGTCCCTGAAACTGGCTCCCTTGACAAGTCCATGTCTCCATTTGTGCCCTAACCCTGACTCTCTTTGTCCTACCTGTTTCACTTCTGATCAAGGGTGGCTGTCCCCTACATCTTTGCAGATGGAGAAGTCCTATAAGCCAACTCTCTTACTTCGAGCTTTAACTTAGGAAGTGGCATGTTTGGCTTTCTCTGGCCCACTAAGGGTGGCCCTTTCAAGAAAGGCCATAATCTGTGGTGGGCTAGAGAGGAAGGGTGTTCTTCCTTTGGGCTGTGGGCTGACATTATAATAGTGCTGAGGTTTTCATGACTATTTGTAACCCATTCATTCACTCACATTTATTTCCTGAGGCTCTGTTATGTGCAGAGCCTGGCACTAGGGCTTAGGGGACAGAGACAACTAACTTGCGGGCTCTGGCCCTTGGGGAGCATGGTTGTGCAAGTGGCCAGCAAGGTAAATATTGATGGAGCGGTGTAACAGGTGACACAAGACATTGCACAGGGGGCGTGGAGCTCAGAGGACGGACCACTTATTGTGCCTAAAGTTGGGGGAAGTCTTGAAGGAGGGCATGTCTTTTGAGCTGAGCCTTGAAGGATGGGGCAGATAAAGGAAGAAATGTTTACATAGACTCTAGACCCCATGGCCTCAGGCACCTTGGAATTAGACCTGGAGTTTCCCATTTATTTTTTTTATCCTATTACATTTCTGTGCCAATAGGGGTGATTTTTCAGAAGGAGAGATGGCGCCTGGGGGTAGTGGGTGTGATGAAGCTATGAAAGGCTGCCTATGACTTCCTCATCCTCCACCTAGATGTCCTGCAACCCCCAGGGTCACTCAAAGCCCCTGCCACATTCACCTAGCAGTTGGAGTCACACAGGGAAGGTCGGCAGCACAAACCAGCCTAGGCCTTTGTGCGAACTGAAAATTGCTGCCTCCTTTGGGCAGATGAATTACAGAAAGGTGCCTGCCTTCCTCATCCCTGTCTCAGACCCCACCTCTGCTTGGTAAGGGGCCTTTCTTGTATCAAAAACATCTGGAGTGTGTGTGAGTGTGTGTGTGTGTGAGTGTGTGTGTGTGTGTGTGTGTGTGTGTGTGTGTGTGTACGCGTGCCTGTACAGGGCTCCGTGAACCTCACTCCCTCAGCTCGGCTTTTGGGGGGTTCATTCTTACCTTGGACCCTGGTAACCCTGTGAACACTTGGCAGTTACTGCCTGATGTGTACGAGGCTTGCCTCCTGGGCCTCTTCTATCTCAGACTTAGAGTTGTTTCAGGGAAAAATAAACACACAATTACTAGATCTTTGGGACACTGGCTTAATGATTTATTGATTTATTTATTTATGATTGTAAATGTTTCCATTCAACTCTCTTAGAAACAACTAAAGAAAGCTTAAGCAGTGGTGTGCCGGAGAAGCTTGTACAGACTCAAAAGAGGAGGCTGGCCGTGTCTCTTCCCAGTTCCGTGCTCAGTGATTCCAAATCGGTAGCTTGAAATCAGCTACTTTGTCACAGAAATTGGCAAACTTGCACTGAGGACCCTTTCTTCCATCACCCCTCCCCACTCCAGAAGTTAGTTGTTAGACATTTTTCTGCACACACACCTTTGGTGACTTTCTGAAGCTGCACTGGCATAAAGGCTTAAGTTTTAAGTCGTGCCTCTGCAAAAAAAAAAAAAAAGAAAGAAAGAAAGAAAGAAAAAAATTGTGACTTTGGGCAAATGAGTCTTCTCTGACCTTGCTTTTCTCCCTTGTGAAATGGAGAGAATAGTTATGTCAGTCTGTATTCCTCTGAAAGTTGTAAGAGCAAGTGAGAGGTATGTGATATCCAGCAATGTGAGCCCTGTGGGGACAGGGTCAGGTCAATCCTGCATGTCACTGAGTGCTGGGGACTTAGCTAGCCCCTGGACAGGGCAGGTGTTGTACCTGTGTATTGAACCAGTGAATGAGTATAGTGCATGGTGGTGCTATGGTTCTGTATGCGTTTTTCATTTAGACAGTTCTTTTCCATTTAAGGCTATGGATAGGCTCTGTAGATGATAAAGTGTTATACAAAGTTTTACAGTCTATGGGTTAATCTGTCTGGGCCTCGGTTTCCCCACTTGTGAAATGAGTGACAAGACAAATTTTTGCAGCTCTCAACTTGATATATCTGAGTCTCTGAAGCTGTGGCCCATCTCATCACTCATACAACCCACACTGCACGGTGTCCCACTGCTGGGCACGCTTCGGGACTGCCTAGACTCTTCATCCCACCTACCCTTTCCAGCTGTTTGCCTTAGAAGCAGCAAGTCCCCCAACCTGTCTGCAATGGGAGAGAGATTAAAAAAAGCGAAAGGAGGATCAATTTCATTACAAACCATCTAACTCCAATTCAGTTGTCCAGGTGGAGGGAGGCTGCCTTGGAGTTATCATCCTCCCTGGCAGGAAAGGAAGGCCAAGTCCAAAGTCTTCCCACTGCTGCTGTCCACAGGAGCTAGTAGGTTGGGGGAGGGGAGGGACTCTGAGATAAGTACCCTCTGAGAAGTCCTCAGAAGTGGACTGGGAGATCCCCCTCGGCCCCTTCACTCCTAAGCATTGACGTTTCCCCACTTCTCCTGTTACCTCTTCCTCGAGATAGGAGGTGTAAAAGCAAGAAACAGCACCCAGTCTAGACCCAGAAAACAAGGGTTGTGGGGGGAACCCACAGGAAGAGAAGCAAACAACCTGGACCTTGGGGCCAGCAGGGGGAAAGGGAGAGGCCCACAGTGGGCAGTGGGGAGATGGCACTTGATGCTGGAGGGTGAAGGTCAGGGAACTGGGATGTCCAGATTGCCAGCACAGCCCTCTGGTCAGGCTGCCTCTCAGGGGGCTCTCCATTCCATCCACAGGAGTTGCTGAGGAGCTGAAGGACCCAATTGAGAATCATTGACAAGAAATATGCTGTGGGGGTGTGGGGAGGGAGAGAGAGAAGGAAAGAAACATGCCATATTTTTTCCTCATGTTCTTTGGCCACGGTACAGTTTGAGGGGTTGGGAGATGCTGAAAATGCCCTTGAGTCTCAACCACAAGAAAACCAAACACACAAAAGGAGTGGGTGGTGAGAAGAAAGCGAAACTCTCATACTTTAAGTGGCTCCTCTGGTCCAAATACTTTCTATACATGCCTACTTTAATTCTCAGAACAACCTCATAAATATAGTATAACTACTTTCACTTTTGGATGAGGCTCCTTGAGTTTAAGATCCATATCCAAGGTCACGCAGGTAGTAAAGGCAGAGCCTAAACCTCCCCACCTTGTATGGTCCCTCTCCTGATGCAAGGCTTCTCTTCCTCCATGTTCTCGTTGGCCTTCCCACCTTCTTTCCCCTTTCCGCTCAGCCCAGATCAGAATCCGACCCATGGGTAATGGGTAGACAGACCTTACTAGTGACATGTGAGTGGGTAGTGCCAGCATTTCAGACACAAGCCTTTGAGGTAGGGCTGCAGACTCCTGTTTAGTTCCGGGGTGCTTTGCTGGCGTCAATGCCAGTGTGGCTTCCTTTGCATTACATGGAATGTGTTACAAGGACATTTTGCAGTCTCAAGTTTTGGGGGCTGAGGTGTCCGCCATGACTCTGTAGTGGGGCAGTGTGGTATGGTGGCAAGAGAGCATGCTTTCATGCCAGACCATCTTGGGGTCAATCTTGGGTTAAGAAGAGGGAACAATTCCAAGATTGGGGGATAAATAAATGAAAGAAATACAGATGAGATATTCTTTTAAGGAGCAGATGCTCCCCCAGATTCTTTATGTAGGAAGGGGAGCAAGGGGCTGAAGTGCCCAGCAGTTGCACAGGGTACCCTTTCTTTCATGAATGACCCTACTGAGTTCTACTGCCACCTTGGGGAACTTTCCTCCAAGCCACCTTCAGCTGAATGAAAAAATTATATTCTTAACTTCTCTGGGCCTCTAGTGACAAAAACCCAACTCAGACTAGCTTAAGCAGAAAAGGGGATACATTGGGGATACTGAAGTAGTCTACAGAGCCAAAGGAAGAAGAGCTGACAACTGATAAGGCAGGGACTAGGGCATGGCCTGGGACTCCAGAGCTTGGAATGTCAATATTTCTCGTTTCTCTTTACAATGTAGCTTCTCTCTCTGGCCTTCCCTGTAAGACTGGAACCATGTCCATTCACAGACTCTGAGCTTGCATCTCAGCTGCATTACTTGATGGCAAAAGGTTTCTTGGTTATGGTTGAAAAGTCTCAGGGAAGATCTCTGATTGGTCTAGCTTCCATCAGATGCTCAGCCTTGGACCAATCACTAAGTGGCCAGGGAGGCAGGGCCATGGAGGAAGATGGCAGTTCCTGCAGACCACATGTAGGAAGGGACTGGGGGCAGTTCCCCCAAAGGGTATTGAAGAAACAATCCAGAAGGAAGAAGGGGTACTGGGGCAACCAAACACTTAGTGGCCCTTTCCCCTCATGGGGAACTCATTCATAAACCTCAGCCGCTGCCTGCCTGCCTGCCTTATAGAGCCAGAGGAAACCCACCCCAAGTCATAGTTCTTGGGTGGGAATGGGGGTGTGGTGTGAAATATCAGAGCATCTCACATTGCCTTTTTAGAAAAAGACTTCATCTACAGTTCCAGTTTTATCCTTTCAGGGATGCTTGGCAAATACTTCTGTCTTTCTACCTCACAGATGAGAAACTGAGGCCCTAAGGTTATCCAATGAGTCAGAGGCAGAACTCAAATCAGAACTCGAGTCTCCTGACTCTGAGGTCCTGCGGGAAGTTTCTGCAGGGACCAAGGCAGGACATAAGCCTGGCTCCAGGCACTGAGCCTTGCTCTGGCCTCCATCCAGTGGGCAGAGATTCTTCAAAGTCAGCCCATCCATCTGCAGACATGTGCTCACTGTGGGTCAGAGTCAAAACCAGATGTTCACAATCTAATGCCCCCACCCTCCAAATAAAACATAATGACCACACGAGGTGATGAGCATAGTGGGAGGAGGGCACCTGGAGATGCTGCTCACAGGAAGTGGCCCTTGAGCTGGATCCTTGACAGGGAGAGAAGGGGTGAAAATGCATTATGGGTCAAAGGAGCAGGAACTGTGACAGCACAGAGGCATTCGGGGGTGTCGGATCTCCTATGTCCTGACCCTGGGAGCAGCCAGCCTCTGCACTGAGTAGTTTAACCTGCTTATAACCCAAAGCTCTCCTTTCAAGGTCAATCCCTGTCCTTCTGCCTCCCCACAACACCAATATCATTATCCTAGGTCTATGTGTTTATTTCTAGCCCTCAGTTTCACTCACTATAATCTCTTGCCCACTTGTCAGGCTCCAGATATAAAATTCGAAGCCCTCTGCCCATGAAATGTTTCTAATGGCAGGCTCTGCCTCTGTTTCAGAATCTCGGCGAAAGGCCATCTTTGAATACCACCGTGTGGAGCTAGACCCCAGCAAAGTCACCAGCATGTCGGCCGTGGAATTCACCCCGTTGCCAAGTAAGTCGGGTGGTTACCACTGATGAGGGAAGGCACCCCGCTGTCCTGGAAAGGTCTTTGGAGTCAAAGGGACTGAGTGCCATTCCCAGGCCCACCACTGACCCCCATGTGGGTACGGCCACCTAACATCCTGGGCCTCCATTTCTCATTTGTCACATGGGCCTAATGCCACCACCCTCACAGAGCTTTAGTCGGGGTTAGAACCATAGTAGGGAGAGTCTAGGACATAAATGGCAGTTCTGACACTAACTGGCATCTCTCGGGCCTGAGGTGTGGTTTGTGCTTGACATGACAGCTATTAACGCATAATTAAAACCCAGGGAAGATTTACCTCTGATAATTTAGATTGAGCCCCTAGGAAAAATAATATAGGAACTGATTTGAACCATAAGTTTATGAGTCCACAGGCAGAGGCTATAAAAAGATTTAGCCAGCAAGAACCATGGACGCTGGCCCCCTCCCACCCTCATTTCTTACACATCTACAGTGTAAGGCCATGGCCAAAGCCCCAGTTGCTATGTGGACCCCAGAACCAGGGTTGGATGCTCTTCAGCATCTTGTCAGAGCAGCTGTGGAAAGTAAGAGAAAGGAGGACCGCACTCCCATTCTTATATTTTTTAAAGGGTTTTAATTTCTTTTCCTGCCTCATGGTACCTTCCAGTTTCTGAAGCCATGGCCCTTTCCCTGCTGTCTAGGGTGTTTCTTGCTTCTTTTCCCTCTCTTTCCTCTTCCCTAGAGGTTCTTGGAACAGGGGGTGGAGAAAGGAGAGGAGGAGGAGGGCTCTTCTCAAATGCTAGGCCACCTGACTCAGTCAGGGCTCAGCAGGTGTCCTCCCCTGGAAAAGAAGGACCCAGACACCATGGGATTGCAGGGCTGGGACACCCTGCAAGTCACAGCACCACCCCACCCCAGCCATCCTCCCTCTAGACAGAAAGGCCTGAGGCCTGAGAATCAGTAAAACTCCAGTCCCAGGACTTGAATAAAATTTCATGTAGAAGCAAGGATATCCAAGGACAAAGCTAACTGCCCTGGGCGGAAGAAATGAATTGTCCTGGGAATGCATTTCTGGGACACTGTTTATACACATAAGCCACTTCTTACCCCTCCAGTGAATTTTGTGAGCGTTTAATAACATGCAGGATATCTGAAATGCAGATGAGAAATAAAGGTCAGTGGATTTTATGAACACCCCACGAGGTTCCCAGGGTTTGTTCTCAGCTTGATTGGAGCCATTTAAGCGGCCTCCAGAGTCACTGGGAGTGACCAGCCCCTGGGTTCCCATGTTGGTGCAGTGGTGGGGGAGGGGGCAGCACTAACAAGGTCGTGACTGGAGCCCCTGGGAGGCCGGTTAGCTCTATCCTCAGAAAACTGTGCATCCCCTAGCCCAGGCTCTCTGTTTACCTTTGGCTGGGGGAGGACTTAGCCAAAATCTTCTAGAGCTGTGGATGGGCCACCTCCAAGTTATTGCACTCTTTTGCTGGTCTTCTAGAAGAAGGTGATGAAAAGTTGGTGTGGGTTGAGGGTGGGTGCTGGGGTACAGGAACCACACAGAGGCTAAGAGCTCAAATAGACCTCAGTTCACACCCAGACCTACCATGTTTCCTCCTCTGTAAAAAGGGGATGAAAAAAGCATCTATATGTCAATTCTGTGAGCATGTAAACTACTTACCATGGACCCTCTGGGTACATAAGGGAACAAAAGAGCCAGAGCTCTTGTTTTCAGGCTAGGCCAATTTCTGCTTATTTCCTGCCCATGGCTTTCCACCCATCCTTCCAGGGCCCGCAAAATCCTGGCAGATGAAAGGACACAGTGCCATTTACAGCCGGTCCCTCCTACAAAGCAACTGAAGGTGACCACACTGTGCCCACAACAGCTTTTCTCCCACTCACCAAGGGGCGATGCCATCTTGTTGGGGGTTCATGGAATGCAAATTCATTCCCTAATTAATGGATTGTGGTCTAGTCCCATGAAAACTCACATAGAGAAGAAATGTGTGTGATGTTTATTGAATGAGTTGTCATCTTTCTGTAGTTAGTTGTCACCTCTTGCTGCTATCAACATGTCCTGTTCAGCTGCTCATCACATGAGCTTTTCCACTGCATGTTTTCCAGGGGAAGGCCTGTGTGTCCTTGCAATAAAATGCATGGGCTTTGTGGCTGTTGTTTGCCACTCAGAGGTCATTCTGGTTCACTTAAGTGGGTGGCATTCAATTGCAAGTGAACCACTCTTAAAACCCAACTCCTACAGCCCCTGCTCCCCTGGCCTTCTCTGCTCCTCTGCTCCTCTGGCTGGTGCTCAAGGGGTCCGTGCACCCTCCAGCAGCCTGCTCCTACTGACTTCTCTTTTCTTCAACTCTGCCCTGCCCAGGGCCTCCCACGTGTTTCTCCTTATCGCTACCACCTCTGCCTCTCTACTCTGCCCAGCCTGTACGTGTTCTGGCTGCTGTTGGGAACAATCCTGGGACATGATCCTTCTGGGCCTCTGTACAGGCATTCTTCTACTTGGATGTCACCCCCAGAGCAGCTGCCAGCTCCCTTCCTCTTTTCTCTTGGTCTCTGCCCAAGTGTCCTCTCCTCAGAGGCCTTCCCCCACCTCCTTGAATAGAACACATCCTCCACTGTCATTCGGCCTCCTTGTTCTGCTTTACTTTTTTATAGCCTTTCCCACCACCGGAAGCCCTAGTGTAGATTTATTTCTCAATGTATGTGTTAGCCATCTCCACCAGACTGCAGGCTTCATGCAGACAGTGCAGCTGTCTTTTCTGTTCATGGCTGTGTGTCCAGCACGTGGACAGTGCCTGGCCCACGTCAGATGCTCAATCAATATTTGTTGAAAGAATGAATGGATGGATAATGAGCGAATGAATACCTCATAGGGACATTGAGGGGAATTAATAAGACCACAGTCACTATCGACAAGGAGAATTCACTGGGCTCACCATGTAGCCGACACTATTTTAAACCCTCTAGGTATTATCTCATGTCATCCTCACAGATCTACCAAGCAGATAGCTTCATGATCCCTCTCTTATAAATGAGGTACTGAGGCACCAAGAGGTCAAATAACTTCCCAAGTAAGGTTTAAGCCTGGATGAGCAGAGTTGCCAGCACACCCCCAGGGGCAGCCACTTCCAAGAGGAGAAGAAAAAATCGAGTTACATATGCATGGTTTACCCTCACAAACTCAGCACTCAAGACCTCCCAGGAGGAGGTAAGTGAGGAGGTAGAGAGAGGCCAGGAGCGGGGCTCTGAGGCAATCCCTCCATATGGATTGAGGGTCAGGGGTGGGGAATGAGTGCTTTAGACCAGCCCTGGATGGGGTCAAAATGGAACATCTTAAAACATTATTTTCAGTGATTACAGACATAAAACTGTACTATAAACATTATACTTGTTAAGAGACTAGGTATTCATTTTTCCCACCATAAGCAGAAATGGTAATTTTGTGACTCGATAGTGGTGTTAGCGGCAATGGCAATCATATTACAATATAAATGTATCAAATCAATATGTTGTACACCCAAAACTTACACAATGTAAGTTTTGTGTCAAATATATCTCAATTTATTTTAAAAATCCCTTTTGGTACTGTAGTTATAGACAATTGCCCAGAAGTAGAACTTCCTAGACTAAGTGAGATCCCTTTGTACAAGCTTATAGCACTCTGTAATTTTCCTTCATAAACCTCATCAAAATAATAATTATGTGGTTCTCTTTGTTTATCTGTTTTGTGTCTATCTCCCCATATGACTATAAGGTCCAAAAAGGCAGGGACCAAGTCTTACTGCTGAATCCCCAACACCAGTTCAGGGCCTAAACCCCTGGTGACAAAAAGAAGAAAGGGAGGAAAGGAGAGGAGGAATCAGAGCTGGACTCATGAGAGGGTGGCGATAATGACCTCTAGGGCCCTTGCTAGTCCCAAACGCCACAGTTCTATAAAAACCCAGCATTCAGGCAAGTTGTACCTTTTGGAGGCCTGTGGAGAGCTTGGTGCTGAGGGGTCTTCTTCTCTCTTGCAGCATGCCTGCAGCATCGGAGCTGTGATGCCTGCATGTCCTCAGACCTGACCTTCAACTGCAGCTGGTGCCATGTCCTCCAGAGGTTTGTGCCCAGACTGACCCTCTGGCTCCCACAGGCAGACTATGGAGGAGGGGCAGAGGCTGGCACGGCCCCACTCCTTGCCTCAGGCCTCATTGCCAATATAAGGATATATCTGGCCAGTCCACTCCGACCCTAAGGACAACAATGTCACAGAAATGAGTTTCTCCCTGAGGATCAGTTTCTGACTGGTCAAAGTGACTGTATGGCAGGGTCCCTGCGGTGACACTAGGCTCCTGAAAGACCATTCAGAGATTGCAACTACTGCAGCTCCCTCCTCACACCCGGGCGGGGTCGATTTGTCCTAGCCCAAGGCTTCTCAGAGTGTGCACAGTTGCGGTTCTTCTGGAATCAGCAAGGGCACACATAAACTGCAGATTCCTGAGACGTGCCCCCGGCCCTGCGCCCTGCATCTGGATCTCTGGGAGGGAAGCCCAGGAGCCTGCATTTTAACAGGGTGCCTCCTCTGCACTCTAGTGTGTGATCCATCAGCTCAGAGACAGGGGATGATCCAAAGACCCATTACTGTTGGGCGAGAGCACCATGACCCCCAAACAGCCCCCAAGATCTTTCTCAGGGTTTTCTGAAAACAGGATCATGGAAATGTCAGGCCTCTGTGGAAAGTCGGGGCAAGTTACAAAGCTGTATTTGCTTGGTTTTAGAAGTAGAGAAAAGTCTCGATGAGATGCAAGTTCAGGGATAAAGTTCTTAAATCCAGCTCATTTTCCGTTCCTTGTTCTGAAATCATTTCCTCAGATTAGATTCAGAAGTTGAGTCTTGTTCTCCTGTCCAAGATAAATACATGGCAGGAGGAGAAAAATTAATAATTTCTTTGGAGACCTGGGCTCTCATGAGAGTGGGAAGCCCTACGAACTCCAGGAGTCTTTAAGGCAATCTTGAACATCGCAAATTACAGAGTCCCTGCAGCTGTCGTGCATCTATCAGTGTTTCCTTTCCTCCTTTCTAATATCCTTGTGTAGAAATAGAAGCTATCACCTTTATAGCTGGCCTACTTGGCACACTGGGGAGAGGGTCCCTCCCAGGTGTTCCTCTCATGGTTCTTACTCATGCTCTTCTGGCCTCAGTTTGTTTTTCCTGAAACATGGGCTGGGTCTATGTGGTTCAGAGAGAAGTTTGTAAGGAACCCGCTATTATTTTAACTCCTTGAATATCAAACAGCATTTTTGCACAGTGTTCTGGGCCCTTCACACAAAAGGCACAGAGCCTCAGTAAGAATATGTAGGATAGACCCCAGATTGGATTTTCCTGGAGTGGAGACTTGCTATGTGGTCCATCTTGTGCAATTTCAAGTTTGAGAGCCACCATCTGAGTGCGGAAAGAGATTCCAGATGACCTCAGATGAGCCCTGGAACCCTGGGGCTGGCTGCCACCACATGACTCAGCATCCAGCAAGAGCTGAGACATGAGGACTGCAAAATGGGTCAGATGAAAGCAATCCCTCACATTGACACAGCCTCATTTAGCTCATACGCCAATCCCAGAGACCATGATAGTTTAATGAGGGTTGGTCACTTTGGGGGCGGGGCAGGGCTTCGGGTGTGGACACCGCCTTTGCTGTGGTTATGTTAGCTACAGGACAGAAAAGTTTCCTCAGAGCATGCAAGGCTGATGTGGTTCTGGAAACCTCTGGCTCTCAGATACCAATGGGTCTGGGCTCATCCAAGTATGAGATCCTCTTTGCCAGCTCTCTCTGGAGCCTCAGTTCCAACTAAGAGCTGACTCCAGGTCCCTAAAAAGCCAGAAGGCAGGGCTGGTATGTTGGGGCTGGCCACCATGGTCTCTCCCACCAACATCTGCTTGCAGTCACCATGAAGGATCTCAGCTATTCTTTCTCTTCCACCCGCTCTGCCCTCTGCAGCCTCCCAGGGTGTCACCTCCCAGGTTGTCCCTCCCTGCACTGGGGCTGGATCTGATTTAAACAATTTCACTTACCATGGCAGGGGGCTTCCTTTCATCCCACATTGTCCCCCAGTGGCCCATTCTGCAGTCTAAGGGTGACCTTAACTCCAGGATTTGGCTCAGAAAATGAAGGACATAATCCTTGCCTTTCTATACTATTATGAGAGTCCCATGAAACAGTGCAAGAGCAGCATGTGGCTGGGGCAGCACCTGGCATTCAGGAGGCACTCAATAAATGGCTATTTCTTACGCCTTCTTCTTTGAATCTGGGTTGGGTGGCTCTGAGCTTAAAATGTGATTCTCTTAGACCTATTTTGAAGGCTTGGTCCTTGAAAGAATCAATGTGGCCTAAAAAAATTTTAGTTCCCAACTCCCAATAGTGCCCCAAACTTCTATCCCCCACAGTAGTGGGCATGGGGGACCTGAGAGAGGGGGTGTGCATGGCTCAGTTTAGCCATTGCTGCTGCTGAGGCATCTTCAGAAGGAAAGGCTGACAGTGCCTGAAAGCCTTGGCCTTCAGCCTCACCAGGTCTAGGGCAGATGGGCAGGCAGTTGCTGGTGCAGAAAGTTAACTAGCCATGAATTCTTTCTCAGCACTGTTGGCGCATGATGTTATTCTTCCCATGCAGATGTCCCTGCACTTGAGTGGGGCTTGGTTGATTCCCTGGCACTAAAGAGTGAAGATGGGAAATTAGAGCATGATGACATGGAGAACATTATCTGGTTCATCCTCACGCCCCCACCCCTTCCTAGAGGAGCACTTGGCATCTTCCAGCCCCCCAGCTGAGCTGCATGATGTCCACTCGGGGGACCCTGGTCATCCAGTTTTTAATCTCTCCCAGCCTATGGCAGGACCTTTATTTCTGCCCCTTAAGAATCACACGGGGGTGTTGTCTTAACCTGCTATTGTCTACCTTCACCCAGCCTCTCCTTGCCAATTTTAGGCCCTTCCACAAAAAAAAGAGGTCTCGGTAAATAAACGAAACTTCCCTAGAAGAGAGCGTGTGTGTGAATTTCATAGATTCTTAGCAATTTCATGGCAGCTTAGAGTTAAGGAAGCCTGAAGGGTCACAAGGATCATGTAGTCCATCTAGCCCCCTACATACCTACATCTGGGCAGATGTGGCCGTCATTCTTGGGAATTGGGTCAGAAAGAATTTCACAACCTCCCCTCCTTATGGATAAGGACTAGAGAGGGTGGGAGGGTCTCACTTCTGATCCCATAGCCACCTGGGGCTGAGGGCACCTGCCCATTCATCTTGGGGAGCTTGACTAGCCCTGGGAGACTAGCCCCCTCCTCACTGTCATGGGAGAGCTGTTGCTGAATAGGGGGGAAATGAAGGAGAGGGCTTCTATGTCAACACCCCCCGCAACACACACACACACACACACACACACACACACACACACACACACACACTTATCTCTGACCTTTGCTTCCCCTGCAGATGCTCCAGCGGCTTTGATAGATACCGCCAGGAGTGGCTGGCCTACGGCTGTGCCCAGGAGGTGAGAGGCTTAAGTGAGACAGGCTGTGGGGAACAGTAGGGGCTGTCAGCAGACTTCTTCCTTGGTAGCTGCTTTCAAAGTGTTTTTGGCTCTTCTCCCCTCTACCTGGGGCTTGGGTCCCCTGGGAGACTCTACCCTCAGGTGACTGCTGGGGCTCCAGCCATCAGGCTTTTGAGGGAGGCAGTAGTTCTGGGAGTGAGGAAGGTTATTGCAGGCTCCTCCCATTTAGAATCCCATGCAGGTTCCTTCTCACTGCTGGAATTCCAGGGTGCTCCACACTTTGATTCTGGATTTGATGCTCACACCTTGTACTCACACCGATAGACCTATTCATCCATGTGTCCTTTTTCCTTCCCTTCCTCTCTCCATCTCTTCTTGCAGTACCAGCACTTCACTTCATTCTGCCCTGCACTTACTCTGATTTAATACTAACATGGCCCCAGGAGCTGGGGGCCAGTTCCCCACTTATCTGAGTGGAAAAATAATTCTCAGAGAGGTTTATTAACTTGACCTCATGAGATTGTGAGGTACCAGGCCCACCATTTAAATGCAAACCCTCAGACCCCCTTGCCAGCCACTCATCAGTGTCTGTTTTATTAGTAGAGCCGGGGGAGCTGCCCTTTTCTTGCCTTAAAAAAAGTGTCCAGCAGTCCACTTTTGATGTTAGTTGTAGATGAATGTACAGATTTGCTCTATTTATTTAAACTTGGCATCTCAGCTTTTTCCTTGAGGAAGGATACAACAGACAAATAAATTGCCTTGGAAGATAAGATGCTTACAGGATAAAGTTGAAGGTTTAAAAGCATTCAAGGCTCAGCTTTGGTTAGATTACCACGCTTGGACCATGGACTAGAATTTTAAGTTTTCTGGCTGTTGGGGGATGAAAGTGTCCCCACCATTCTCGTGTTTGTGGCATGCCTGCTGTTGAGGCCTCTGTCCAGGGCAGCGCTGGGTCTCTCTTACAGGCAGAAGGTAGGACATGTGAGGACTTCCAGGATGAGGACCACTACTCACCCTCCCCTGACAGCTCCCTCAGCCCCTTTGATGGAGACCTCAGCACTACTTCCTCCTCCCTCTCCATGGACAGCCTCACCACAGAAGGTAAGGGTGGAGAGAAGGAGGGGAGAGGAGCCATGGGGAAGGGCTACCTCCTAGACCATCACTGTCCCCAACAGGGATTATCTCAGGGAGTAAGAATTGCCACATCCATTCACAGATGAGCAACCTGAAGCTCAGAGAGTTGGGGTCATTTGCTGATAAGAAGCAGAATCAAGTTTAGAACCAGTAGACTCCATACCCAGGCTCTAACCACTGTGCTGGCCCATGTCAGGGCTGTGGGATGGAATTCACCGTGGCGAGGGGAAAAATTACGTCCAGCCCAGGGCCGGATATTTTATATAGGATCTCAGTTGATCTTACTAGCAATCCTCACAGAACCTGTGAGGTCTTATCCCTCTAGCAGGTGTAAATTCAGTACACACATTCAGACGTTTCTCTAACTTCCAATCCTGGCTCTCAACCCTCACTCAGCTGGAGTGCGAGAAATCTCACCTCAGCCCTTTTTGGAGCTGGGCTCCTCACCCTGTGACCTTGTGTAGCAGAGGGTCAGAGTAGGGCAGCTGTGTTCATCTTGGTCGCTGCTGATCTATCCCTGCCTCTTCAGGCCTGGTTGTCCCCAGGGACTTCTCTGCCATCTTGAGGCCTCTGGGTCTTCTTGAAGCTGCTAGAGGTCCATCCACCTGGAGGCACCACACTTGGTCTCTGAAAGCCTGTGCAGGCCCCTCAGGATCTCTGGCTAGAGCTGAGAAATTTCTCTATTTTACTGGTTTTCATGCAATCTAGGTTTTAGCACCTTGCCCTTAGGCTAAGACAAAGAGACCTGTGGGCTCTTACTACCTCCTCTGAGCTAGATGCTTCCTAGAAAGAGAACATTGTAAAGGAAGAAAGGAAACAAGAAAGAAGTTAATAATGTAAAACATTATTCAGCCACGGTCCCATTTTATAGATAAGGAAATGGGTTCATAGGGGCAATGTAGTTTATTCAGGGTTAAGTGGTAGAGGTAGAGGGGTAAGTGGTAGAATGTTCTTTTCATGGAGTCCCTGCCTTTCTAAATACAGCCCAGAGAACTGGAGAACTAGGGCAGGAACTCATGGACCTGGCCAGAGGGGAGTCATAGAGGAAAGGACAAATGACAGCGTGGAACAGACAGTGTGCTAGGTTATGTCCTAATGTTGTACACACATTAATAATTAGTTCTCGTCTTCAGCCATGCCATGCTGAACAAGCCCGATCCCATCTGATCTCAGAAGCTAAGCAGGGTCAGGCCTGGTTAGTACTTGGATGGGAGACCACCCAGGAAGACCATGTGCTATAAGCATAAAAAATAAGGGATTATAAGCATACAAGGTCCTTGCAATCTGTGAAGTCAACTTAAAAAAAAATGAATTCTCCTAACAATCCTGTATGCTGATGCTTTTTTATCCCCATTTTATATAGAAGACACTAAGACTCAGAGAGGTTGATGACTTGCCCAAGGTCACACAGCCAGGAAGAGATCTCAGCCAGGAATCAGGTCTCACCTGGCTCCAAAATCAGCCATCTTGCCCATCGACCCCACTACTTTTCTCAGTGTAGAAAGAAATGGAAAAAGGTCTTCATGAATTCAGGGAACAGGGGAAAATAGTGAAAGGTGAATAAACAAGACAGATTCATCTGGCTGCCATTACTCAAGTTGCCCAGGAATTGCAAGGAGCTAGTTAAGGCCTGGTATTGAGAACAGAGTTCCTGCTGGTGCTGTGGGGGATTAAATAAATTAACTGCCCTCCAGGGAGTTAATAATCAAGTCCAAGGTGACCTTCCAATTAAAGGAAATTCTACTTAAAAGGAAGAACCCCCTGCCAGTCACCCCTGAATTACCCCTGCGTGTTTATGGTGGGCACGCTCAGAGCTCAGCGCTTGAGGGTTTACTGTCTGATGAGCCAGAGTGTCAGAGGCCAAGTGGCTGTGGTGGGTGTGGAGAGCCTAGCACATGACATGTGAGGACCAGGTACAATTCATGACTTAGAATTATTTTGCCCCTGACAGTCTGTTTCTCTCAGGTTACTGTTGTGGTGGGCTGTCCCCATACAGACGCAGCATGTCTTATTGGCCAGTTTTATTATGTGTGTATCTCTGCCAGCCAGAAATGTCTCACTTCTGTGTGCCGTGTAATAGTCCTCAACAGAAAACATTAGTTAGAGTGAGGGCAATTCTGGCTCTATGTCATTCCAGTCCTGGAGGAGGCGGCAAAGATTTTCAAGTTACATTTTAAGAAAAAAATATTTTGATGCTGACTTTCCCCACACCCAATTCTCAGGGCATCTCGGCAAGATAAGTTTCAGTCACCCTCCTGCCTATGTGATTACAACCCGCACAGGGAGACTAGTGGAAGCAAACAAATGACAGTCTATCTCGGGGTACAGGGAGGGAGAAGAAGGGGGTATAGAACTCCAGTCAGAGGGACCCGCTTGCTCAGAGCAGATCTGAATAAAAGAGAAGTCAGTGGGAGCAGGCTACTGGAGAGCGTGTGGACCCCTTGGGCACCAGCCAGACAGAGGAGCAGAGAAGGCCAGGGGAGCAGGGGCTGTGGGAGTTGGGTTTTAAGAGTGGTTCACTTGCAATTGAATGCCACCCACTTAAGTGAACCAGAATGACCTCTCAGTGGCAAACAACAGCCACAAAGCCCATGCATTTCATTGCAAGACACACAGGCCCTCCCCCGGAAAACATGCAGTGGAAAAGCTCATGTGATGAGCAGCTGAACAGGACATGTTGATAGCAGCAAGAGGTGACAACTAACTACAGAAAGATGACAACTCATCCAATAAATATCACACACATTTCTTCTCTATGTGAGTTTTCATGGGACTAGACCACAATTCAATAATTCGGGAATGAATTTGCATTCCATGGACCTCCAACAAGATGGCATCTGGGAACCATCCCTTGGTGAATGGGAGAAAAGCTGTTGTTGGCACAGGGTGTTGTCCTTTAGTTGCTTTGTAGAAAGGGCTGGCTGTAGGTGGCACTGTATCCTTTAGTCTGCCAGGGGTAGATGTGGATTGGGCTACAATGTATTTTCAATGGTCTAGATTGGAAACAAGTTGATTTGAATCAAATTAATTTGCCCAGTGATGTTTAGAGTCAATATTGATTAACCAATTCATTAGTTTCAACTTGCAATAACAAAATAGACTCAGAAGTATGTGTAAATACCTCATTCATTGAAATTCCTGAAGAAAACATAGCTTTCTAGTATAAGTCTATAACTGTTTTGTTTTGATTTTGATTTTTAGGGATGCTTTAAAGATCTGATTTCTTTAGTATCATGTAATAGTTAAATGATGCTTTACATAGTCCCAAAGTCAAATCTACAAAAGCAGGTATATTCAAAGAAGTTCAGTTCCTAATTTTATCTCCTTCATCTTCTTGCCTCTCTTCCCTATAAAAGAACATTTTTAAATTTGATTTTTTGATATTTTAAGATTTACTGGAAATGAATAGCAGAGCAGGATGCCATATCCAGGCGTGGGAATGGGGGGTAGCTAGTCTGGGTGTTGAGGAGCGCACAGTATAGAGAAACAATGGGACCCGAGATGCTGCAGAAACAGGTCCCAAATGCAATGGGACACTGAAGAGAGCCACCGATGTGTCCTCCAGGTAGTGACAGCGCCAGGGCGAGGTGAGGCAAGTGAAGCACTCAACATTAGGTGTAAAATTTCAGGAGGCACACACACTCACAAAGCAATAATCAGGATAAATAATATTTTAATGCAATATTTGTAAAAACCAAAATTAATGCCAAAAATTCCATGATGAACAAAATATTAAAATTTTTATGTAAAGACAGGATTAGATACTGCTTCACTTGTCTCACCCTAATGCCAGCACTAACCCCTACACAGAGGGCAGTTTGGGGCTGGGACTTTTGAAAGAGGGACCATGAACAGGAGGAAGGGCATCTGCTTCAGGAGGAATAGAATTGGCAGCAGCTCAGAAGCATGCAAGCCGAGAGTGTCTGGAGAGCCTTGGGTATCTTCTTATAGCCACTGCCACAGTGTTGAGTTGTGGCGAGTAACAGAAAGAAAGAAGATTGGGGACAAATTGCAAGCTCCTTAAACACGTACGAACAAAAGGGAGACAATAAACCCTTTAAAAATGACATAATGGTGAAGGTGCTGGAAGGGGAAGAGGAACAAAATGCTTGTTGTCAGTGTAAATTGTGGACTGGTTCTATTTGTTTAAAATGTTGGTGCTTAAAGCAGTCACCTGCAGTCATCTAGACTGGTCCCTGTCCGTGGCCTGTTAGGAACTGGGCCACACAGCAGGAGGTGAGTGGCAGGTGAGTTAGCGAAGCTTCGTCATTATTTGCAGCCTCTCCTCAGTGCTAGCACCACCACCTCAGTTCATCAGGCATTAGATTCTCAGAGGAGCACCAATCCCTGGTGCTAAAAAGGTTGGGGGCCGCTGGTCTAGAGCATTCCCCTGACAGAGAACTCATACTTTCCTTTCCCCATATGACAGCGGGGGGAGGAAACACAGGAAGAGTCAACCGCTGGAACTTATTTAGGAAGCCCCAGAGCGCACACCTTGGTGAAGTGTGTGGGTATGGAAGTCTGTGGCCGACATTGTACCCTGGGGGAAGTCTTAAGGCAAATCTGATTTTGTGACACATTCACCCCTCCTCCAGTCCTTCCTCAGCTTCCTGTTGCCCCTTAGGAGAATGTGGAAGGTCCTTAACTTGGTTTTCAGGCAGTCTTCCCTCCACCTCCAATCTCACCCTCTCCACCCCACAGCCACACTGAACTGCTCTTTTATTTCCCAACTGGCCAAGTCCTTGCTGACTCTGGCCCTGGCCATACTCTTTCCTCTGTTTGGAACACTGTTCTTAGCCCCATAGCTCACCCCTCCTTTGTGACCCCTTTGTTGAGTAAGGCCCCCAGCCAGAGCTTTATTTTGTTGGAATGTAATTGTCCCTCCATACCCCCTTGTTAACTCCTTGAGGGCAGAGACCAAATGTACCCCCAACACCTAGTCTCAGTGCTTGGCTCATAATTAACACTCAATATTTATTGAATGAATGAACGTGAGAGTAGGAAAAGTTGGCTTGTTCATGGCCTTCTACTATTATAATCCTGGGTGACTTTGAGCAAGTCACTTTCTCTCTTTGTGCTTCAGTTTCCTTGCCTCTGAAATGAAGGATTGGACTGAATGTCCCTAAAGTCCCATCCGGACCTAAAGTGACAAAGCCCATAATGATTCTACTAATCTTGTGCTTTTTCTCCTTTCTCTTGGAAGATGACACCAAGTTGAATCCCTACCCAGGAGGAGACGGTGAGTATGGTGAGTACAGAGCTGCCTGCCCCTCCTGGTCAGACCCATTGCCTCTTGGACCCGCCCCAAAAGAGGGTGCAGCCATCACCTGACCTCTTTGCTTTTATTCTGAGTCAGGGAGGAGAGAACAGCAGCCTGAGCTTCCCAAAACTCCTGCTGGGCAGGAAGGCAGGGGACTTCTGCACTAGGTCCCTTAGCCTGAAGGAACATGTGTTGACATCTAAGCATTTCCCATCTCAGTCAAAATGTAGTTCTTCTACGGACCTCTCTGCTCTTGAATATCCACCACTCTGAAAGAAATGAGAAGAGGAAGGAAGGGCTGGCTACAAGGGCAGGCATGGTGGTGTGGGGCCTGTGGCCCTCTCTCTGCCTCTTGCCCCCATGGGCCTCACAATCAGTGAGGGGTGGAGAGCAGCTTCTTTCACATTAACTTTCCTTTGATTCTCAGCCTTCATTTGTAGAGAGTACATAAAAGTTGTCCACCACAATTTTTATAGGGTGCCAGAAGGTGGGGTGTCCTGCCCCAGGGTTACCTGGGAGGGTCATCTCGCTGATGACATGAGGTGGCCCCACCTACCCTGCCCTTCACTGAGAGCCATCTCAGGCCCTTGCTGTAACCACAGCAGTGGGGACATGGAAATGCTTTCCAACTCCAGGGCCTGGGAGGTCTGGGGTCCCAGAAGGAGAGGAGAGGCTGGCTGTTCATGCAGCACAATTTGATCGGGTCTCACGTCAGAGACAGAGCCATCACTCCTCTGTGTGTAGCAGGTGTGAGCGTGCATGTGTGGTGAGAGCAACATTCCCTTCGCTCTGTACCATGTTGGTCGTCAGCCCAAAGCCTGACCATCAGATCATCAGGGTCACTGCAGGCTTTAGGCTGGTGGATTGCCAAGTCAGGGGAGACCAGCTTGGGGCATGTCACCTCAATTCTCCCACCTGTTGGCAGATAGAGCCACTAACCGTGCACTGAAGTGCCCTGGGATAATTCCTCCCCTAGGTTTCCTCTGCTTGCAGAGAAGAGGAGTTGGGGAGGGCAATGACTTTGGATGCAGGCAACATCCTACTAAAAATCCCCACACCTTGTTGACTCTCATCCCACCTACTAGATTTGTAAATAAGATTAGATATCCTTCTTGTTTACATGCTCATCTGTCTCTATTTCATTATCTCCACATCCCTCTAGGGTAGGGAGAGGAAGCAAATAGCCACCCCAGGTAGTATCAAAAAGTTAGGCTTGAAGTAACTGGCATTGACTGTGTCCTTGGGCAAATCTCTTTACCTCTCTGTATTTTCATTACCTCAATCACACACATGAAGGGTGGAACTAAATGAGCTTCCAGCTGGATAGTCTATGAAAATACTCAGTCTCTTCCTTGGGATATGTTTCAAATGCTTGGGATATTCTCAGAGAGTGTCTGCTGGTTTATTAGCCCTCAGATGACCTAGCTCATTTCTTTTACTGAGCTCCTACGATGGGTTGAGCATTTTTTTCTAAGAGCTGAGGACATAGATGTATAAGACACTATTTCTGCCCTTCAGGAGGTCACAATCTGGTAGTGGACAGTGACAGGAAAAAATATGGCCATTTTGCTATCATAATACCTCATACTTTTTTAGGTCATCCAAGATACCAGCCATGGTCCTCAGTACTTGACATGAATTATCTCATTTTAACCCTTACAATAACCCTAGCAGGTAGTTATTATTATCCTTGTCCTACAGAAGTGATAACTGAGACAGAGAGAGGTTAAATAATTTGCCTAAGTTCACACAGCAAGTAAGTGGCAGAGCCTGGATTTGAACTCAGGCAGCCAGATTCCAGCTCCCAAACTCTACCATCACATACGCTTTGTGAATTCCTTAAAAGTCCTGATGTGGCATGGATATCAGAGAGGATTTCTTCTATGATCCTTATTAGACATTTAGACAGCTTTAAATGGTTTTGGAAAAACTACCTGAACCATGCCAAGTTAATGCAATGCCCATGATTCCAGTCACTCCAGACCCACCTTTTCATGCATTTGGTAAATAGACCCAGAGGTTCTGTTGGCTTTCATCTCTAGACTTTGTCAGAACCCAGGACTCTGTGGCCCCACCTTCCCTGCTCCCTTGAAGCTGCCCTGCTATAACTGTCTTTCCACAGGTCTTCAGGACAACCTATCCCCCAAGACAAAGGGCCCCCCACTGCACCTGGGCACCATTGTGGGCATTGTGCTGGCGGTCCTCCTTGTGGCGGCCATCATCCTGGCAGGAATTTACATCAGTGGCCACCCCACCTCCAATGCTGCACTCTTCTTCATCGAGGTCAGTGTAGAAATTGGCCACAGCTCCGCTGTCTGCTTCTGCATCAGCATTTCCCCAGCCTTTGGGTACCTGCCTCTCCCATCTCATCTCTTACCCACCACATGCCTGGCTCCTGTTCTCACCTGAGGAACCCTCATCAACTGGCACACTCACAGTGGTTAGTGCCCTCTTAGCCCCCAACTCCCAGGGCTCTGCACCTCAGAACTCCCTCAGTCATCCTGTCCTGTCTGCTTTTGCTCTCCCATTTATAAGATCAGAAGAGGCCCCGGGGTAAAGAAAGAAGGCCAAAAGTGCTACACATGCCCACTTAGTGATGTGCAGCCAATCCCTAATGATTTATGGTCTGTCATGGCCAAAATTCCAGGCTCAGTGCTTATTCAGAGCCATAATGGAACTGAGGTCTTTGCTGATTTGGCTGCTGCGTGAGTTTTTTGATTAGTTATCGACAAACTATAATGAGTTGCACTCTGGGAGCATTCACTGAGGATGCTATAGTTTTTCATATCTCAGAATTCGGAAGAGCCAGCCCAAGATATATGGGAAATAAGGCCCAGGTCCCTTCGCTCCGGGTCACAGAGCAGCTCTTGCCCCAGCCGTCTTCTCTCAGCCTCCCACGGGTTTTCCGCACAGTGCAGTGGTGACACCTCTGTGACCACGGTCTCCTCCACAGGCTGCACAAGCCCACTGACTTCAGGTCATTCCCTCCTTTTGTTTAGACACCCCCTGTTTCTTGGGAATCCTAACTAGTTATTCTAAGTCTTAGCCTACTGAGTGCCACCTAGGGAACTACAGACCCCAAGCCACAGGGATGCTGATGGTGCAGGTCTGAGGCAGGCCCAGGAATCTGCATTTTCCTAAGTCTCCCTGCTGACTTTGATATAGCACCTATACTGTCTGGAGGGTTACCTTGGTATTTCCAGAACCTCCCAAATTATTCCATATCTCTCCCACTTCCTCAATTTCCACAGTCTCGGGGCTCTGTGTGTTGCTAAAGGTTTCACCAATGGTCTACTGCAGCCCACACAATTCTGCAGCTTTCCAGTGATTGAGGGGTTACAGCAGGGACCTGTCTAGAAAGAGGGGCCCTAAGCTTCACCCGGCTTTCAGTAGACCCCCAGTGTTCTTGAAAAGAGTCTCAGCATCCACCACTGTCCTGGGGGGTGGTCCCCACTGTGTGAGGTCATGCCTGCTGACTGTGGTCTGTGCCCCCACAGCGGAGACCTCATCACTGGCCAGCCATTAAATTCCGAAACCACCCCAACCACTCCACCTACACAGAGGTAGAACCCTCGGGCCACGAGAAGGAAGGCTTCGTGGAGGCCGAGCAGTGCTGAGAATACCAGGTTGCCCCTTGGAAGGGCAGGACAGAAGACCCGGGGACCCTCAAAACTAAGAGTCAAGCAAAGCAGAGAAGTGATTTTTCTTAGCCTCCTCTGAACATACTCTGGCTGGGAAGATAGCACAAGAGTTTGTGGTGCCAGAGCTACAGTTTGGCCATCACATCCCAGATATGAAGCAGGGGGGGGGGCAGAAAAGCAACCATGTTGAGTTTTTAAGGATCAGTAACCTAATTTCATCCTGTTTCAATGAAAGTGATCATGTCTTCTGGGGCTCTCAGTGGTCTACTGTGTAGCTGCCCCAGAGGCCCCCTCCCATGTGGAGATGGTCAGATGCCTGCCCCTGGGCACCTAATGCTCCTGCATATGACACAAGAGCACAGAAATCTCAGCCACTGCATTCCAGAGTCCATAGACTCAAGAGCTGGTCCTCCTGGCTATGGATTCGACGCATTCAGTCCCCGCTTCTGGAAGTCTGGAGAAGACATTCTCTCCATCTATTAAACACAGGTACAGCTGCTCTCAGCAATTTCCCAAGCCATCGAATGGCATGTTGTCATCAGGGGAAAGCCAAAGGAGAGGAGAGAAAAGAACTGGTGGGGAAAATTTCATCTTTAAGCTTTGCTCCCTCAGCTTGCCCTTTCTGCTGAGAACCAGTACTTCTGCATCAGACGTGTGCAGTGCAAGTCACGGCTTTACCCTAGCTGCACCCAGCCTCAGCCAGGCAAGCCATGCGGAGCTCTACATGCCGATGCTACATTTGGTGTCCGTTGTATTCACTGGCCTGTTCTGTCAGGGCCAGTAAGTACCTCCAAGAGGAGAGCTTGCCTGATTACTGTTCTTCCTCTTCTGAGCTGGATTTTGATAACCATTAAAGAGAAACAGCATGGTTTCTTGAGATATACCCAGTAGGGAACTTCAGTCAGAGTCTGTTGAGAAGCAAAGCTGCCTGAGTGTTTGGGACAGAGTACTCTAGCATGGGAAGGAGGAACTTTATACCTAAAACCTTGACCTGGAAAGTTGCTTTCATCTCTCTAGCTCTGCCAGAACTTTGGAAGTAGAGAGTTTAGGCTCCCGAACTTGACCTGATTTTAAGGGAATTCTGTGCCAGAAATGAGTCAGGGCTGCTTCCAAAGTGCATTTAAAATGAAAACCTATAGCTCATCCTCATTCAAAGTAAAAGATATCAGCAGTAAATAAATGTTAAATCACAGTCTCCCTTTAGTCACACTACCTTTATGCATGCCATCGGTATGCTGCAGAAGAAAGAAGTTTAAGTACACGGCCTCCTCTGGAGGTGGGGGTAGGGAGTCCACAAATAACCAGACACATCTAAACATCTGACAGGTGGTTTTCCAGACACGCCATGGTTTATCCTCTGTGAGGACACTAATGACAATCAGAGTAGGAAAGAAAAAAGACAATTCAGCAGAGGGAATAAAGTTCTTTTCAAGTTTCTGAGGGACAGAAAGGTCTGTAACAGAGCTCTCTTAGTGAGAGAAGTGCAGCCAGGCCCTGAGATGATTTGGGCTCCCAGCACTCCTGGTCAGCAGGAAGGTGATTTTTGCTCTTGACTGACTACCAAAGCATCTATGAACTTTATGTGTCTAAAATGGCCAGTGGGGCCATTCTGTTGTGACAAAATGCAGTGCACAGTACCATTTGTCCCAAACCCAGCATACTTCTTCCCAGTGTGAACTCTCCTAGCTGTTCTGGATTCCGAAACAGAAAGAACACCGAGAATGGAAAAAGAAGCAGTGATGCTCTGAGGCCTCTGCCATAGCCACCAGTGCCTCTGTCAGCCCCGTCAGAGAAACCTGGCTGACTGCAGGGATGACAGTGGGGAGGGCTATGTGGCAGCAGGTAGCCTGGTCTGTTTATAGCAAACAGCATTAAAGATAAGTCTCTAAAAGAGGCCTCTGGATGTCTCAAGCCACAACATGTAGCCCAGTGCTCCCAAGAAATAGAGCCAGGCACTCACAGAGTTAATGCTGGTCCTAGCTCTTCTTACGATCTCTCACGAGACAAGTATTTCTTAGACAGACCTCAGAGGAGCTTTATTCTGATGTTTAGAGCTGAGTAGCTGTGGAGAGTGACCAGAAGGAGGCTTCGGGATCTTGTGGTCAACCCTCCAAGTTTGGCCGACAGTCCAGGAAGGCAAAGTAGCATTTCACACTACTGTGCACGAGCAACCACAGAGAGCTTATAGACCTCCAGGCCCCACCATCCCAGAGGCGTATGCAATCTCCAAAGAAAACAGGTTGGTGACAGGTACCTTCTCCTCATGATATCTCTGGGCATCCTAACAGAGATCCTAGTGGATGGGGTATGAGGTTCAGCACTACCACAGGAAGCTTTAACCATGTGAAATAAGGTTCTGGAAAGCCATCCGTGTTGTATCAGAAATCGAATTGTCTCAGAGAAACTCTGTTTTACACTACAACCCTTACAAAAGCCAACAAGAGCATGGGAATAAGAAGAGGAATGAAGCGTCTGAGTGTGAGAGGGGCCCCTGGTTCAGGCTATGGGCATGACCTCATTCTCCTTTAATCAGCCACTCCTAGATTTGTGGGCATGTTCAGGGATTCTGATTCTAGAACGTGAGATCATATGAGCCCAACCATCAACCCCAGCACCTAGGAATGCCCTAGCAATCCACTGACTCTGGAGGCCACTTCTTCAGGTTTCAGCCTGGAGCCTGAGGTTAAAGATGTCCTTTTGTCACTATTAGAGTTTCTCAGTGGACCTACGAAAGCAATTTTTAAAATTCAGTATGTTTTACCAGAGCTCACTCTGTAATATATTCCTGTGTGTGTATATGTATATATTTAAGCATATATATACATAGGCACATATACATATACATATATACATGTGCATGCCCACACGTGCATTTTATCACTAAAAACATTGAAGCTGTAGCTATGCTCAGCCTGTAGTTTAGTTTGTTAAATTAAGACTGGCAACTGCCAGCCACACTACTGGAAAAGCAGAGTGTTCACCACTTGAGCTAAGACTCTCCTCTCCGGGTCCTGGAACAGATAACAGATTTGCTGAGAGCACTGATCAGCAGCTGCACCCCAACTCCCTGGCCTTTAGAAGCAACACCAGGTAGAATCACAGAAACCAATATTTCTCTTTCTTTCTTCATCCTCACTGCTCCCCCACCCCTCCAACAAAAACCTACCTGATTTTACAGCACAATATGAGAGATCTGAGGATTGAGGACGCCCTGGCTGTCCTTAATACAATGTACTCATGGATTTAATATAAACTCTCTGCATGGATTCTCAGTGTTAATAATAAAAGGCAACATTCTTTTACAACTTCTGCTGTGTGCAAAATAAAGTGCAAAGGATTTTGAGTGACATTCTGCAAATCGCCACACATATCTTAAACCCAATGACTTCCATCTTCTCTACAGATCTTCACTTAAGCATATAGAAACAACCGCCAGCAATCTGCCCAACAGGAGTGCTTTTCCCAACCTCCTGTCTCACCTCCAGAAGAAACATCCTAGAAAGAGACCTAGTATTTGTTTATTTGGGGTTTGTAAATCCCTAGAAGTAAACCTCCTGGGTTTCTAATCTACAGTCTAGAGTTACAAAATAAATCTGTATAAATCGATGCTGCTGCATTTCTGGAAGCTTTGCATTCAAACCACTTTAGCAGCTTCATTGTGTTTTCATTACTTTGTGTTTTTTGCTCACAAAACATGGTTAAGCAAACCAAAACAGAGAGAGAAAATATGAACTCCTTACAGACAAAACCAGTTATGCCAAATTTCAGGCTCCAAACAAGCCAATTTACAAATAAACATGCTACGTTTGCCAAATAAAGAAGAATGTGTTGGAGAAGACAATGTGGACTGGTGGAGAAAGCACCCAGCTAGGCAGGGAGTCAGAAGGCAGGAGCTGTAGCCCCAGCTTCATCTCAGAGGAGCTGCGTGATGTGGGCCGAGTCACCCAATGTCTCCAGGCCTCTGTGAAGTAAGGGGGTGGAGGAACTAATTGATCTAAAGTGGGAATATGGTCCTCTTCTTGGCAAACAGCCTTACCTGTTGTGGTTTGTTTGTTTGTTTGTTTGTTTGTTTTCAGCTCAGACCAAAGCATCCTTTTCTTTTCCATTATCCTGAAAGGGTGACTAACTTGTCTAGGTTGCCCCAGACTTTCTCAGTTCTAACACTAAAAGTCCTGTGTTCCAGGAAATCCCTCAATGGTGCAACATTAGGACAATTGGTCCTTGGAGTCTACCCCAACCCCAGTGGCTAAAGAGATAATATTAATAATTTCAAGCATTTTAATGTCTTAGACCTAGCTATTTATTCAAAGTATGGTCCATGCAGGCATCCCTGGGGGTTGGCTTAAAGTGTAGAACTCAGGTCCACACACCCCGCACCCCTTGAGTCAGAATCTGCATTTGTGCAGGTTCCTAGGTGACTTACATGAAATGCAAGCAAGTTTGAGAAGTAGTTCTGAGAAACAATTTTATCTGCATAATCATAGTCTCTTGGGGAGGCATTATTCACCCATTTTCAAGATGAGGAAACTGAGCCTCAGACAGTTGGTTTACTTGTATTTATTCATTTGATTCATACTCATCTCAAGACCACACAGTAGTAAATACAGTAGTCAAAACAATCCCCAAACCCAAGTCTTCAATTCCCATCATTCCCTGTTAACTATAGAGTGGTGCCAGAATCACATGGCCACAGTTTAATATGGAAGTAGACTGTAGATTAAACAGAGGCCTCCCAGACCTGTAGAGAGCCTCAAAGAGATGCATAATGATTACTTCAGATACACATTCTTGGTTCATGAAACTTTGAGCTTATCATCTATTCATTTACACACCTCAAGAGCTTGAAAATGTCCTCATTGTTGCTACCTCCTTTTCATCCCCACTTCCTCACTCCAGTGACACCCCCTCCCCATGAAGCTTTGGAGCATTCTCCATAAGGCTTTACAGACACCAGGGCTATGCCTCTGTGCTATTTAACTTCTTGAATAGAGGACACTTAATGATTTCATTGGTCCTCAGGGGACTAGAGAGAAGGGAGATGGGAAGAGAAGAGATAATCCTTACTTGAATGCAAAAACCAAAAAGAAGTTCTTTAGGGGACAATTTTCCTGATGTTCATAAAACATTTTTACATTTGGTCCCTAGAGATAGCTAAGTCATGTCCACAGTTTCCCGCAAAGCTAAAAGCACTGAAAAAGAAACATCTGAATATAAACCAATAACATTCCTTATACAATCCCAGTCTTGGGTTAGAACTTTCCCTTCCAGCTTTAATCTTTCCTCTTCAAAGTTTTCTATTTAGAAATTGACTGTCACCACCATGGGATCAGATGAAATGTCTTAAAGGTGTAATTAACATAAGACTCGCCACATCCATCCATCTGCACTACTGTCCTGTCCCCCAATTTAGAACCCATTTTGAATTCACAGATTAGCTGATCTCAATAACTCAGAAGTGGTGGGTCAAGTGTACTCTGCCTCAACTCCCCTCTCTTAAGAATCAATAAAGTCATTTAAGAGTCCCCTCCTCCAGGCCAAGAGGGGAGCCTGCCCCAGGGCCCACCCTCTTCATTCTCCAGAGCTGCCTACAACCCTCTCTATTCCTTGGGGCTCTTCTCCCCCAAATTCCCCATAGACTGAGCAAAATCTTCCCAACTATGCTTGCTTTTCCTTCTGCCTCCAAAGACAAGCACTTAACCCTCTTCACTGGGAAAGAAGAACTAATACTAACAAACTAGGCCTTAGCAAAGCCTACAGTCTGTTTATCTTTGTCCTCTGAGATGATAATGATGGTGGTGGTGGTGGCAGTTCACATTTACTAAGTTCTGACTATGTTTCAGGCTCTGTTTAAAAAGATTTATTTATATTATCACCTATGGGGCAGATTGTTATCTCCACATTACAGAGGAGGTTACTGAGGCATAGAACACGAGGTCACCAGCTGGGTCACTCAGACAAGGGAACTAGAATTTGGCAAAGGTAACTAGAAGTCAGCTGGCAGGGCTTGCCCACTCTCCTACCTTCAACACTTTGACTTGCCCTCTATCAAAAGCTGTGTGGACCCTTTTCTGGAGGGCTACTGCCTAGTGAACTGGGAGTCACCCCATCTCTGGAGCCTCCAATTTAAAACTTCCACTTGAAACTGAGGCAATAGTGCCTGTTCCCACCCAGTTCTGCTTCCTTGAATCCATGGAGGAATGAACCATGTTGAGGGGCTCCTCCTGTTTTGGGCCACATATCTTAGAGTTTGATGTTTTTTCTCAACTACTGAGCCCAGTCTACAAGAATGGCTCTCTTGTACAGTGCCCTAACCCTTAGTTTTACAGAGGAAAAACTGATGCCCATGAAGCCCAAAACCAATTTACCTACAAACACACAGAAAGCGGGAGAGCCCAGGCTGCTGGTTCTCAGAGCCAGCATGCATGGGTAGCAGGTACGCACATGGGCTCAGATGCCACCAGGCCTGAGTTGAATGCTGGTAATGCCACACACCATCTCTGTGACCTTACACACCTTACTTAACATCCCTGCATCAGTTAAATGGAAGTGATGAAAATAATGGCACCTTTCAGCATCAGTTAAATGGAAGTGATGAAAATAATGGCACCTGCCTCATCGGGGTTTGTGAGTATTATAATCCATTTTCTGGAGCCAGGCACTGCACTCAGTAAGCACTCCAGAAGTCTTGAAGTTTTTCATTTGTTAGTTACTAAATGCAACACGACCTAGTATTCAGAGCAGTGGATAGATTTTCTGGCGCTTTATGTTTGGATATCATTTCCTCCAGAGGGAGGCGCTTTGCTGGGTGACCAGCTCTGCACAGCAGGCAGTTAGCATCTCCCTATCAGAAAGCCTCCTACTCACCCTAGGATGGGCACAGTCACCAACTGACATCCCTGCCCCCCGGGGGGGGGGGGAGTTCTGGGGTGGAGACAGCTCTCGTTACTCTGAGGGAGCCAGAAACAGGCACCACAACGCCTCCTTGCTCTTCATTCTTAGCTTTCTATATTTATCTTCAAAACGCTAACTCATTTTTCATCTTCTTTAGGGGGAAAAAAGCAATTTGAGGAAAGGATAGTGCAGAATTCGGCCTGCAGAAATCGAACCCTGGAAACTTCCCTCGGTTTCCAGATTAATTTTGAAGAAGAATCTCGGTACTCAAGGCTGACTGTTTTGTCAGTTGACCAAATGAGGCACTGGGTTTACTTTTCTAGTTCCTTTTAAGCCTACATTAGATTACTTATTGTAATTCCTTTTTAAAAACAGTTTAAAATAATAAAGTACCTACAATGAGATCTGATACATAATAGGCACTTGGCATATTTATAGAAAATATGAATGTAGAGCAAGAAGCACGCCTCTTAACCTAAACAAAAACTCTTCCTCACCTGAGAAATTCCTCTCACAAAAAGAAAAAATGTGAAAAGCTTCTGTGTTCTTTCAAAGGCACCTAAAGCCAAGACAAGCCCCGGAGTGGCTCTCCAGAATTCAGGCAGGCTGCAGGCTAACAGGCCCCAAGGAGGGCAAGATAAACCTCCGTGTCTGCCTGAAATAGGAACCTCTAATCCTTAGGCCCACAGAATAACCAGAAAATCCAAATTTAGAGTCCTCATTTCTCCCCTTGTGTGCTTCCCCTCCTTCAGGAGACGAGAAGGCTGATTGTCCCAGCAGCCCCTTGAAGTGGGGCAAGAAACCATCAGACATGGAAGCGTTTCACACTCACACAGGCCCCAAGGCTGGATCTGCCAGTTTCTGGTTATTGAGCAAAAAAAGTACAAATTAACTCTCAGTCCTCAACACCCAAATATATGACTCATAGGCAGCCAACTGCACAAAGGACATAAAATTAAGAAACAAAGAGCCAAGTGCTAGAGAGCACTGCAAGCGTTTCTGGACTGAATTTCTTCCTGGTCTAGTCTTCTAATCCAGATCTCAGTTTCTAGCGCTGGAGGTGGGGGAGTTGGGGCAGGGGTGGGGGGCGAACACTTTCTGCAATACAAATGAACTCCAGAACACCACCGGAGAAAAGTGGTCAGCATGGGATTATGGCCCTGGGCAGGTTTGAAAGTAACACCTAAAGCTACAAAGGAATTTCTTTCCTTTGTTTATGAAGATTTACCAAAAAGACCCTTTGGAAAGCAGAAAAGCTCCCACATAGCTTTCTCCAAGTTTTCTCCAGTTCTTCTGCTTTGATCAGATGGGTAAAGAAATATCCACCACAGTGATTTCTGTTATTTCCATCTGAGTTCCTTCTTTTCAGGCAACTGTGCAAATTTGACAACTAGCAATTACAGGAAACTACATGAGTACAGCAGGTCTCTCGCACCACTTGTATTTCCTATACCTGAGTAAAACAAAGCTCCCCATCATTTTGGCTCCCTCTGCTGCCTCCACTCTCATTCATAATAAAAGAATCCCTGTATATGGCTTTACAGCTTTCAAAACACTTTCACACGTTCAAGTCTCAACGGCAGGGCAAGCCAAGATCATGCCATGGGGACCATTGGAATACCTCACTGCCATCCTTCCCCCAGCCAAGCCTAAGCATGAGGCTGAGTTCACAATCATACTTGATATTGATAGATCTTCGTTTTCAAAACACTTTCTCAATATAGCATCTCTTCTGAGCATTGTAGCTCTCGTTTATGGTTGGCAAGGTGGAAACTTTTCTTTTTAAATCCTAATTTAAAAAGAAAGAAAACTGAAGCTCAGAGCACTGAATGATTTTTCTCAGGCCCCACTGCCTTTGACCAGAAGATCTCATCAGAACTTTAACGCCACCCACCAGTAATATAACAACAACAACTAATGTTTATGGAGTATGGAGTATCTTTCATGGTCCAGGCAAGGCTAAGCATCTCATAGGCATTTCAGCCAGAAGGTAGAAAGAAAGCCAATGACCTTCACTCACTGTTGGATTCCCAAGGATGTCAATCAGAATGCACTTCTTGGGCATCTACCCTGGGCCCAGCAAAGCAGTGAGACAAGATGTAATCATGCAAAACAGAGAACAATAACACGACCTAATTCATATTTATGGCCTAAATTGGTAAGCAGACAAAACTCGCAGAGCTGTCGTAGCTCAGAGGAGAATTTAGATGGAAAATTTCAAGCTGCATTGCTCAGAGTGGTAGCCACTAGCTACACCTGACTATGGAGCACTTAAAATGTGCATGGTTCGAGTTGAGATGTACTATAAATGTAACGTATATTCTGAATTTTAAAAACTTAGTACAAAAATAAATAAATAAAATAAAAACAGTACAAAATTGAGATTGTAAATATATCTTATTAATAATTTTTATATTGATTACATGTTAAAATTATGATGTTTGGCATATGTTGGGTTAAATAAATTATTAAAATTTTCACTTGTTTGTTGTCACTTTTTAAATGTAGCTACTAGAAAATTTTAAATTATATATCTGATTCACATTATATTTCAATTAGATAGTGTTGGTTTCAAATAACAATCAGTCATCAACCTGCTTTAGATGCCTAACTGAATGCTAAGCACTTTATGTACATTTCCTTAATCTTTGCATCATCTTCATGGTTTCATTATTATTCTATTTTATAGAAGAAGAAGCCATGTTTTAAAGTAGTTAAGTATATAGCTATTAAAAAGGATAAGTTAAAATTACATGTATTGTGATGGAAAGTGCCCACAATAAATTGTTTTTTAATTGATCATCAATTATCAGAAAAATAAAATATTCTTATATAATTTATTTTAAATTAAGACACTACATAACTTAGCCATAGCCATCCAACTAACTGTGGAGTCATGACTCAAACCCTGGGCCTATGACAACTCCAAGTTCATGCTCTTATTCCCATAAGAACCCATAGAGCTAAAAAGGCTCTGGAGGGTGTGGGCACTCCCACCCATGTTAAGTCTTTTCTCTGTAGCATTTCTGGAAGCCAGCCAGTTAGCATTTGCTTGAATATCTCTAGTAACAAGGAGTTCATTTCCTTACTAGGCAGTATGTCCCATTGTTGGCCACCTGGTTATTAGGATTTTCCTCCTTTAAATAAGGAGAAATCTGTCCATCCTAAGTTTTGTCCTTGAGTTCTGGATCCTCCTAGAGGAGGCAGGCCACTTGAGCTGGGTGGAAAGGGTGGGCTGGCTTCTGCTGGTGTCTAAGAAGAGACCTCAGGTGCAGGTCCAGCAAGATCCTCACTGCTTCATAGGGGAAGAGAGCCTCAATCTTCCCTACACCTACCTCCTCCCAAATCTACTGCCAAGCACTTCCTGCAGACTGACCCAGCTAAATCTCTCTTGCTTGGCATGCACTGCTTCCCCATGTGGCTGTGGGGCCACAGCTGCAGCAAATGCCTGAATTTCCGTTCATGCTAAGGCCTCCCACCGCTGAAAGGATAATTATCTTCCTGCTGCACTGACAGGTTCCCATCTGGTGAGGGCTGAACACTGTCTTTTTAGAAAAGACACCAGAGAAGGCAAACTCCTGGCCTGGCTTTGACAGATTCTCTCAGCTACTCTAAGGGGAAAAAAGAAATTGCTGGGTTAGTGGGAAAAGAGAGAAGAGGAAGAATCTGGAATGCTAATGAATTCGCTGGGATCTCACTCTCCTTATTCCAGCACTTGCTCCTCTGCAAAAATCCATGGGGCTGCCTTGCCAGCTAGAGCCTTAAAATGTGCCCAGGTAGACAGAACCCTGAGTCCTAGGACAGCCTCAGAAATGCTGGCTGCCTGCTAATGGATGAAAGTCCAAGACAGAAAACAAGAGGAAGGATCTGCAAATGAGAGCCCCTGGACATTGTACTTAAGGGGTCTGCTTTCCTGGTCTCACCTCCTCACTCCCCACCGACATCTACAGCCCCTCACAGTGACGACAGAGCCATGACCCCAGGAACATTTACAGAAAGAGAAATTACATCACCAAACCTTACTATTGCCCTTTCCCTCCTCTTATCACCATTGTTAACATCAAAAAATAATAAAAAAAATATTTTTTTTATGAGTTTTAGTAAAGAGTCTGAGCCTATAATTTGATCCCCAGTTCTACTTCATCTCCTGTAACTGTGGCAGGTCCTATGAGGTCAAGGCTGCAGGCCGGCCAGCCATCCACCAGCAATCATGATTGCAGGTTGTTTCTAAGAGTTGGTATAACTAGCTTGGTTAGGCTCAAGTAAACCTGTAGTAATATTTGATTGCCAACCATGCCCCAGGCTTTGCCCTAAGTGCTTTATCTTAGGTGCCACAAGTTTGTGAACCAAGATATATTCTTATTAACATTTTAGAAATGTGGAAAGTAGGTTCAGAAGAATTAAATGAAAAGATCGCCCAGCCAAAAAATGGTAGAGAAGGTGTTTGAACCCAGGTCTGTCCTGCTATAAAATCTGAGCTTTAGAAACCACAACAAAACAAAATTTTTATTAGGGAAAATTTCTAATTTACACAAAGCACCATGAACTAGTACCATGAACCACCACATACCCTCCAGCAAATTATAATAACTATCAACACAGCTGTTCTTGCTACAGCTCTATACCCACCCCCTTCTCCTGTATCAGGTTATTTTGAAGCAGACATCAGATATTGTGTCACTTCATCTGTAAATAAGTAGTTCAGCATGTATCCCTAAAAGATGAGGATACTCAAAATCTATGCTCTTGACTTCCTCAAAATAATGACCTTGGGTGAGAGATTATCAAGAAAATGACCAAAAAAATTTGCAAAGTTTACATACCCCCAAAGGGGAATTAAGCATTCTCTGGCTGCCTGTGGCATTTCAGCATGAAGTGTAGAGAGCATAGTCCTTATCTGCCAAGTCCAGGAGTGTCTGCCTGGAAGCCAACCTCATGAGGACCTGCTGGACAACCCAGGCCTACCTGTTACCCCCCAGTAACATCTATCTAAAGAAAATGTGACCTAACCAGCTCTTTTCAGCTGCACTGGCTTAGAAATTGTTAACTGTCATGTGTGCAAGAAATAATGTTAACATTTACTCAACACGTCTACTATGTGTCAGACACTGAGCTAGGGTTTTCTGAATGTACCAGGAACCTAAGTATGATTAAAAATTTTTTTTCAAGTGAGTGAGTGTGTGTGTGTGTGTGTGTGTGTGTGTGTTTTAAACGCCTACAGCACCTGGTATTCCTAGGTACTCTCCCATCTAAGTATTAACCAGGCCTGACCCTGTTTAGCTTCTGAGATCAAATGGGATCCAGCACATTCAGAGTGGCATGGCTGTAGATGAAAATTTTTTATGTGATTTTTTTTTTGTTTGAATTTCCATTTGGTTCAAAATTCCATTCTAAACTGCAATGCCATAGAAGGAACTCTATAGAATTCCTTCAGGGGCTGAATTTATCAGCAGCATTTCTTGAGAGAGAGAGAGAGAGAGAGAGAGAGAGAGAGAGAGAGAGAGAGAGAGAGAGAGAGAGATCCTGTGAATCACTGTGGAAGGTATTAAGACTAGAATATAGTTTCTGCCTTATACTCCAGCGGAAGAAATTCCTTTGTGTTCAAGTCCGCAGACCCTTAGTGACTCCTCCCACGCCAGGAGAGTGCTGAACCATCCCGAGAAGCATGGAAGTCCAGAAGGGTGGATAAGACAAAGTGCAAAAAAGAAGTAGATCTATAAGGCAGAACAGATCAACTGCCACAGCAGATGTAAAATAACATGTCATGGGAGTTGAAAGCGAAAGCAGTAACGCGTGACGGGGGAAATCGGGAAAGCGTGGGTGGGGGAGGTGGCACTGAAGATGTGGATTGTTTCCTAGGACTCTGTGTAGTTTGCTCTACACCTCATGTACCATAGATGATAGAGGCCACACACTGGGCTCTACTCTCTAGTTTCTCCTCACTGTGACATTGGCGACGACCCTTACTGAGGGTAGCTGGCTTTGTTTCCCTATGCATTTTTCTTCCATCAGTCCGAGATGTCACCTAACTGCTCTGGGCTGTCTGCTTTTTACTATGGAACCCTTGTTGCTGGTGCTGATAGTTCTTAGGTTTGCTTGCTAATCTCAGAAAGCTGGGTGATGCTACAGCTCTCTGTGTCTCCAGCAGATTGATTTGCTCATCAAATTATCAGTTTTCTGTGCACTGTGAGGATGACCAGGTGCAGCTGAAGCACCATTGCAAGAAAGAGTTACATCTTCTGGGGTCAGGGCTGGAAATGGACCTTTGGTTAGCATTTTTACAGGCAGATAGTAGGGGAGGGAACTATAAGAAGATAGGCACAGAGGCAAGAGCATTTTCAGAGAGCTCCTGCTGAAGACTGGGCCATGGTGAAGGGCAACAGGGGGAGAACTGTGGAGGTGCTTTTGAAGAAGCAGGCTGGGGCATTTTGTGAAAATCCATAAAAACATGCTGAGGACTTACTTATACAGGCAATGGGGAGCTAATGAAGGACACTGGTAGAACTGTCACCATACCTTCGGAATTTTAGCCTGGTACAGCAAGTAATATGGACTGAAATGGAGTGGGTAAATGGAGGCCAGGAGACCAGCTAGAAGGCCTGGGATATACACACTTTGTAATTATCTACTTACTTATCCATGTCCCCCACTGGAATGTGGGCCTCTTGAAATAAGTCTTCTACTGGCTCTAAACATCTTGAGGAATGAGCCTGCACTGTATCAATTTGTTTCTCCAGTGCCTGATACACAGTAGGTGCTCAAAAAATATTTGTTGAAAGAAGGAAGAAGAAAGAAAGGGATGGAGGGAAGGAAGGGAAAAATAGCCAAATGCGATAGGTTATGGAGATGATTTAGGAGAGAAGGCCTTTCTGCAGGGGTGGAGGTGGTAGAAATGGTAAGGCGAGAGCCAAAGATATGTAAGTAAGAGCATCTATAGGACTTGGCAAGTAACTGGATGGGGGAGGAAAGCAAGAGTGAGAAATCTAGGATGGCTGGGAGAGTGATGGGCCATTATTAGTAATAAGACAAAAAGGGGAGAAGCAAGTTGGTGGGGAAAGGCAGTGAAGGAGGATTTTTATTTTGGACATTTTGTATTTCAGGTTTGTATAGATGTAGACGTGAAGAAAACTAACTGTCTCTGAGTCCTAGATTTCATTTCATTTTTTGTTTCATGCTGTGACCTTTGACCAACTCCACAGTCCTTAGCAAACATATCAAAGCCCTCTAGTTGTTATTATCTGCGTTCCTTAAAACGTAGCCACAAATTTTTTGATAGTAGCAGCCAGAATGGCATAACAACCAAGATAAATGTCAAACTGATGGTAGTATCGATTATAAGCAATTGCCTATCACAAGACAACCAGGAGGTATGTCTTCTGGCACTACTGCATTCTTTACCCCTTTGTCCTGTCTGTCATTAGCACCCAAATCATACTATAAAAAAGTACTGTAATAGAGGTTTGCATAAATAAATTACCCTATAATAAATTCTTGCTGAAATATAATATATTCTACAGAGTTGCCTGCTTTGTTTGTCAGTCCTAAAGTACCTTCTTATTATAGTGGCCATTACATCTTTGCCCCACCTTTACACTAGGTTCCAGCAGGGTCATCAAAAGTAGCTGTCCAGCCAACGGGGAGCTCAAGAAGCTGAGAAAGGTGCTTGCTCTAAAAGTACAGACTGGATCTACAGCCATGCTATCTGAACAAGGCTGATCTCGTCTGATCTCGGAAGCTAAGCAGGGTCGAGCCTGGTTAGTACTTGGATCGGAAACCATCTAGGAAGACCAAGTGCTGTAGGCATAAAATTTTTTTTTAATTAAAAATTAAAAATCAATAAATAATAAGGGATTATAAGCTGACAAGTTCCTTGCAATCTGTGAGGTCAACCAAGGGTTGCCTAAATAGATAGATAGATAGATAGATAGATAGATAGATAGATAGATAGATAGATAGATAAAATAAAAGTAAAAAGTGGAAGGCATCTGGGGAAGGGGGGGTGAGATAGATCACCCAGCAGAGAAGAGAGAAAACGAGAGGTCTCAAGGCAGAGCCTTGAGGAATGCCAATACTTATGGGAAGAGAACAAGAAATTGTTGGAGACAGAAAAGGAAAAAGGGGAAAGTGCAGCATTGGGATTGGGAGGAGGACTTTTCAAGCAGGGGGAGGCAATCAGCAGGGCCAGATACTACAGAGGTCCAGTGGGATGAGGTCGGAAGAACAGCCCACTAGATTCCACAACAGGAGGTCACAAGCACCCTCAGAGGGTATAACGACTGAGGATCTGAGAGTGAGATCCAGATTATGCTGGGTAAGAAAGGAGTGGGCGGTGCGAGCCAGCAGGCAGCCAGCTAAAACATTCTTTGGCAGCCATGGGAGAAGAAAGGAAGGATCACGGCTTGAGGGGGAGATAGATTTGGAGGAAGACAGGCTTTCAGAATGGGTGAGATGAGAACAGATTTGTAGGTGGAAGAGATGGAAACAGTGAGTTGAGAAAGAAAAGAGACAGGGACATTATGGGAAGCAGAGCAAGGTCCCAGAGAGGGAGGGGAAAACCAAGAGAGCACTTTTTTTTTTTTTTCTAAAAAAGCCTACACATCAAAGCAGTACATAAGTGGTGATAATAATAAATCCTTCTATTTGAAAAGCAGTGAAATTCAATCTACAGAGTATTTTCTATGCTTCATCTCAGTTAATCCTTAACGGTACGCGTATTATTACCATTTCTACAAAAACACAGGAGGTTAAATGACTCACCCGAGATCACGCACCTAATAAACAGAAGAACTCTGGATCAAAAAGTTAATCAAGAGATGCTCATTGATTAAATAGGCCGGCACTATGTTAGGTACCAAAGATCCCAAAGAGAACAGGAAACAGATCCTGCCCTCAAGGAGCTCGCAAATCAGTGACTGAGCTCCACACTACTGAAAGATATGCTCCAGGACATAAATGTGCTCAGCGGAGGGCACTAATTCAAACGGAGGAAGGGAGAAGAGTAGAATCCAAGGGAGGCTTTCAAGAGGAGGTGATGTTGAGCTGAGTCTGGAAGAATAAACAAGAATGAGCTGGCTGAGAAGTGGGCGAAAGGTGTCCCCAGCAAAGGAGATTGGTGTGCAAGAGCCTGGAGCCTTTGGGGTCTGTGAGCAACTCACTCTGCTGTAAGCGCCGCAAGGTACAGGAGAGGTGTGTGCCAAGATAGGCGTGGAAGAGCACACCATGCTATCCTGAGGAATTCTAATTCTGTCCTTAAGAGAGAGCACCAGTGAAGGGTACTAAGTAGAGAAAGATATCAGATTTGCATTCTAGAACAATCACTCTGGAGGATCCCTGGAGGCAGTGTAGAGAATGGCTTGAGGAGGATGTGAGGAGGGTGTAGGGGTTAGGCAAGAAAGGACAAGGGCCTATCTGGACCAGGGCAGTGGCATTTATAATAAAATATAGAATAAAAATAATATAATAAATATAATATATTTATAATATATAAAGAACTGGCTAGCCTTAGAAGAAGAAGGGGATAAGAAAATAAAAGGGTTTCGAGCGATTCCCAGGGTTTGGGTTGAACAGAGGCAGGAAGAGAAGCAGATATTGGAGGAAGTGGGGAGTTGGGTAGACAAATGAGTTCAGGACATTTTGGGCTGAGAAGCCCATGGGACATCCAGGTGGAGGTGCCCAGTAGGTAGTTGGATGTGAGACCTGGAGTTCATGGGAAGCTGACCTGGAGATATACCTTTGTGATATATGTAAGGGAGTGGCTGGAGCCAGGGCTGGGGGTGAGTGTTTGGAGGAGAAAATCATCTCTCACATTGCCTTCAGGAGTATTGGCAATTAAGGAGTAGGTAAAGAGAATAGACTTGAGAAGGAGGTGAGAAGGAGAGGCCAGAGAGGCAAGAGAGAAAAAAGAGAACATGATGTCCCAGAAAATACTGAGATAAGCAGGTCACCTGAGAAGATAATAGTGAGAGTAAGAAAAGAAGAGTACAATTTTTACTTGCTCTCAGGAGGAGGAGAGATGGCTTCCTCCAGGCTGGCCAGAGAAAGCTTTAGGAAATAGAAGGAAAGTGAGAAAAAGAAAGAACCTTTCAAGCTGAGAAATGGAGAAAGAGTTGAGTCCATCTCCTCTTCTCTTTGCTGTGTTTTCTTGACTCTTGCTGCAATAATCAGTGCATTCATAAAAAATAAAGCATGTTGTTTGATGAAACGTGGAGAATCAGATGTTCAAAGTGTGTCTACTATGTGCTTCAGAACCAGACACGCTGAAAATGGAGACCATCCAATGTGATCATGCTGTCCTTAAAAATGTTCCTTTGATAAACATTAAACTGTTCTGTTTACCAGAAATGTTAACGAGGAAAATAAACAAGAGGGCTATTCAGGAGTATTTCAAAATTGAATTTGAAACTGTAAGAAAAAACAGAAGACAAAAATAATCCAAAATTGCATTAACATTGCAGACCTCAGCTCCCCTTAAAATCTTTTTCTCTGCCTAACATTACATAATCCATCATCAGCCAAAGATATCAGTTTCACATGCTAAAATTCAGTGACTATATGTCATACTTAAAGGACAGGGTATTGAGAGGAAAGAATAACATTAAAAGATGGAAAATGTTTAGAAAGCAATATGCATAAAGGCCTGAGTATTTTTTAAGAGAAACTTTAAGATTAATAAAAAAATAAGTAATGCAGACTTTCATTTCAAATGGTATAATGAACCTAGGCACCCTGACTCTCCTGCTGAAAATAACTAAAAATTCTGGATAAAATACTAGAAATATCTTCTTCTAAGAACATGAATAAAAGTAAGGAATATTCAGCCAAAACCAAATGACAGTAAGAACCCAGAGAGATAAATGAATTGCCAAATCAGTTAGCTCTCTGTTTGCAAGACCTGAAAGAGCTCTGAAGATAGGAGACAAAGCCCAGTTTCTGGGTAAATGGAGATTCTAATTAGATAACCTCCAGAACAGGTAAAGCCCTAAAGGCTATACTTTCACTTTTAGGCTAATCTAGAAATAATCTAATCCCTCCACCTGGAGGATCTGCAACTAGAATGGTTTGTCTTAATTCTTAGTACCATGTGAAAGTAAAACAAACTCCTAAAAATGTGTAACCAAAAGCTAGCCCTAACACAAGTTTGCAGCCTGGATTCATATCAGTTGGATTGACCGAAAAGCCCCCAGCAGCGAATTCAATTTAAAGTGGTTCTATGTCTATAAAGTACTGGAAGAAGCAAATGTAATTTTTTTTCTCTAGATGAACCCACCTTTATCTCAGGCCCCTCTAGATTACCACGGATAAAGTTTTAAGACATATAATCTCACAAAAGTCACAAAACCCAAGGAAATGAGGCACCATAAGCAAGAGAAGTAGAAAACACAGATATCAGTGTCAGATTTACAAAGATTTACAGGAATTATCTGAATTATTCTGATACAAGAATGATCAGAAACATGATAAAAAAAATAACCTAGAATTTTACACCCACTGAAATATCTGTAAGGAACAAAGATAAAAAAGAAGAAACTTCAAACAAATAAAAGTTAAAAACGTTTGCTACCAAAGACCCTCTCCAAATGAAATTCCAAAGTATGAACTCTAAGTAGAAGGAAAGTAATCTCAGACAGAAAGAATGAGCTAAAGGTAGGAGTGAAGAGTGATGAAAGTAGTAAAATAATTAATCAAATATGCACTATTTAATTTAATTTATTTATTAATGACTACATAAAACTATTACATTCTATAGCATTAAAAACCTAATAAGAAGGTATCTGCTGTCTTCTGGCCCCCAGGGCACTATAGGTCTATCCTTGGCTCTGTGCTATCCCATGGTCACAGTCCTCAACAAAGACCACAAGGTGTCCCAGAATGTGAGCAGGCCACGAGGCACAGCTGCAGCCTTGGGAGCCTCATCAATCACAGCAAATGCCTGCAAACATTGATCTGAGCTTTGCCCTAAATACTCAAGGTTTCCAAGGACAAGCGGTCCCTCAAGTTCATCAAGAAAACGGTGGGGACACATATTTGTGCCAAGAGGAAGCAAGAGAACTGAACACCGTGCTGGCCACCATGAGAAAAGCAGCTGACAAAAAGATTGAGCTCCCTCCCCACTCTGTGCATAATAAAAACTTTATATGGAAAAAAAACCCCAACAAAATGGAATTAAAATACATTACATAGGAACATATAACTCAGAAGGTGGTTGATTGGAATAATGCATTTTAAGGTCCTTACAGTATTTAAAAAAAGGTAAAAGAATAAAGATTTACTTTGAATTTTGATGAGATAAGTATGCCTGATAAATTTTTCTATCGATCACTAAAAGTCTAGGAATAGAATATTTAGCTTCTTAACTAATGGAGGGGGGATTAAAGTGATAAAAAGTAATCAAGCAAAAATAAGTTAGAGAAGAGGAAAAATAAGCATAAAAATGGAGAACCAAATAGATAACTAAAAAAAAAGAAAAATAATATATCCATAACTTCAATAAGTATAAAGCAATAAATGCTGCTGTTAAAAGATCTTCAGAGTAGAGAAAAATTTAGCTCTGTACAGTTTACAAAAAACTCACCAAGAACATAAGGATATGAAAAGGTTGAAATCTAAAGAATGGAAAATCTACACTAAGGAAATAAATGCTAAATAAAAGAAAGCTGATAGAACTATGTATCAGATAAAATATACTTGAAAGCAAAAAATCATGATTAGATATGAAGAGTTCACTATATAATGATTAAATATACTGTAAAAACTAACAGACTAGAAGAGGAAACTGAAAATCCATCATCATAAGGGGGATAGTAATACTCTTAGGTGATCAATAAATTAATTAGACAAAAAAAAATCCATAAGGATTTATGAAATTTGAATAGCACAATTAGCAATCTTAATTTAATGGACACATATAGAACAATGCCAAAACAACATTGCAAAACCTTACAAGGACAGCACAGGGTAAGAAAATTTATTTGCATAAATGCAAATATCTTAAGACAACTATTAGTAAACTGAATCCAGTAATGTTTAAAGGATAATACATTATTACTAAGCTGGATTCACCCCAGGGATTGCTTGCAAATTTAATATTAAAAAATTGATTGATTATTTATTTTCTTAGGTATAATAATATGTTGTTTTTGGAGGAAAATATTCTTATATTTAGGAGCTGAATGATAAAGTACTTTACGTGTGGTATGTCATGATGTTTGCAGGTTACCTTCAAATAGTTAATAAAAAATATATGTAACATACATATGATACATAGGTAAAGTAAAAATAGTAAAATATTAATAATTTTTGTACCTAAGTCATAGGTATATGTGTGTTCATTGTACTATTCTTTAAATTTTTATGTACATCAGAAATTGTTTTGAAAAAAGAAAACAAAGTAATGAAATTTACCACATTGAGTAAGGGAGAAAGTCTTTGACAAAATTGAACCTACATTCATAATCTTAAAAAAAAAACTATTAGCAAACATAATGGTAATAAAAATCATTTCCTTTAAAACCAGAAACAAGGATGGCTGATTTTCATTATTGTATTGGAGACCATCCGAATAAGAGCAAGTATAAAAATTGAACTGAAAGAAACAAAGTCATTATTTATAGATGATATGACTGTTAACATTGATATATAAAAAAACTTACATTATTAGTTGAATTAATAAGAGAATTTAGCAAGCAAGTGTATTAGAATCAAAATCAATAAATAAAAATCAAGTGCCTTTGTATACATCATCCACCAATGGAAGTTGTACTTTAAAAAGAAATATCATTTATAATAAGATCAAAATTATGAAGTATCTAGGAATAAATCTAACAAAAGATATGCCAGACCACTATGGGGAAAAATGATAAAACTATTAACAGATATTAAAAACTATTAAAATGAATAGAGGGCTATACTATGTTTATAGACTGTAAGACACACGTTAATAAAATGTCAAGTGTCCACAAATTGATCTACAAATTCAATACACTCCTGTTCAACAGATTAATTATTAGGCCTTTAAGAGAAAGAAAATTCTGACACATATTACAACATGGACAAACTCTAAGACATTATGCTAAATTAAATAAGCCAATTACAAAAAGACAAATATTATATGATTCCACTTATACAGGATACCTAGAGTAGTCAGATTCGCAGAGAAGAAAAGTTAAGTCGTGGTTGCCAGGATCTGGGGGCATGAGGGTATGGGGAATTAGTATTACTGAGTACAGAGTTTCATCTAAGATGATGAAAAAGTTCTGGATATGTATGATGGTGATGGTTGCAAAGCAATATGAATATACTTAATGCCACTGAACTGTACACTTAAAATGATTTGAATAGTAGGTTTTATATATAGTTTACTGCAAAAAATGGTTAATACAAAATTCCAGGTAATATTCATCTCTGGGATGAAGAAAGAGATGCAGTTTGAGAGATGTACACATGGTCTTCATAATGTTCTTTCTTGGCCTGGTAATAGTTACAAGTGTTCATTTTATTGTTGTTTTCTTAAACTAAACATACACACATATACACACACATGCACACATATAGATTCATGCAGGATTTTGTATGCATGCCCCATTTCTCTTCATTTTTAAGCACATAGATATATCCAGATATTAGAAATATAAACATATGTAGTAAAACTATAATGAAAAACAAGGGGATTTATGAAAACAAGTTCAGGAGAATGGTTACAAGGGGAACTGAGAGAGGACCCCCAGGGGACTTCAGAGGTCATACTAATATATTTCTTTTCCTAAAACTGATAAATGTAGTATCCATTACATCATGATTCTTTATTCCTTATATATATTTTGCAAATATTCTTTTTTACTTATTCAACATTTAATAAATGTAATTTTAAAAAAATCCTAAATGTGTGTGTGTGTGTGTGTGTGAGTGTGTGTGTGTGTATAAAGTTTTGTCTTTATCTGTACATCTGGCCAGGTGTCAAACACTGAGGTCAGCCACTTAGATTTGTCTAGGCTACTTCCTTCCTAATACCTTGTGGTTTCTTAGGATGAACACAATCGTCTGAAAAACTACTTGTGATATGATGAACAGACAACTTCAGTACGTACACTATAATTCTCCTTTGTACAAGTGGATAAAAAGAGAATGTTCCCCACTTTGGGGTGTATTAAAGTTTTGCTGGGGCTAGTCCAGTCCTTTCAGAGATTGGGCCACTTTGTCCTTTGGTAGCATTCAGCCCATTAGCTTCCTTTGCCTTTTCTCATCATCAACAAAGGAATAATACATAAACTACAACCAAGAAAAAGATTCTGTCATGTGTGACAAAGGAAACTTTTTTCTAGGATAAAGTACTAAGTATTTCTACTATTATATCAGAAAATGAATAGGGTTTATCATGAGAGATCAATGGGCCATTTAGCTGAGCCCTCAGTCACAAAGGACCTCAAATTTAGATCTTTGGCTTCATCTCCAAATGAGTTTGGGATACAGTTGCAGAGACACATAAACAAGATGAAATGAAGATGTTTGTTATGCAGTTTTAGGCATATGTCCCAATACCAGACTACACACTTCCTGTAGTGCCCTGTGAGTTAATAATTTTTATAAGGCCTATAATTATCTTGTGACTGGCAGTTATATTGCATTGTTTTTCTTGGTTTGGCATTCTAACTTATTAAATGCAGATATTTAAAAATTTATTACTAATTTTATAACATAGCTTTGGAGTTTCTTCATTTTTTAATAAATCCCAAACATTAAAAATTAAGTTGCCAGATTTAACAAAGGAAAATACAAGACACGCAGTTAAATTTTCATTTCAGGTAAATAACGAGTATTTTTAGTGTGAGTATTTCCTATGCAAAATTTGGGAGATGCACTAAAAATGTGTCTGTTGTTCATCTGAAATTAAAATTTAACTGGGTGTCCTGTATTTTATTTGGCAGCTCTATTAATGAAAGTACCCAGCTTCTCCACCTCTCTGTATCTTACAGTGGATGGAAAAGAAATAACATTTATTGAGTGCCTACTATGTTTGAGCCAAGAGCATTACGATTTGTGATTTCATTCAAGCCTTGCAACAGTCTTATGGGGAACATATTATTACTCCATTTGACAGTAAATACAAAGTTTGAGGAATTTTTTCAAGGTGAGACAGCAGACATAAAAGATAAAGAATCAAATTCAAGTTGGCTTCCCAAATTTGTACCTTTATCCTGGCAGTGCACTTCTCATCAGAAAACTTTCAGATGGCCTTTTTGCTTTTTTTTTAAGGTTTTAATAAAAAATGGACAGAATTATAGGAATACTCCAAAGACTTTTCTATTTTACATTTTTTTCATAACATTAAATTTCTATGCCTTGATTGTAAGGTAATTGGAAGTGAAATTTGCATAGTCAGACATATTTCAAGGAATTTATTTCAGTGAAGATTTCTGCCTTTGGAAGTTCAGATAATCTCTTTAGATTTACAGTTTCTTCATTTGTAAACTGAGGGTGTTCTGTGACAGCTGAAGGGCTTGCCAGTTTTCTACCTATGGTTTCCACACCTGATTGGAGAAAACATATTAAATCTTACACAGTTCTCTGCTGCCACCTGCTGGAAAAATAACAGCACCCATTTCTGCTTGAAATGAGCTTTATCCAGTAACCTCCATCCTGTGAGCTTGTTTACTTAGTAATTTCAGTCAATTAATGAGAATTATAGTTTTCTGAGCTTTCCCAGTTTTCGTGTTTTTAATTTATAAAGCATTCCAAATGAGTCAAGGCTGAACTCTGACCATCTGGAAATGAAATTTTTAGCAGTTTTTCCCACCAGGGAATATTATTCATACTTGCCGGTTCTTTGGCAATGACCGTCCTGCCAAATCCACTCACACGGAATTTGCTTTAATTGCCTTTCGTGTTGCATTCATGAGATCTGATAGGAAGTATTTAATGGAACAACAAAATTTTTTTCTTAAAGTATCTCTTAAAGGTTCTCAAACATTTTATTTTTATGCTTCAAAAAGACAAGTATACGATGCTCATCTACTTTCACACATGTGCACACAACCTAGAATATATACATATATATTTTTTTAAATCTGACTGCTTTATGCCTAGAAAGTATAGATTTTTTTAACTTGAAAAATGTTTTTAAATGAAAGGCTAAGGGCTGGCCTTAATTTTTTTTTTTTTTTTTTTTTACGTATAGACTTATTTTTTAAAGCAGTTTTAGATTCACAGCAAAGTGAGTAGAACATACAGAGATTTTTTTCTCCTTTTTTTTCTGCCCCACACATGCACAACCTCCCCTATTTCAACACCCCCCACCACAATGGTACATTTGTTAAAACTGATAAACCTATGTAGACACATCATTGTCACCCGAAGTCCATAGTTTACATTAGGATTCATTTTTGGTGTTGTATATTTTATGAGCTTTGACAAAGGAATAATAAGATGAATCGATCATGATATTATCACACAGAATAGTTTCACTGCCCTCAAAATTTACTGTGCTCTGCCTATTCATTCCTCCTTTCTCCCTAGCCCTTGGCAACCACTGATCTTTTTACTCTCTCCATGGTTCTACCTTTTCCATGTGTCATGTAGTTGGAATCATACAGTATGTAGCCTTTTCAGATTTGCTTCTTTCACTTAGTAATATGCATTTAAGGTTCTTCCACATCTTTTTATGATTTGATAGCTCATTTCTTGTTAGCACTGAAAAATATTCCATTGTCTGAATATACCACAGTTTATCTATTCATCTACCAAAAGAAACCTTGGTTGCTTTTGAGTTTTGGCAATTACAAATAAAGCTGCTATAAACATCCGTGTGCAGGTTTTTATGTGAACATAAGTTTTCAATTCCTTTGGGTAAATACCAAGGAGCACAATTGCTAGATCATATGGTAAGAATATGCTCAGTTTTGTAAGAAATTGCCAAAGCGTCTTCCAAAATGGCTGTACTATTTTGCATTCCTACCAGCAGTAAATGACTGTTCATATTGCTCCACATCCTCACCAGTATTTGGTACTGTCAGTGTTTTGGATTTGGCCATTCTAATAGGTATATAATGGGATCTCATTGTTATTTAAATTTGCAGTTTCCTGATGACTTATGGTGTGGGACATCTTTTCATATGCTTACTTGCCACCTATATAACTTCTTTGGTGAGGTATCTGTTCAGGTCTTCTGCACATTGTTTAATTGGGCTGTTTATTTTCTCATAATTGAATTTTAAAAGTTCTTTGTATATTTGAGATAAGTCTTTTATCAGATATGTTTTTTAAAAGTATTTGCTTCCAGTCTGTAACTCATTAGCCTTAATTTTTAAAACAATTAAAAACACTTTCCAGAATTCCCATCATAATGTTAAAAGTGAAGCCCACATAATTCAATCATAAAATATAAAATGTGAGATTGATTAAATTTATTGCCAGTTGGGGATCAGTTGGATTTAGAGGGTGGGAGCCAATAGCCAGTTCCTTTATATCCCAACCTATATTATCTCAGGGTTTTATCATTCCATACTGTCTTGATTTTCTCCAGTTTACTCTACTGGATACTCCTTTTCAATCTCCTTGAGAGCTTGTCCTCCTTTTCCCAGCCTCTGAATGTTGGTATTCCCCTAATGCAGAAAACTTTTAAATTTATGTCTTCAGCCCAGAAGTTTTCCTCCAACCTCTAGATTTATAAATGCAACTGCTTCCTTGACATCTTCATCTGGATGTCTCCTAGACATATCAAACTTACTATTTACAAAATTAAACTTAGTTTTCCATGGGAAAAACTACTCCTCACCTACATGTCTCAGAAAATGAGATCAATATCTACCCATTTATTGAAGTCAGAAACCTGGGATTCATCTCTATCTCCTTCTTTTCCCTCTGCCCTGCCCCATCCAATCCATCAGCAAATTTAATTACTTCTATGTCTAAAATGTATTTCAAACCCATGTCTTCAGGGCCAGCACCCTATTCCTGCAACAACATGCTAATAGCTATCACCGCTTCCACTCCTACCTGCTTCATTCATTCTCTACATAAAAGCCAGAGCAATCTTTAAATGATATAAATCATATCATATAACTCTGTTAAAACTCCTCAATATCTTTCTATGGCATTTTGAAAAAACCTAAACTTCCCACCACTCAGGATCTTTGTATCCATTAGGCATTTCATTCCTGGCTCACTATGTAAGGGCTGAGACCCTGTCAAGGAACCTATGAAAAATGTTGGTGGAGAGCAGGGTGGGAGGAGCATGAAGGGATTAGGGAGGTGGGGATTGGCTCCAAAAAACTACAGTCAAACTTAATGTTTGTGACTACATAATATAACAATATATTGTCAACTAATCATAAATTTCAAATCTTCCTTTACATAGTTATTTATATTTTTTATTTTAACGAGCAATGTGGGTACATGTTATTTTGTTAAATATAATGTGGTGCGAGTCCCCAGAAACAGGAGTATAAAAGGCCTATGAGGGTTCTAAAATGGCCCTCTTTTAGGACATTTAATAAGGTCCTGCATTTCTCCATTCATGCCTCTCTCTCTATGGTTTCCATGCCACTCTCCTACTTGCTCCTAAACTCAGCCAGTAAGATTTGCAAATTCCTAGGCCATACCAAAATCTTTCCCACTGTTTCCTACTCACCCACCAGCCTTCATCCTGACTCCTCATCTACTAGTTCTCAGATTAAATGTAACCATCACAAAGGACCTTCCTAATCAATCTAACTAAAGTAGGTACACGTGCACCCCATTACCTTATTTTCTGTTGCCTTATTTCCTACATAACTTCCCTCTCCATCCATAGTTTATTTTATTTTGTGTTTATTCTATCTTTCTCATGAGACTAATAAGCTCCATCAAAGCAAGAAACTTATATCTTGTTCTTTGTTGTATCCTTAGGGCCTACTCTAATGAGTGGCTCAGCGCAAGCTTCAGTAAATAGCTTCTGAATGAATGAATGAATAAATGAATGAGAACTTAATCATCAAGGGAGAAGGACAAAGCTAGAAATATTTGTCTTGGACTCCATTTTGAGAGGCAGGAGGCATCCATCCTCCTTTCATTCTAAGTACCCAAGTAGGTTTCAAAAGGAATATTTGGAGAATTTTTCCAACAGAAGTTTTAATGAAAGCTCTTGTAACTTACTCTATTGGGGTGAGGATTGGCTTAAAAAAGGATGCCAGAAAGCTGATCCAAGAGAGCTGATCCCCTCATCCAACAGAGGACTCAACCCAGAGCTCTAGTGACTGTTTAAAATAATTCGTAGACAAGTCTCAAGAAAGTACAGTCTACTGAAGCAAAAGTACACACTTATGAGGGAAGTGCAGGTGGGTCAGAGATTGAGTCTCCCCCCAACAATGTCTGGATTATGAGTTTTTGTTCTTCTTAAGGGCTGGGCTGGGAGATGGGTGATGAGAGCTGCAGTAACTGCAATGCAGATGAGATTATAACAATATTATAGTTGGCCGAAGGTCAGGTCTTGGTCAAAGCTGGAAAAGACCGATTTTGACTTGTCTCCCCTTGTGAGGTCTGAAACCCAGTGTGCACTAAAGGAAAATGGTTTGGGGAAGAAGTATGGCTCCTCAGGTTGATAATCTTCCTTTGCACCCTCCCCTCCCCAAGACTCTAATGGCTCCACCTTTTCCGGTCTTCAGCATAAAGAAAAAGGTAGCTTTGGCCAAGAACCTCATCCTCGTTAATTATTCATGAGGAAGGAAGGCATTATGGGAACCTGGGTTTCTTATTATTCGTGAGGGGGCGGGGCCTCTTTCTCGCTGGGGCTCCTGGGAGGATTCTAAAATCTTCGCGAGGCCACTAAGGCACTTGGGAAGCGGGAGCACGGCTTCAGAGCGGATCAGAGCGGGATTCTCTCTCTTCCCGGCTTGAGGAGATTTTTTTTTTTTTAATATTAAGAAATTTGCGGACGGTGGGGCAAAACGACTAAATCTCATCTTCTTGTGATTCTTTAGCTGGAAAACTGTCAAAATCTGTGGTAAAAAGAGATTTGTTTCCCCAATATTTTCTTGAGGTAGTTTCAACTCTTGGTGGACTAAGGAGGGTAAAAGATGTATCCCAGTGTGGTTTGGTTCTTATATTGGCCAGTTTCTCTTTTATGGCCTTACTAGTTTACCTCTTAGAGATGTTTTGGGCGAATACACGAGCAGATGGGGTGGGTTTCTTCAAAGGGTTTTCTTAGATTGAAACAAAATCAAAATTCCGGTGAATTGCTGTGGGCGGGTTTTCTCTGAAAGATGCGCGAGAGGGGGCCAGAGTTCATCCTAGAGGGCGCGGGAAATCTTTCACAAGTAGTCAAAAAATGAGTGGGATGGAACGGTGGCATTGAAACATTTTATTCTTATTTGGTCTGGGGTTCTCCTTTTCTAGAGCAGTGAGAGGAAACCAACAATAATTTGGGATTACACCTTGAAATTTTTCGGAAAAACCTACTATCACCCCCAAAATGTTCAGGTCTGAATAAAGAAAATAAGAAATTGTGAAAAGAGACTTCAGTTTTAAAAGAATTGGGGCCATTGTATTTTAATCCTCTCAGAGGTTTAAATATATGTATACTCAGTGGTTGACAACACTAAAGTCCCATAGTCCTAGGTGTCAGTCTGAAGAGCCCACTAGCCCCACCCAAGTCCCCCTTTACAAGTTCCTTAGAGAAGCAAGACAAATCCCAGGCCAGATTTGTATTTTATTACAATGAAAATGCTTTAAAATGCCTGCTTTGAGGGAACAAAAAACCAAACTCATGGATTAAATATTCTTCCATGGGATGGAATTATATGCAGCCTTCAAAATAAATAACTTGTAGAAGTATATCTATTGGCATGGAAAGAGATTGCAATTTAAATTACAATTACAATTGAAAAAGATTACAAAACGGTATGAACAGTGATCCCCTTTTTCTTTATAAGAAATATATATGTGTGAAATTCTGGAATGATATAAACCAAAGCATTTATAGCAAGCAAATTTAATTTTTTTTTTGGTTTGTTTTGCTGTATTTTGTAAATAATTTGACAATGCACATGTTACTTGAATAATTTTAATGATTATTTAAAAATACTAATTTAAATACTCATTGAATGCTGAAGCAAAGGGCTATGATATGATCTTAAAAGAGGTTTCCCACTATGCTTTTTTACTAAGCATAATATTTCTTGGCTATGTTTTCAAATATGTGACTGATTGTAAGTTGATATAAATTGATATGTAACCTTTTAAGATAAATAAGTAACCCTGTGAATTAGCAATTTAGCAATTCTCTGACAAAAGGAGAAAATGCATTTTGGTCAGATATATTTGAACTCTTTGATGAAATGTCTTAGTTGTTACTTCAGAAAAGGAACTGGAGTTGTGGTTATGCATATGTATGTGTACATGTATATATACGAAAGACACTGATTCCTGAACTGGAGCAATAGTGACACAAAACGACAATGTATGATAAATAATAAAGAATTATTGTTTAGAGTAAGTAAATTAGTGATTTTAATAATTTCCCTCTAGGAATTGTTCATTTTGAAATCAAGTTGTGTAGGATATTCCTGAGACCATCAGTATTATTAACCAAGAGTGAAATTGAGAGGGAAATTATTATTCATTTATTTATTCGAGTCAATAATTTTCCAATACTTTAATTTCACTGCTTATGTGTACATTATACAGCAAAAATTGATAATAGTAATACCTTCTTAATCTGTTAAAGCTAGTAAATTTTAAAAGCTCTAAATTAAAGTCTCAATTTTTTATCTTTTTTATTTTATTGTTTCTAACAAAAGAACATGTCAGTACTCAGTTTTAAAGAAGTAGAAAAATAGTACTACAGAATTTTAAAGCCACATTAATACTTTGATTTTTTTTTAGACCATAGATTGTAAAAGCAATATACTAATTAACAGATACTGAATGTATTGAACTTATTATATCATTTACTTTTGTGTTCAATTTTTTACTTTTTAAAGATTTTGCATATTTCTTTTCTTAGAGTATATCTCATCCAAACATATGTCTCATTTTCTACTAAAACTCTGAATCTATCTAGAGTATTTGGCTAAGAGAGAAAAGATTTTTAAATATTTCATATCATGCTAAGATGAATAATAGACTCTACTAGTGGGAACTCCATAAATTGGACATCATATGAAAGGTTTTGTAAATATAAAGAGACAGCAATTGTCCATCAAAGTATCAACCTCTTCATTTAAAAAAACAACAGCTCTTCGTTGCTATAACTTCCTTCCATTTTTGTCTTTTGTACTTTGTTTTTCTAAACAGGATAAATTCCCAAGATAAGAAAAAGATGGCATCTAGAATAAATACCAGTTTCACTTTGATTCCCAACCAGAAATATAGACGTAGCAATCGTCGATCCAGCTGTTTTTCCGACAACCTTGACTCAGATTCTCAGCCCTTATCAACACTTGGAGATTTTAAAGCCTTGCCATTGGAAATATTCCAAATAATCTTAAAATATTTGTCAGGTGAGATTTGGAGACTATGAGTAGGCTACATAGACACTCAAATATTTTTATTTTTCCCAAAAACTAGTTTGTCATCTTAGGCTAGAATTAATGGTGTTCACATCAGTTAATTTTCTAAAGTTTTATCATTGTTAGGTAAGGGGTACAATGAGAAAGTACAATACTCAAACTCTTAAGGCATGCTTCTAGTTATGACATGGTAACTTGACTGTTACATCCCAAAATATTTTTTTTCCAAAATGTGTTTAATTCATTGAGCATTGTATTTAAAATAATTCTAGGATTCTCCCCCTTTTCCCCACTTTTATTATTTATTTTTATTATTATTTAGCATTATTATTAATGAGCTAACTTATAAGTTAATACATTGTACTAATAGTGATGTCCTTGTATTTAAGCCATTCATTTATATATATGTAATTTTCTCTTGGTAGTGAAAGATATCAGCATGCTAAGCATGGTGTCCAAAACAGTCAGCCAGTACATTATTAATTATATCTCAACCTCATCAGGAAGCAAAAGACTTTTACTACAGGACTTTCATAACTTTGAGCTGCCTGGCAGGAAACAAGACTCCTCTATACTGGAACACTACAAATCTCTAGGTAATTTATGTAATACAATTGTAACAAGTAAAAAATGTACTTAATTAAGGGGAATTTATTATACCATTCTGTAAGACGTGTGGGGAATGGAATATTTCCCAAAATGTGCCTATTTTATAATGCTTTTACTCTTCAGTGTGAGAACTTTGCCTTAACAATAGTCCCTTATATTTATCTTTAAAGGTGAATGAATGAACTTTAATGAAAAGTGTCAGTCTTTGTGATTTCATGTGGATACAATGTCAGCTATATTTAATGTCTAGGTGGCTTACCAGTTTAGGAAATTAATGTATTTTCTATCCTTTACCCTCATTGGATCTAATGAATTTTATCTTTATATACCATTTCTCCCCTTCAATCATAATCTATTCCTTAAAATAGAAAAGAAATTTAAACATATTGTTGGGGGAAATCACTTATTCTTTTATCAGAAACAAAGGTTTTCTTTTAAAGCACTGTACACATTTACTAATAAATCATTGTTGTTATTAAATTAACCATGTCAAAGGAGATTTGTATAATCTTTCTTCCCTTGATTTGTATTCATTTGTCTTTCACCCCATTCATTAATTTCATTCTCCCTAAGAGTATTGAAATAAAATCTAATTTTTGCTTGATTAATGATATAAATTTAATTATGAAGTCATTTTATAATTAACCAAAACATGGTAATAAAACCAAATATCAAAGTGATGTTGGGATTTAAATAAAAGCATAATAGTAAGTTAAGTGAATATTACCTTTTAGTAGCCTAAGGATACCTAGCTTTAAGATAATAAAGACTATATAGATGTGTAAATATATCAAAATGTATTTGACAGTATATTTAATAAGACTAAATGAAAGATATGTAATCTGATTACAATGTTATTGGCTTCAGTATTTATGTTATAGTAAAGCTTGTATCAAAATACATAATAACTTTTTGCTACTTGTCATTTTAAATATCTTTTTTAAACATCATTTGTTGCAAAGGAAGTGGTACTTGGATAAAAGAGTTTATTCTTTGGTTTTGATCTGAAAGAATTTTTTTTCCCTGACAAGTCTCAAGTGCTTAAACAAACAGAAAAGCATTAAGACAATAATATAGATAATTCAGTTAAAAAATACAAGTGTGTATTGATCTTAATAGCTAGCTTTTTAAAACAGGTTTATTCATGTAACAATTTCAACCTTCCATTTAATTTTGATGCAACACCTGGCTTATGACCGATTCTTTAGATAAATGTTTGATGTACTTACCATTTTTTCATGTTGCCATTTCTATCTGATCTCTTCTTGTTTTCACACATTAAAATAACATTTTCAGAATCCTGTGCTCTGAAGATTATAAATTTTAATTTCCTTCTTCATACAAAACAGAACAGATGGCCAGTATGGAAAGAACATTACATTTGACTCTATTTTAGTATGAAGAAATTTAAAAAGTTGGTCTCTAAAGGGTATAGCAGTGCACCTGTGTTAAAAAATAAATAAATAAGTCAGCCAGTATTGGTTTTTATGGTAAATTGCAACCCTTAAAAATAGGAATTTTACATTACAAAAGGCAACCGACATACAATTATAGCTTACAATTCCCCCACTATGATATGCCATGGGACTGGATGCCAAAACATAAAAGAAAAAAAAACTCGGCCTAAAAACCAAACACTGAAAATGTCTTTTTATGTACAAAAATAGGGAAGGTTTATGTTTAAAGCTCAATTCTGGTCATGGGTTACCCAAACATAGCAACTTCTAAAAATAAATTAAATTCCCATAGATTCTACAGAATTACATAAAGTAGTTATTATGTTAAAAAGTAAGTGCAGAAAAGATAAAACTGAAGAAAGTCATAATATTCAGATATATATTTTCTTGCCATATGTCTTATTTTTAGTTTGAAGACATTTACCCTCACAGGAATGTTAACTAACAATGTATTACCATTTTAGGAAAACAGACCACTTAAAGTTAGAGGAAACAAATCATGTACTTCCTGTCACTGTAGTTTATTTTACATATCTCACTGGGAAACTGAAGTTTTGTTCTTTTTTAAATATCTGAACACAAAATTCTATACATTCTTAAAATGCAAACCCCATAAAAGGATATATTTAAATGAAGAAATAGATATTTTATCCAAATTGGCTGTTTTCTGAGAGCAAAAAATAATTTCATCTCTGAAATTTTAAGTACTTATGACTTTAAATTATTTTATTTGGAGAAAGGAATACAAAATCTCTTTTTCCATTCTTTCTATGTTTTTTATTAACAACTCAAAACATTTTCCTTCATGGACATGAGATTAATTTCAAGAGATACTCAAATATGTTTTCTGTGGAATAAAAATAAAATAAAGTTTCTCTCGTGTATTTTGTATCTTGTTATTGTATCTTTTTAAATCTAAATACTTTTCCATATCTGTCCTATAGCATTGATTTCACAATATTTTAAGATTTTATGCCAATGACTCTTCGATGGACATCAGAGTCACTTGATAATCACCATATAAGAGTTTTGTACCCTTCCTCCCAAACTTCCTCTTAAAAACCATATCAGCTCACAGTCCACTATGATATTCCATACTTGACTATCAGGAAATGTTATGTTGTGCTTTGTTGATATTCTTACATTAATTGCGTCATTGTTGCCATTTTTTCATGTGTCTCTTTACTTTCTCAGGTTTACTCTTTAAGAGATGTACGTTGCTGCTACCTACAAAGGAAAGACTGAAGTATATTCACAAGATACTTGCAGAGGTAAGACCATAATTCTGAATTAGTTTACAATCTTGATTTGCAGTAGAGATGTTTTATTGTCTTAGACTCATTTAAAATCCATCCTTAATTGGTAGAACTTCATGAATTAGTACTAAAAATTGATCAGTGATAATCTAATACTTTACTTAGTACTCAAAGATTATAAAATTCCAAAATGTAGTTTAGGAGTCTTACTTGTTACAAAATAATTTTTACATATAACTAAGTACATCGCTTAAATTTATTAGGTTTAACAGAGTATAAAAGTGTTTTACCCCACTTAGGACTCCTGAGGATTTTTAAAGTGGCGAGTTAGATATTTTATTAAAATGAAATAATTTTTTAATGTGAAAATCTTACTATTTAAATATACAAAAACATAGGAAAGTATTTTAATATATAAAATGATAACACTTTTCTGATAATTTATGACTTGGAAATGTATATCAGTGTTTTGGGAAATAATCTTTATATGAGAAATTGAGTTTTACTATACAAACCCAAACATACATACAATACTGATGGCTCAGTTCTATACTGAATACTATGCAAACTATTTCTGATGCACAGACCTTTTCTATGTTAGTATGTGCATTGAATTCAGATCTATGTTAGTGGAGCAGCTTCCTAGGTGATCTTTCTGCCTTTCATTTCTTCAGTCCCCAAGGCATTCTGTACACTGAATCATAAAACTCATTTTCATCAAGCTGATTTTCTTGCATTAAAAATCTTTCAGTGGCTACTCAATTTCAGCAAAATAAGGTCCAAAATCCATAGCTGGTATTTAAGGTTCTCTGTGACAATGCAACCTTACTTCCTACTACTTTGAGCCTAATTAAGTTGGTCATATCTTTCTTCTCAAGTAAACTTTTGTTATTCCTACCTCAATACAATTTTGTCCTTATTATTTTCTATTCCATTAGTTATAGCTGAATCCTACTTTAAGACATTGCTTATTTAACATCCTTCATAAGCTTTTAAAATCATTCTCAAATTTATTATTTCCCTGCTTTCATATTGTCTGATGTAGTACTTTTTTGGTCATTTTAGCATTTATGCATATTCTAACCTCAAGTATGGAATAACTTCACATGTATATATCTTATTCTCTTAAATAAATTGTGAACTCCTCAAAGGCAGCCTTTGTTTTATATTTCTCTCAATCCCCACTATATAATACAAGACTAATCAGTTACTTAGCATTTTAATTATTTTCAGTTAATTCTGAAAAATTCTTATCTATTTTCATTAAATTTGAATGTCAAATCATTGTACAGTTCCATTATAAAGGAAGAATTAATAGTTGTTCTCTTCACAGGTTTCCTGTTTTAAATTCAATGGCTGTGCAGCTCCTATGCAATGTTTAGGATTATCATGTTATGGCATGTTTTTACAGGTACATTTTTTAAAATGAGAGAAGAAAAGGATTATTTTTGAACTGTTGACAAGTAGAGCATGTAATCTATTGTTTCTTGAATTAATAAAAGTAATAATAATCTAAAAAAAAGAATAAAACTGTAAAAATTTGAGAATGTGTTAATCTAATAATGTTTATCACCTCAGATTTTCTTCTTGGATTTCTCACTGGTAAGAAATGTTTAACATTTATTTGCTCTCTACCAATGACCTCAAAGTTTCTAGCCAATATAGTAAAGACTAGAAACTGTGGGGTGAGGTATGTGTATGTGTAATGAGTTTTAATTCTTGAGCTAGTTATTTAAGATGTTATTTTAGAAAAACAACTGTATGAAAAAATCTCTATGGTAGGTAATAAAAGTAACTAACCTTATTGTGGTTATATAATCATTTTGTAATATATACACAAATGAAATCATTAGGTTGTATACATTTAACTTACATAATGTTATGTGTTAATATATCTCAGTAGAGCTGGGGAAAAAAAGAAATCAACTGTATGAATTTAAGAATTTTTGACTAATCATTTATTGTAAACAAAGAAGATAACATTATAATTTAATATTATTCAATATTAATAATAATACATTACACTATTCTAAGCAATTTACATGTACTAACTTATTTAAAACTTATAACAACCTAATGAGGATTACAATAGTCTTATAACAATCTTGCTATATCCCAGCCTGCCAGCCAACATCTGCACACCCAGATTCCAGCGGCATAGTCCCTCCTACTAGCTCTCTTTTCTTTGGGACAGGTAATATAAGTACATGTATTTATGTAAAATTCAAAAGGTAAAAAATGGTATAAAGTGAAAAGTAAGTCTCCTTCCCCAACCTGTTCCTTGTCCACTGGGTCCCTTTCAACAGAATTTATCAGTTTTAGCAGTTTCTTATAAGTCCTTCCAGAAATAATGATATGATTAATTTTACACTGCTGAAATCCAGGTCAACTATTTTAAGAAAAATTTGTGTGATTGATCAACTTTTTCAAAATCTGATTCCTGCTAACCCTTGAACGACACCAGGGTATTGCCCTACGCACAGCTGAAAATCCACATATAACTTTTGACTCCCCCCAGATTTGTTGTCCCTTGGTATCCAAGAGGAATGGTTTCAGGACTCCCCATGGATACCAAATCCATGGATGCTTAAGTCCCCTATATAAAATGGAATAGATTAAAACATACAGTCAGCCCTCCACATCCATGGACTCCCAACTTCCTATTAAAAACAGTACAGGTATTTATTTTTAAAAATCTGTGTATAAGTGGACCTGCACAGTTCAAACTCATTGTTCAAGAGTCAACTGAATTTCCTTTTCACATGTATTTAACTGTACATTTGGGTTTGAATTTGAATTTCCTTTTCACATATATTTAACTACATTTGGATTTGCTCAAAGGTAATTATTAAATTTTGGCCTAATAAAATTTTTTTGTTCATATCCAACTGTTATATTAAATGCTCCTAATTGTCATGTTAAAATGAGATCATTATTATTTGTAAGCAATATCATAAATGATAGCTAGAGGGGGTCAAAGGGGTTCTACTATAATATAAAACTAAGCCACAGTATGGTTGTAAGTCAGATGCCTAAAGCTGTGATCTAGGGTTTAGGTCTTTGTTATTTTTCTCATACTGACAGAGTTCAGGATTCACTACCATTTAGAGGTTCTCTGAAAAGATACACCCTTTACAACAACAACAATAAAGCTGAATTTGTAGCATTTCTAGGTTTTGTTTACATAAAATTCTTGATTGATTTCAACAGTTCTATAGTGGATAAAAATTGAATATCACCTGGATCATGTGCTACAACAGTTATGTTCATAAGGCAGTAGTTACTTATGTTTTGATTTGATGATCTGAACATTTGCAATATTTCCTTTACTTTATTGTCTTCAGACATTAACAGCAGGTTGGGATGAACTCGAGTGCCATCGTGTTTATAACTTCTTATGTGAGCTGACTAATCTCTCCCGCAAGATGCAGACCATTGTCTTCAGTAAACCAGGTAAAGAACTACAATTCAGAAATAACATTATACAGAAATTAAAATAGAAAAAAAAAGAGTTCAAAGGTGTACTTAAAAAGAAATTGTGAAAAATAAAAATAAGATTTCAACTAGGAAAAGGTAAAATAAAAATAAATTGTGACATCTATTGATTATAAAAGGACAAAGAAATGTAAGGTAATGATAAACATTAAATTAGATAGTAAGCACAAGTAGCATGTGATTAGAGAAAGAGAAGTACTCAGAGGGCTTCAACTCTATTGATAGTATTTTATTTCTTAAGCTGGGTGAAGGATACAAAAGTGTTCATTATAGTATTCTAAACCTTTGTATATACCTGAAATATTTCATATTTTTTAAATTATAGAACCTTACAATTCAGCAATTTCATTCTGAGAAACTCCCACAGTGTGCACAAGGAGACATATATAGGAATGAGCATTGCGGCATGTAACCATGAAAAGCTGCAAAACAACCTAAATGTCCATTGTCAGAAGACTGGATAAATGAATTGTGGCATGTTCATATGATTAAAACCATTAGTAGTTAAAACAAATTAACTAAAGCCATGTCTATTAATATAGATAAATCTCAAAATTATTTGATAAAAACGCTTATCAAATGATACTTTCAATATAAGCCATTTATAAACATCTTAAAAACATGAAAAATAACTATGTATGTTCTTTATGATTATATACATGTGTTGAAAAGTATAAGAATGTAGTTGGTAGATGTGATAGTTAATTTTGTGTATCAACTTTAGTAGGCCAGGTTACCCAAAAATGTGGTCAAACATTATTCTAGATTTTCTTTGAAGTTATTTTTTAGATGAGATTAATATTTAAATCAATAGACTTTGAGTAAAGTATTTTTCTGTAATGTGGGGCCTCATCTAATCCAAACTGTATCAGTAATGTTTTATTTATTTTTCAAAATCTGAAGCAAATTTAGCAAAAAGTAAAGTTTTGACAAAACTGAGTGATACACAGTATTTTTTATGGCATCTCTGCTTTTCTCAGCTTGAAATATTTCATTATAAAACAAATTATGGATTTAAAAGCAGAATTAGAAGCCCAAGGAAACAATAACAAAATTATTATATCATGCCTTTCTCTTGATCAAAAACTTTATTAGTTCCCTCATATCTTCAAAATAAACTCCAAACTATACTGGCCTTCACATTCTAATCCTAACCTACTTTTTCGATTGTTGCCCATTCTCTATATCAGTTTATAATAGAGTAGGCATATTGTTCTACTCACTCTCAGACACCTCTTACACATTTCTATCTCATACCTTTTATTCTCTTTTTTTCCCCTGGAATACCATCTTTCTTTATCCTTTAGGACCCAATTTGCCTGACTTCATCTGTAAAGCGTTTCCTGATCTCCCCAGTCCTACAGTAATCTTGCTCTGCTAAACTTCTCTGTTATTTGGCTTAGCACATCATGGGATACTTATTTACATATGGCCTTAGATCATTGACAGACTTTACATTCCTCAAAAAGTTAAATAGAATTATCATATGGCCTAGCAATTTCACTCCTAAGGGAATTGAGAGCAGGGACTTGGACAGATTTTTGAATGCCAGTGTTCGTTGCAGCATTATTCACAATAGCCAAAAAGTGGAAACAACCAAGTGTTCATCAACAAATGAATGGATAAACGAAATGTGGTATATACATACAGTGGGATATTATTAGCCATGAAAAGGACTGAAGTTTTGATACATGATACAACATGTATGAACTTTGGAAACATTATGACACAAAAGGACAAATGTTGTATGAGTCTACTTATATGATTGAGCTATAATAGGCAAATTCATAAAAACAGGAAGTAAATTAGAGCTTACCAGAAAGTGGAGGAAGAGGAGAGTTAATGTTTAATGGTTACAGAGTTTCTGTTTGAGATGATGAAAAGTTTTTGAAATAGACAGTGGTGATGGTTGAACAAAGTTGTGAATGTAATTGATGCCACTGAATTGTATATTTTAAAAACGGTTAAAATATCAAATTTTATGTTATATATATTTACCATAATCTTTAAAAATTAGTAATGTAATATAGTTAAAAACACTATTGAGCTATACACTTTAAATGAGTTAATTGTATGGTATGTAAATTATACGTATTTCAATTTAAAAAAAACACGAAATACCACTTCACAGCCACTAGGATAGCTAAAATCAGAAAGTCAGATAATAGCGAGTACTGGTGAGAATGGGGAGAAATTGGAACCTTCATACATTGCTGGTGGAAATGTAAAATGGTTCGACCACGTTGGAAAACAATCTGGCAAGTTCTTCAAATGATTACATATGGAATTACCATATGACCTAGCAATTCCACTCTTAGGTATACCTTCAAGAGAAATGAAACATATGTCCATATAGAAACTTGTACATGAATATTAATAACAGTGTTATTCAGAATTGCCAAAAGGTGGAAACAACCTATATGTCCATCAATGGGTGAACAGATAAACAAAATGTGGTATATCTATAGAGTGGACTATTATTTAGCCATAAAAATGAATCAAGTACTGATACATGCCATAACTTGGATGAACCTTGAAAATATTATGCTAAGTGAAAGAAACCAGTAACAAAAGATCACATAATTTAGGATTTCATTCATACAAAAGTCCAGAATAGGGAAATCTATAGAGACAGAAAGTAGATTATTAGTTGTTTATGGCTAGGGCAGTAAGGTATGAAGGGATAGGAGAGTGATAGCTCAAAGGACAGGATTTCTTTTTGAGGTGATCAAAATGTTCTAAAATTGGCTTGATGATGGCTGCACATATCTGTGAATATACTAAAAACCACTGAATGTATGCTTTAAATGGCTAAATTGTGTAGTGTCTTTAAATGGCTAAATTGTGTGGTGTATAAATCGTATCTCAATAAAGCTATTTTTAAAAAGAGTCCCTTGATAATCTAAAATTTTTACAAAGGCAAGTGAAGTAATACTTTCAGTTATAAAGCATATTAATGATGTCTGTCTTTGACCTATCCATTATGTACATCAACCTTTCTAGAAGGAATGGTTTACAAGATTTTGTTCTCACAGGAAGTGCCCGAAAACTAGAGTTAAGGATCAGACTGTTCTGTAGGAATGTCCTGCTTGATCATTGGACACATCGAAGTGATTCTGCTTTTTGGTTGACACGTATACTAAAACCTTGGCCAATGGTGAATCAGGCAAGATTACTATATATCATCTTTGGACCAATATCTCCTCAAGATGGTAAGCATCTATTTTTTTAGCAACATATGTTATAAAATTTGTTAAATTACTTTTACTTTAGGAAGCATATCTTTTTGTACTGCTCAGTTTCATCATTCCTAATGACTAAACTGTGTTTTATTTCACAGACGTATTGCAACATTAACTTGTGCACAACTTAAGCTTCAAGATGGAAATGATTCTCCTGTAGGCCATTACTAAATATATTCCTATTATCTCTGTTTTACCTAAAACAGCTACTTTTCATTTTTAAACATTATCTTAACTCAAGAATATATTTGCTGCTGAAAGGGGCAAATAGTGCCAGAGAATAAAAATAGTAGTCAGAATTGATGTTTTACTCAATTTTGGTTGCATAATATAATTTCTTGCAATTTTTTGCCTGTATAATTAAGTTTGGATTAATGTTAAAATTGGATTACAGTTCTTTAGTTCATAGTGCCTTATGTTGGAGGTAACCAGTTTAAAGAAGCAAGAAGCCAATCTGGGATTAAATTTTGTTGTGTTTGTAATTCACAAAAATAATTGGTCATAGGAAAATAATCAAAAATTGACTGAATTACTCTGTTTTGATATAAATGTTTAGAAGATTCTCAAATATAGCACATTCTATTTTCAGATTTTATTTTAGTAAGATTACATTAATTATTCTAATTTCTATTTTAGGGATAGCATTATCTTTGAACTAGAAGTCCTATTTTGCTGGTGAAACTAACTTTTCTTTACTTCATTTAGCTATTATTGCTGTGCTTTATCACATCAGTCAGAGACATTCAATTTTATACTGTTATACTGTTATCAGAATTGGCCTTTCATTATGAAAGTAGCATATATAAGTAATGAATTTCATTATAAAATTCAATTTCTTCTTTAAACAATCCATGAAGTCTTTGTCATAAAGCCAACTATTCTGTCATAACCAAATTTTTGTTTTAATTATCATTCAGGACAGGTGGTTTGGCAGAAAATGATAGAAGAACCTACAGATGAATCCAGTCTGAAAGGTTTGGCTGATGCCATTAAATTACTATATGACACAGGCATCAAAGAGTGGACAGCAGATGATGTAATCAGTCTTGTAGATGAACTATCAGGTAAAAAAATATATTTATCACACAAACAGAAATTTATTATTAGAATACAGTTAGAAAATTGTAAGTGTTATTCTGTAGGTAACAAATAACTTATCTATTGATATCATTAAATGCTAAAGAATTTGGCATTGTTTGAAGAGAATGCATATAATCAACTTTCCTTCAATTGTGAATTTTATAAATATATATTTATTACCATTATCATCCAAAATCTTTATAATTTATTAACTCATTTTTTCTAGTTTTTCAAGTTCTCAGAAACACTCTCCTACATTGTATAAAAAGGAACCCTTTCCTGTTGGTATAGCAGAAGTGAAACAATTTTTCCCATTCTTGCATAATCCTTTAGATTCTAAAATTTACAAAATTTCTTTCACAAAATTAGACAACCTTGCCTGTTGATCTATGGGTAGGAAAAATGCTCTGACTATATTACTAGTACATTTGTAAGAACTGTCATAACATGGTAGCAATCTCCATCTCCAGTTAAATGCTATAATTGAAAAACTAAAGCATTTTTTTCTGAAATTTTCCCTTGGCACTAATTGTATTTCTAATAAAGTGATGTAATATTGCATATAATTAATGACGTTTACTATAGCTATTGTATAATTTCTCATTCAATAACCGTTCTTCCTTTACTAAAAAGTGGTTCCCCGTGAATGGCTTCTAGAGAATAATGCACGTCTCCTAATCCTAAGTGGGAACAACATCTGTTTCACTTTCATGGCTAGTAAAGCTGTGAATGGACGGGCCATTGAACTGGCAAAGCTGATAGTCTTTTTGGCTTTGGTAAGTAAAAAATAAGTTTTTCTCTAGCAAGTTGTTTAACATTATAGTTGACCTTCCAGGGACCTGCCCTGAAGTAACTGAAATATATATAAAACATTTTGTAAGAATACTTATTTAAGTATATATTATATATATTCATAAAATTTTTAAATATATTTAATAAACTATCATATTTGGAATTATTCCCTATATTAACTACTTCCCACTTCATATCTAGATTTCATGCAGCTCTGCCAAGTTATATACTCATTTTTAAAATTCCATTAAAAAAATAAAGTACCCCATTTGATTCGCTTCAGAATAATTGATAGGCAGCAGGGAGAGCATATGAAAGTCAGTGGTGGTAGAGATGAGACAATATTGGTAATTGTTGAAGCTGGAAAATGGTACTTGCGGTTCATTATACTAGTCTCTCTACTTTTGTATAGTTAAAATGGTTTTCAAAATAAAACATTTAAAAATATATTTAATACTCATTCATTTGACACAGATCGTGTTTTTACTATGTGCCATACATTGTGTGAAATTCTAGGAATATGGAAATTAATAGAACAGATCTCTAACCAAAAGCTGCTTATAGTCTTTTAAGAAATATCAAGCTATATATAAATAACTTCAGTGAGATAAGTGCAAAAAATATATGTACAAAAAGAAACAAACAGAGGTGGCAAAGGGGAGCCAATATTGGGCGAATGTATAGGACAGAGAGGGCTTCCCCAATCACAGAAATAGATTTTTTAAAATGATTAGTTCACCAGGCAGAGGGGACAAATTATTCAAGCATGTACCTACATGCATTACACAGAAATCTCATTTATTTGGCTACCATTGCAGATGTCAGCTCACCCTGTGCTTCAAAAGCAATGGAATAATCTTCCATTTAGCTGTTGTGAGCAGTAATTGAATGTAATCCATTTCCTATGAAATGGAAACAGAATCTTTACCAACTCAACTGATTAAAACATGAATGAAATCTCTTTTGAAAATGTAAAAATGTAAAGAAAGTTACTAAATTAACTGTATTCTCAATGTAAATATTTATTTTAAAAATTAAGTTGACTCTCTATGAGAGGGAGAGAGAGAGAGAGAGAGAGAGAGAGAGAGAGAGAGAGAGAAAGAGAAAGAGAAAGAGAAAGAAAGAGAGAGAGAAATGGAACTGCATGGTTATATTCACAGGACTATAAGCAGTTCAGTATATTTCTGAAGGGTAAAATGTGTGGAAGGCGAGGAGGAGGAGGTAAAAGATTAGATAGAAAGGGAGACGCCAGGTGATGAAGGGCCTTGTAGATCATATGTGGAGCTTGAACGCATCCTCTAATAGGGAGCTGCTGAAAAGTTTTAGGAAGAGGAGAGACAGGATCACTTTGGCAGTGCTATAGCAAACAGAATGGCAAGGAAGTCACTAGAGATGAAGAAGCCTTCTCTCTAAAGCCTTTTCTGATTAGCATCTCAATTCTATTAATTTTTCCAAAATTACCTCAAATTTGTCTTCTCTTTATTTTCATTTATTATAGTGTTCTTAAGCAATTCATGTGTGGCGTAAGTCATCTGTGAAAATTGATTACACATTCTTTGAAATTTTTTTTAAGTTTTATTTTTATTTTTTTAATTAAAAAAATGATTTAAATTTTTTCCCCCATCTCCCTCCCCTTCTTCCTCCCCCGCTACCACTAGTCCATTGTCCATGTCCATGAGTCTGTTTGTCCTGTTCATTTGTTGCTTTTAGGTTTATATCCCACATGAGTGATATCATGTGATTTTCAACTTTTTCTGTCTGGCTTAGTTAACATGATTATCCCGAGTTCCATCCATGTTGTCCCAAATAGCAGTATTTCATCTCTTATGGCTGAGTAATATTCTATTGTATATATGCACCACAGTTTCTTTATCCAATCATCTATTGTAGGACACTTCAGTTGCTTCCATGTCCTGACCAATGAAATTCTTTTTTTTTTCTGGCGCATATGAACTGTTTATCATGATTAAATACCATTTACAGTACTGTCCCTTGCTTCCTTCTGTGTTCCCCACTGAGCCCCAGGAAGGGGTCTCAAGTAGGTGATGGGCCAGATGTGACCCCCAATGCCAGCATAGGAGATCGGTTCTGAAAAGGCTTTATTGGGGAGGCAGGCAGTCCTTCTCGGCTGCTGCTTTCCTCATGGCCGCAAGGACTTTGCTCAGCTCCTCCCACTTCCTCTTGTTGAGGATGTTTGTCCCCACCCTTTTCTTGATGAATTTCAGGGCCTGCTTGTCCTTGGAGATCTTGAGCAGCCCCAGGACTCACTGCTTATAGGGGGCAAAGCCACACACCTCTCGGATCATATTCCGCATAAACTTGGTGTGCTTGGTGAGTCGCCAGTGGCAGCAGCTATGCCTTAGCTTGCTCACATTCTTGGTCACCTTGTGACCCTTGTTGAGTCCATTGGGTAGTGCAGAGCCATGGCTGCTGCTTCTCAATGGCTGCCGCAGTGGAAGGGCTGAAATTCTTTAAAATTTAGGACTATGTCACTTCTTCCATAGTGCCTCATACCATGCCTTATACATAAGTGTCTTTACTGTCAGATTAACATCATTTAGTTACACAACTATAAAGTTTATAAAGCTATATATTATTTGGCTATGTGAGCTAAATTGGCCATTTAGAATGTTAGTAAATAAATTTTTTTCTTTTCAGTTTTAACTATTAATATGTAGTCTTTACTTTAAACATTTATCTTTGAAATAATAGATAAATATTCCCTACAACTCTCAAGGTGGCAAGTTGATAACACTATAGAGTTCTGTTGCCTATTGAATTTTTCTGTTTGTTGTCACCCTGATTGGACCCCTTAAAAATAGAAGCCCTGTCTTTATGGCTTACTATTGTATTTCCAGCTCTTAGCATGTGCTCAATAAATATCTAGTGAATGAATGAATGAGCAGAAGTCTTATTTTTTATATTGTTTTCAATATTAGATTTTACATTAGTGAAGAATATCCTATGATAGTTTTGAACCAGACTTTTATTTGTCATACATTTTCCACTAAAATTGAACCATTTAAAAGCAAAGGAGTATTAGCTATAAGAGCATTTCCCACTTACAGACTCAATATAATGTCATGTGTAATAAATTACGTGAAATCATAAACAGTCATAATTAATAATACTGTTTTCAAATTCTATAGCTTTCTTCACATGAAAATTTACCATAATGCTTTGTATATCTAAATCAGGTGTGTGAGAAAGAACTATACTGCATGGATTGGGCAGTTAAAATGATGCAAAAAGTCTGTAAGGTCTTTAGTACTCCAGTGGAAAGAAGTAACTTCCTGCAGAGTGTGGCAAATGCATTTGCATGTGTTATAATGGAAATGCTTCAGTCAATTATGTCTGGTGAGTATGCATGTAGATGGTGCACAGATATAAATAAAATGCATTCTAGTCTCTACTTATGACAGAGATAATTAATTCTGTGTAGATTTTTATTTCTAAATTAAGAATAGAAGAAGTAGACATTTTCTGTTTGTTTTTTCCATGAGATATATTTAGTTTTCGGTTTTGTCACTTTTAAAATTTGGTATGGGTTTTAATGGAAAACATAAAGCTGAAGAGTCTACTCTGAAAAAAAACAGTTTAAATTTTGCATAGCAAAAAATTTTTACATACTCACTTGTCAACGTAATAATCATCATAATAATATCCTATTTGTATAGTTTCAATATGTATTATTTTACATTTTTATTAGTTAGCCAACATGATAATTAACCTTGTTTTACAGATGAGAAAACTAAAGCTTAGAGAAATTACCTAACCTGTCCTGTCATAAAGTTAGAAGCAATAAAGCATGGACCAGCATCCTTTTCCTCTGACTTTTAATTTAATGCTTATATAGAACTCCATGATTTTAATGGTTAACATCTAACTTAAAGACCACTAACTAATCTTCTGTTAACATATTATTAAATCATATATTTAAATCATATATTTGAAAACTTAACTGTTATTTTATTTTCCTCACTGTCCACTCCCGTGCATGGCATTTAGGAGACCGTGATGAAGAGGACAGAAGCTTTTTGAATTTGTTCCATCTTGTGCATGCTCAGGCTAACTTCCATAAGGAGGTCCTGTATTTGACCATGAATACTCTCTCTACCTAAATACTCAGAAAGCCTTATTTTTGGGAATACCTCACTGAACTAACAATTAGAAACGTGCTATTTTTCATCAATCAAAGAATAGTATTCATGGGACTTTATATCACCTAAGTAATTCATCGCCTGCATAGAGTTTTAGAAGTAGCTGCTTTAAACATTATTAACATAAAAATTACAGGCAAACCCAAGAATGTATTGAGATTTATCTAAAAAATAAGCTGTGCCTCTCCAGATTTTGATAAACTTAATACCATACTAAATGGAACATTAGTGTCCAAGAATCTGGAGCCAGCCAACCCCTATGTATGGATCTTTGAAGTAAGAGAAAATTTTGTTTTATAGTTAGAGCAGATCCAAATTCATTATAATATGTATCTGTTCACTTTGTTTAGGTTGTGTAGACATAGCCTAGAATGTTGTGTGAAGGTTTGCAAATATGATGTTTTGGACTGTGCAGATATAAATCACATTTTTTACTACCTTCTTGACATGTGATTACAAAGAACATTATATTTTGTTCACATTTTACATGAACAGATAAAAAACAGAATATGAATATACACATTCATATATATGTCTGTGTGTATATACAAACATGTATCTATGTTTCCTTCTTTAAAACAAATCATACAAAAAGTCTCTAGAGGAAGGTAATATATATTGTTTTAATACAAATCATTTTTTATTCTTTCCTGGGGATTAGAGTAAAATGTTGCAAATAAGGGAAAATATAAAATGAAAGAAAAGTAGCTATCCTGCTGCCAGAATAATCTTCACAAATAATTTGCACTTCTTCCTAAAGCTTATCTCCCTATCTTAAAGAGTGGGACTTGAAGAAAACTGGAAGCATGGATGGTTAGAGAATCCCAAGAATGGGGTTTTTCTTCATTCAAGGAAGTGGATTCCAAGAAGCTCCAGGACTATTTCAGTCTGACTAGCATTTGCCACCACCACTTTTACTATTAAAGTAGAAAATAACAGTGCCTAACAAGGCTGAAATAATGCTGGAGCCCTCCTGGATTGCCCATTTTCTTCTCCCTGGATTTGATCATTCATCATCTGAGGACACACCCCTTTCCACTGGACTTCTCAGAGGCTGACTTTCTCTTTCTTAAGCCCTTGACTTAACTCACCTCTCTTGAGCTGATGAAAGGAAGAAACACATAGAAATTGCCCACGGAAGTAGGGTATAAATTCTGAGAAATACTCAAATATTTGACAAGAGGGGTTCAGTAAGAAATTAATAGGATTGAGGGAGAGTGAAAGTTATGGAGAAAATATAAATTGTGATAACAAGATTTTACTATATTGCAGTAGTAAAGGCACTTAACTTTCATTTATAGAAGGTAAGAAATTAACTACCTTCTGGATTGTCCAACTATAATTCCTTCAGTGGCAGGAATTGTTTCTCCAGAGTTTAGCATTTTCATATTTATACAAAAACAAAGTCCTTGCTTTTATCCTGGTTTCATTTTCTTCCTCTCAATTTAAGAATTCACTCACAACTAAATTATGAAGATTAAAAGTTAGTAGATATCACAGCACAAAATAACACTTGAAATAGCTTTTTCTTCTCTCTTTTTCTCATACATGCTTTGAAAAGCCTAATCCATTTTTTATCAAAATACTGGTGATTCCAAGTTGAGAATATACTCTGTTAGATTATTTGGAGGTTGGGTAAAGAAAAATGAAGGAAAAAAGTAAAATTTTAATATAAATAGTAAATATTTTGTAATAGTTTACAAGATAGATGCTAAGTTTCATTCTCATAGAGAAGCAATTTGGCATTGTGAAGTTTTCTTGAATTCCTTGAATTATCCAAGTCTCAGTTATTTTCAGCAAGTTTACAAAATAAGCATGGTTTAATTTAAAACATTTTTGACCTGGATTTTGAATCTCATCACACAGTTGAACTGATATGACTGCTGCTGTAAATTTTTTAAAACACATCATTGCATTATTCTCAATAATTGTAAGATTCTTACATAAAAAGTTTGATTCATTCTTTGGGTGCAGTAGATAAATGGTATGATATTGCTACCAATAAAAAGTAAACTGACGAGTTTGTCATTCAGTTATTAGTAGATAAAAATAACATTTGAGACCAAATTTGCAGTTTTTTCAATTCAGCAATCTAGTTTTTAAAAGAATACATTTGTCATTAGGAATAAAGTGTGATATCAGATTTTAAAGTGGGATGTTAACTGGCAAAAGCATATGTCATTGTCTTTAGTATTGTTGTTCAAGTGACGATATATACAGTTATATTGCCACACACAAAAAAAAGCATTTGCAAAATGAATAGCCTAAAAACACTGGGAGACTGTCCACTTCTAACAAACTCTAGAATAGTCATAATAATAACATAATGTAAACTACTAGCAGGTCAGATAATTTATCCTGTACCTTTTTGTAAATTAGAAGATTGACCTGGGCTTCTAGTTCATTTTTTCCTTTTGATAGTGATTTCTTTGGTCTCCTTTGACTTCAAAATGCAGGATGATTTTTACTTCCCCTAGAAGGCAAGCTCAAAAGAGCTCAACAACGCATCATTATATTTATCTTTACTATCATTTCTAAACACACATGACATCATAATTGTACTACTAATAAATTAATGATGCTACTTTTCTTAGAAATTAATTTAAAGTTTATAGCTTGTGATAAATATTCTGTACCTTATGAAACCATAAAACATCTATTCTTAACACTTTTTTGGATAACTCTTTCTCATGCCCTTCTAACTCCTCAACTTTATTGTTTTCACAATACAGGCAATAAATTACTATACTTGGGAAGCTTTTCAGGCATTCAAGAGTTCAAGGCTGCTCTCCATAGAATGAACAATAGGCACCTTATTTCACACTTTTCTCATCCTCTGATGATTTAGTTCATGCTTCCAGTTCTTCTATTAATAAAGGTTTTATTGCCAGGATAATTATTCGCCTTTGGAGATTAGAGTAAGCATGAGGTGTGCACAGCAGAAGGTACAACTGGAGGAACCATCTTATGTCAATAAAAAACAAACATTAACTTCTTTGTGTGATTATTACTTGAATTGACTCTTTAAGTGAATAATACTAAATTATATGATTATAGATTTTTATGTCAATAAATATTGTGAAAGGTAAAAACACAAAGCTGCTACAAAAGCCTCTTAGGTTATTGGACACTTTACTAGCAATGTGATTTCTTTACCAATTCCACTGGAAGGTATCTATGAAACCTGTAAGAAATCAGGCTGTGGGAAATGTTCCTTGGCTTGTTGAGACATCACTAAGATAGGAAAGATGAACTGAAAAACAGTTGTATTTGGACAGTCTTTTCTAGGTTAAAAAAAAAAAGTGCCAAAGGACTAGGAACACATCTTTTTCATCAAGAAAGCAAATATAACTCAAAAAAATTTTTTTAAGTAACTAGAGACTTAAAAAAAATTTAGTTTAGCCCTTGAAAGCCTTTTAAATTAAAAAAAAAAACTTGTAGGTATTCTAAGATCACTTTGTTCTTAAATGCACACAAATCTGAAAAATATGTATTGTTATTTTTTAAGTATTGTATTTATGGTAAAATGTTAAATCTTTAACATATAATAAATTTTATTTAATTTGTTATTTATTGATACTAATAAAATAAAATTAGAAACATTTCTAACTTGTTCAGAGTTTGTCATTATGCAAGTCGTTGAGTATATAATTCTTTTAAATTATTTCTTGTGGAGGAACTTATTTTTATTTAAGCCATTAATTATAGCTCAGTACCACGATCAAAATATGAAATATCTTAATGTAAAATAATGTTGCAATTGGCTATGTATTTGTGTATACATATATTTATGCTTAACATTATAGTATATAATTTCGTTTACTAGCAACAACTCATAAATTGTATAATAATCTGTAAGTAGAACAGTATTCTATACTATTCTGCTTTTAATTCAGAGGCCAAATTCTCAAGCAATTAATATTTCAATTGTTGCTAAAATAGAAATGCTATGATTATCATAGTTTAACACCAGTTTCAAAAAACAAAATATGTAATTAAGTATTGTGGATTATCTATAATTTCCCATGACTACAAGAATTTACAGAGTTTTTCAAAGAACAAAGAAGTTGTTCAATATATCTAAATGTATTTGCCTTTGCATGTTTGAGTTTATAATGGATGTGTTAATGACTTTTTCCTGTTTTCTCCTTCATATATGATTTTGATTTTATTTTTGTTTAAAACAGATGGGAGCAAGACTAATTTAGAAAAGGACATCTAGGCTTAGCAAATATTTAGAGTATGATAAAGCCAAAGCATATAATTTACAATGACAATTTTCCACTTCAACTAGATTTTATTAAGGGAAATTGCCATTACTTTTGAGTACATTAAAATGATACTTTTAAGAGATTTTGAAGTTGGAATGATGCTAATTTTAAACCTTTTAAAAGCAAACAAAGTTTTCAAAATTTAATAAATTATGTCATGCAAAATTTCAAACTCAGAAAGTTTGGAATTGATTCCATATACCCAGAACTATGAGTCTTAAGTGGTTCTAACTTAGTAACATTTACCTTTCCATTATTTAACTGTTTCCAATATATATCTTGTTTCTCCTTTTTTTCTCTTCTTTTTCTTGAAATCAAATATATCACTTTTCCATACAAACCCCTTATTTTTTATTAAGAAAGCAAGTATTAGTGTAATAATTCTAGTATTATGCCACATTAACTTTTTTATAAGTGATCTACAATTATTTAGAGATGTTTTTACTACATTGATGTGGGCCAAGTATAATCCCATTTATAGAACATGATTGCCCTATGACACAGATTTGTAAAACTTACACAAAACTGTGTATTACAGAGTAATTTTCTCAGTGTTTTATTATGTTTTAGGATGCCAATATACAGATAATCTAAATTCAAAAATAAAATTTTTTATCAAAATGATGAACAGTAAAACTCTGCTATAGACTGGCATATTAGAATATGGCTGTAGGCACAAAGTCATAAAATTTCTTCCAAAATGTAATTATTTTTAGACCCTAAATTTTACAAGTAACTGAAATTATGGGTAATCTTTCTGTCCTTATATTTATTGTGCCCATTACAAATTGTATATATCACCAGTGAGTAACTGTAATTGGCTAATTGTTTCCAGTGAATTGTTTCCAGTGAATTAATTGTTTCAACTTTGGATACAGACTAAAGAGCCTTGGCTTCATAAAAGACTTCAGAGTAAGCTTGGGTAGAGACTATACCATGAAGATCTACACCACTATAAGTAACTGCATTACTTGGACCTCTCCAAAATACTGACATTTGCCCTAATTACCTAGGTAAGGACATAGAGCTGTTATCTTGACTTGAAGAAAACTTTAGTTTGAAATGCAAAGTTATGCCAAAGAGTCAGAGGAATTTTTTACTGGGAAATCTCACATCAAGAACTCCACAGATAACTGAAGATCATCCTTGAATGTATTAATGTTCAAAGCCATGCTTTTTGCATTAGTCTATCTGTCAGATTACCTCTTTTTGTTAATACCACCATGTAGTATTGTATTTATTAATCTTTAGGCAAATTATCACATATATGTTTGGGGTGAATTAATATTGCCATTTTCTCCTCATAATGTGGCTGTTGGTGCCAAAAAAAGTGTTTTGCAGTTGAATTTTCATCATAAAATGTCATTTGGGAAAAGCAGAAAAGGGGACTACTGGTAAACTATTAAGAGTTTATTCTATGGGCTTTTTGCTCTCAAAGATGTAGTTTCCAAAGATAATACATCCTAGAATTGTAGTATTTTTAAATAGAAAAGGCCATTAACAATTTTCTGATCTATCCCTTCCATTTGTCAGGGATGAACAACTGAAGGCCTGAAAGGTTAAATGATTTATTGAAGGTCACATAATTTGTTGCCAAGAGAAAGCTTATAGAATAGTGTTTTATTCTTGGCCAGAATTCTAAAGTGCAAGTTTTCCATTCTAACTGTGAGAGATAGCATACTGCCTCGATTTTATTTCTTTTTAAAACGTAGAAATTGAACACAATGTTGTGAATAAAAACTACTAAGTTCATATTTCTCCTTGTTTATGTTTAAGTTAGAAAATCCAAAGTAGAACCATTATAATGAATTTTTCAAAGGAATAGATACCACAGATTTGGGGCCCAAATCTTCTCTGGATCTCAAAATATATGGTTTCTTCAATCCTATTTTAGAAAATGTTGACAGTTTTTTTCCAGAAAAGGAACATTTGACAATTAAAAAAAAAAAACATGTTTATTTTAGGGAGGAAAGATTTTTTTTTCCAAATAACAAGTAAGGTAAGTATAGCCAGCTTGTTTCAATAATTTATAATTCAGCCAGACACAAAGAATGAGAACTATATAACCATTTCTCTCTTTAAATGAGAAACTGGAGCACAAATGCTATGGGGTGGGGAAGACAAATCTTAAAAACTCAAATGACAAGTTTTTTCTGACCAGAGACTAAGACAAGAGAAACCGCACAACCCAGATTGTGCAATCTAAAAAGGCAGAGGATAACGTGACCACTTACAGATAAAGAGAGACAACAGTGCTCTTAGACTTAACAGGGAACCTTCGTGTGAGAGGGAAAGGAAAAAACATTTTAGCATAATATGCAGTTGCATTTAGACCTAAGGAAATGCTATCAAAATGAATTTTTGAGCAGTTCTCCATGGTAACTTTAATGAGTCTACATTTCAGCTCTCTGTGTTCGCAGCACCCTCCAAATACAACTCAAACGCAGGCAGCATCTGCCATTCATGCCTATGAATTCCTGATGTCCAAGCTGAGTGCCTCTGCCTCTGAGCTCCAAAAGCCCCTTGCTTGACAGGAGTTAACATGGAAGAGGTCTGCTGGGCGGCAGGACTGCTGCAGTTGATAAGAGGCCTCTCGTTGAACTGGAGACCAGGAGCTGTGGGAAACCCAAAAACAAAAAGGCTCAGCAGCAAAGGTCTCAGCTCCTGAGTATTGGCCATGGACTAAAAAAAGAAATGGGAGTTCCTCTCTCTTTTCCACCAAACCCCACAGTTGAGAAAGAATGGACATCTTCCCTCAAAATCTCATTCCCAAGTAAATTTCCTTTCTTATGTTATCCTCAAGTAAGAATGAGTCACTAATTAATTCATGTAACTATGCAAGCATAACTGTAAACCACTCCGCTAACATATAAAGATATGTTTTATCTTTAACTATCTGGAGAGAAAGGACAACTTGAAGTCTGAGCACCTAAAACTGAAGAAAGAAACTAGGAAATTATAGTCCCTCCCACCATGCACACCACTCCCAGCCCATTCTACCTAAATATCCTTCACATTGTGGGGTTTATTTTTCATTTTAAAAATCATATTTTTAATTAGGTCACACAGAAAGAAATCGGCATTTCTTATTTTCAGAGTGGTTTGAGATATGCTATATCAGTGCATCTGAGAAAAAAATAGGAAAACATGATCTCTTTTAATTTTATTTTTGAATCGATACCCGAAATAACGACCAGAAGCAACAAACCACCGGTGCGTCAGCAAGCAGGATGCTGGGCCAAGTCAGCTTCATCCTTCCCCCCTGAGCTGTTCTCCTGTGGGCTCCTACCGCAGCTGCAGGCTACTAGAGTAGATAAATGATGTAGGACAGAATGACCAGGCCTATGATGGCAAAGAACATCAGGATGAAAATATCCAGCATTATGGAGTCCTTGGCAGAGGAGGCCTCTGGATTCCAGGGAAATGTGAGCTGTGAGCACGGAGCTTGCAATCGGGAAATAAATGGCTCCTTCCTCCCTCCACTGCTCAGCCCTCGATCTTTCCCCCCGCCCCCTTCCAGGGTCGGAAACTAAGAGATGCTGCCTGCAGCTCCATCTGCAGCTTACTTCCCTCCTCCCCATCACAGACCACAAACAACCAATCATAAAGCCCGGGAGCGGGTAACCAAGGAACTGCCCGATTTAGCAGAGGCAGAACTAAAGAGGCTCAATTTCTCCCCAGGAACCCAATCTCACCCCCTTTGTATATAAGTAGAGTCTCGAGATATGGACATAAGAGATCTAATCTCTATCCAGAACCCTTAGGAATGAATCCTCTTGATTGCCTTTCTTCTTTTTTTCTCTCACACATCCCTGGTAAATTATCTCAGAAAAATGATTGGGAGTTGGGTGGGCTATTGGCAAGGTCCTGTTATGGAGGGACATGGGCAAAGGTCTCATGTGAGTCTTAGGAGGCATCTCTGGGGATGGACCTAACACTTTCGGGATTTCTATACTGTGGCAGATATTGCACACATGGTGTAATTCCCACCCCCCTGCAGATCTCTTGTAGATGAGGCTCAGAGATGGTTGAGAACTTGCCTAATGTTTCATTGGAAATGGCAGAGACTAAAATTCAAAACTAGGCTTGCACACTCCAGAGTTCATACTCTTCTCTCACCCCAGACCGGCCCACCCTGTTAATCTGCAATGCCCCTCAGCCTTACCTACACTAATCAGGTTGTGATGCATTTTGCCCAGATCACTCCATTTACAGTGAGTACCAGAGTCTCTCCTCCTTGTCTATTCTTGTCTCTTTGTGGTCATTACTCAGTCTTGTTCTCTTGTATCCTCTCCAGAGAGCGCCTCATGGTGTTATACCAGAGAGGCACTAAAGAATTCTCAGGCTCATCCTTGTTCAGTAAATGTCTAGAAATGCAAATTTAAGTGGCTTCTTCTGCGGGAAAAGATATTTTGTTTTTTAAGCTAGGTAGTGGGTACTCAGGTACGTCTTGTGTTGCTTTTATGTCTTTTTCTAAGTCTTAATTATTTCCTATTAAATTTTAAAAATTCCCTGTGACATCTCTGAGGCCTAGTGTCCTTGGCTCCACCCCAAAATATTCTTTTGAAAGGCCTGGGGCTAAGGGCATTAATATGCCTCCTCCTCTGCTGGATCTCAGGAACTTAGATCGTGTCTAGAAGGGAGTCTAGTTACTCCTCCCATTGGCCTGTCCCTAGGAGTGTAGACTTGGCACCCATTCCCTCAGGTAAATGAAGCCTCCCAGGAGGAGGGGGCTGCAGCTCCCAAAGAAAAGGTCAGGCCCACAGGAGGCAAGATTCGTCAACTCATTCCCTTCTATTGGGAAAATGTTAGGAAGCCAGCTCCTTCGGAGAGGAAGCCAATGTCAGTATTGCCCTTAATTATCCCACCCACTGCCGTCTCTGACACTCCCTACACTGCTAAGTGCTGCTGACAAGGGCTGTCATTCTCCTGATTGTCATTCCCCTCATTAGGAAAGCTCAGTTCAGAATCACCTCAGGAAAGCCCTTCTCCTCTCCAACCTACTGCTATCCCGAAGCCAGAAATGAGAAACGCTCTTCTCTACAAAACAGCTGGGCATGAGGCTGACTGGTGGCACCAAGTCGGGGCGAAAGGGTCTGGATTCTTTCCCTACCATTGCCCCCTTCCCAGCCCCACAGAAGAGGGGAGGCCACCTGGTCTTCCAGGAAGAGGATAGATGCAGCGCACCTGGAGCAAAGAACAGAGTCCAGGAGATATTAAAATGAGATGTGCAAAGGGCATGGGTACAAGCCTGCTGTGGCAAGGCAGCAGGGCATGAGACTGTGAGCATCACACTGGGGGTCCCAAAACCTTCAGCCCTGGACTGCCAGGCCCACGGTGCAACTTCCACTGCCTTTCTGGGTTTCAGGGAACCCCATCTGTAAAGTGGACATCATAGTAGTTGCTTCTCTCACAATAATAAGACCAAAGAAAAAATGTGTTAAGATCACATTTTTAAGGCATTGTAGACTGTTTATGGGTTGCTAAGTCACTTAGCAGATGGCTTCATCCCATGTCTTGACTGTCCCAGTGTCTCCATCGTTTCATTCCTCAAATATGTGCCAACCTCCTATTATGTGCAGAGGGCTAAAACTGTCCCTCGGCTGAGCCCATTAATTCAATTATTTGTTGAGCAGCTGAGACTGGCTCTGGACAGGCACTCGGGGGTTAAAGATGAATTAGACCCATTACCTCCTGAGCCCACTGGCTAATAGAAAGGTGCTTTGTGAGGGAAGTCAGTAAGAGACTGGGAACTCTGGCAAATTTCTGGGAGTGTCACTAATCTGGGCAGATGGCTAAAGCCAGAAGCAGACTGGTGGGACGTTCTCAACAAGGAAGGAGGTGTCAAGGCAAATTGCTACTTTAAGCTGACAGTTTCCAAACTGGTCATTCTCTTCCCAAAGGATGGCAGGGCTCCCAGGAGGGCAACAGGCCAATGCCCCTGAAGAGCTGGGACACACACATAGCAGCATCTCAGAGCCAGAGAGAAAACCAAGTCCACAGGTAAAAATTATACTTTTATTTGAGTCACCAGAAGGATTCACTTATGGTCCAAGTCAAATGTTCAGAATCATAACAGAAGGATTCGATCCCAAGCACAAGCCCACAAGGGAGGGGACCAAAACAGACCAAGAAGAGACAACCACCCCATATAAAAAGATGAATGACGGCTTCACACACACACAGATGAAATGTTTGGACAAATGCAAATGTCACATGGTCATTTGTTTCTTTTTAAATACAAGTTTGTAGGGTGGTAATTTTTTCCCCCAACTATTAAAAAAAAAAAAAGCCCAAAAGTGCATATGTGAGGGTAAAAAAAAGGCAAAATTTAAGCAAGTTTTCCCTAGAAAGACATGAAGAAAACAGGAAACAGTGTTGACAGAATCCACTTTTCTCACATTTGGGCTTCTTATATTATTGGTCCACTAACATTATATTCACATTCTAGCTCTGATGTATCTCCTTTCCTGGGATTAGATTGGCTAAAAGACCTCTGTGAACTATAAAAGACCAGGGACTCCGCCCAGAGCTCAGGTTCTGTGCTCTTCTGGGGATGGATGTTTCCAGAGAGGAACAAAGACTCCCAGCAGCCTCTGGGTCCCTCAGCACCAGTGTGACAGCCCCTCCTCTCTCTGGGGGCATGTAAGAAAAGTTCCCCTATTTTTAGAATGGGAGGAGCAGAGGGCCCAACAGCCAGATTCCAGTGGCTGGTTTGCCTTGTTTTGGAAGTAAAATTAAGCTGAGTGAAAAGGCTGTTTCTTGCTCATCCCGCCCTCTCACCACCCTCCCAACTGCAAGTCCTTCAACAGGATGTGTCTCTGACCTTTGGTCCCAGAATCCATGTTGTGCTTTGAGATCAAGAGGAAATGGAATGGACCAGTGCCTCCCCCAAGGCTCCCAAAATTGCTCCCTCATCCCCCAAATCACCCATAGAAGACCTGCCCTCACCTCAGCTGAAGACAAGCAGGACTAGTCAGGCAGGGGCTCCTCCCCAGTCATTTCCTTCAGCTCTTTGATTAGGGGCAAATATTCCCAACTTAACTCACAAGCAGTGAGGACTTGATTGATGACTATACCTGCAAGCCCCTCCCCCACACATAACATATATCAAAGGCGGGACCTGAGTGGACGCAGGGTGAAGATGAGATGGGTGAGACTCAGGGTGACAAGAGAGCCCAGAGATGAATAAAGCCAGGCAAGAGTTGTCACAGCCACCAATGAGGGATAGAAGGGACTCAGAGATAGCACCATCTTTCCCTTCCACATCCCGGGATCTGTGCTTCCAGTTTTGTAGCTCTGGGACTGTCTTCCAATGCTTCGAGGGGGCTTTAGATAAGCAAGGGGAAGGTCAAGGGAGAGAGCCCCCAGAGTGAGGCACACACAGTGTGGGTGACACAGGGTCCTCTGGCACCTACTCTGCAGCCCAGGACAGAGATGGGGGAAGAGAATATGCCTAAAGCTATGAAGGCTTCCCCCTACCCCTTACCCCACCGATCCTCAGCCAGTCCTTGACTGCTGCCCAGCACAGCACAAAGGCGGGTAGGTAGGCTTCCTCTATATGGGGATAATAGGAAAGGAGGAATTTTCACTCCAAAGAAAACATAAGGAACTTTTCTTCCCCAGGGTTCTCCCCTCTCAATGTGCATTTTTAGGAAAATATCAAAGATAGCTTTGCACACCCTCAGATGAGCCCAGACTCCTGCCATACCCTGACCCTTCACTCACACTCATGCTCACACTAGCCTGTCACAGACACCTACAGATACACATGCTCCCTGCCTCTATACTAAGTCCTGGAGAAACAGAAGGTCCTGTGGCTTTGCAGTTCCAGTCCATTTGGCAGAAGGGAAAGCCACAGAAGGCTCAAAAAATCTTCCAGTGAGGAATAGAAAGGAGAAGCCCACCCTGCCCAGATCTGAGCCTCAATAGCCAAGAGGCCTGAGGCTTCCTTGCCCTACCTTTCAGGACCACGGCTTCCAGCCAAGGAGGCAAGCCAGGGTCCCTGGAGGTTGGGGCTGGGAGTAAGTAAAAAGGACTGCGGGAGAGAACACCCTGTTCCCTTCCTTCCTGCAGCTGTCCCTAAAAGTAAGGAAGGCCAGAACTTGACCCAAGCCACACTTCCTGGGGAGCTCCTCACCCACACCGGGTATGTGTGGGCAGGAGAGCAGAATCACAGTGTGAGGAGGAACACGTGTGGGGAGGATGAATGAACCCTAAAGTGGGAATTTACCCCTCCTTTGTTGCTCTTGAGAGAGGGAGAGGGTTGTGAGGGGACCCCTCAAGAGGGCCAGCAGCCCCATCTTTGAGAAGTAGAGGCAAAGCCCTCTCACTGGTGCCTACACAGTGGCAGCATGCCAACCCATCCCCATCCCAGGGGCAAGGGTGGTGGGGTACCACTCCCAGGAATGTACGGAGGCCCTCCCCTGGGAGTCCTGGGGGTCTGGGGCTCACCCCAGCCCTCTAGCCCTGGAATGTTCAGGTACGTGAGGAGGTGAGCGGAAGGGTCTGAGAGGGCAGAAAAGAGACAAGGCAGAGGCCTAGGAGCTGATGGGTCTCCCATTCCAGACCAGCCCCACGGTCCTTGGCCTCCCCCAGAGAGGTCCACACCTATTCCATCCAGAGAGAAAACCAAGAAGTTGGTCAAGGGGAAAACCTGCCAGAGGAGGGAGGCCATGAAAGTGGCAGAACAAGGCTTCAGTTGGCCAAAGAAGCTGGAAGAGGGTGAGAATAAACAAGCTGTCGCAGATTTAAAAAAACAAAGACACTGAAAGGTGGACAGGTCACGCCCAAGACAAATGCAATGCTATGGAATGCGCTGAAGACAGATGGGGCGGAAAGGCCCCTGGTGGGCTCAGATGGCCTCCACGTAGTTGGCTGGCAGCATCCCAGTGTCGCCTGTGCGCTCCACGGTCCCATACATCCAGCCGTCGTCGATCTGCTGCACGTTGACAATGGTGTCTCCGTCCTGGAAGGAGACCTCGTCCTCATCAGCAGCGCTGTAGTCATAGACGGCACGGTACCGCTTCTGCGGGGGTGGGGATACAGTCAGCCCAGGGCCTAGCTCCCTCAGGGCCTGAGCCTTTCTTCCTAGCTCTCTGGGACCCTGGAACAGAGCTCAGGTGAGCAGTAAGCCAAGAGCTGGGAGACAGGGATGGCTGGGCTCTGTCACTAATTTTCTCACCTCAGTGTCTCATGTTCTGTAAGAAATCACCCTTTTCCAATTTGGCATCTACTAAGGGGCAGGTACAAGACAGTTACAATAGCACTGCCCCACCTCTCAGAACAGAAATGCAGTAAGGTCCAATGGACACGAGGCCAGTTAGTGTTTAAATATATGGCATGCCCTGTATGCTGTTATCTGTATTCTGATAAGCACCAGTCTTTCTTCTTGTTTTGAAGCTATAATAAGTCTGGCTGGCTTCACTCCCAAGTTCAGGACAAAGACCTATTCTTGGGAGAAAAATCTCCAGGTGACACAAGAGTTCTATCAGGTTCCACTTACCAAACTCAGCCAAAGTCTTATGCCTCAGCTCTAGGAAATGTCCAGTAAAAGCATATGAAATACAACTGTGGTTGCAGATGACAATAGGAGCTAGGGCCAAAGGTCAGGGAAAGGCAGGCCTCCTGGGTGTGGTTTCTAAGAACAATCTTGAGCTACATCCTTCCCTAGGCCCACGCATCTCTGGCTGCCCCAGGACTTAGGCCTATGACCTTTAGCCCTTTCAGCTGTGGTACTCACCCCGCCCCCACCTGGGGCGCTGCGCTGTATGGACACTGGGGCTGCAGGCTCCTTGTAGCCACCATAGGACTGGGCTGCCTGCTGCTGGGGCTGCTGGTAAACTGGAAGATGGGAGGAGACAGATCTCAGAAACAATATTGTCAAACCCAGCCCCTGCCAGAGCCCTCTCCCTTTCTCCACCAAGCCCTTATCATATATTTCCACCCCTACACACACACCTTTTCAACTCTCACTCCTCAAAGACTTATGCCTGTGTGTGCACAATTGCAGGTGTTGCATAATCTACAGCAAGGGCTGAGTCTTCCCCCATCACACTGAGGGCCCAGTACAGGCCCTGTCCCTGGTGGGGATGGGTAGTCGTGGTGGTGGTGGTGGTGTGTGTGTGTGAGTGAGTTATGAGGCTTCTCTCCATCCTGTAGCTGGCCTAGTCTCAGATGCTCTACCCCCACAGGCCTCACGTCTACCTGGGGCACTGGTCGGGATGTGGTGAGGCTGCTGCTGCTCCTGGGGCCGCCGGTAACTGCTGCTGTCCTGGGAATCTCGGCGCTCAGGCTCCATGCCCTCACCTCCGCTGGGGCCCATGCGGCTCTTCTCAAACTCCTCATGGTATTTTATCTGCAGTGGCAGAAAGTGCCGAGTAAAGGACCCACAACAAACCAACCAAAACTCTCTCTCATTGTCACTCAAGATCCTGGGATGAGAGAGACTCCCCAAGGGCTTAAGGTAGAGGATTTGGTTCTTGTGGGGGACATAACCAGCTGTGTGCCCTTGAACAAGTTACTTAACCTTGCTAGGCCTCAGTTTCCACCTCTGTAAAATGGGTCACTGGTATTTACCCGCCCCCCCCCCCGCCCCCAGATATAGCTGGAGGATGCAATGAGATGATGGATGGAAAAAGGCCATGTTAACTAAAGCACCAGACAAACGCAAGTAGCTGTTTTTAAGTGCCCGTGACAGGGACAGGGGGCTGCCTTGCTTCCACCTTGGTCAAAAACAGCAATAGCAGCAACTCTGTTTATAGGTGCCAGGCACTGTGCTAGGCGTCCCACACAGCTCCTTTGACCTTGTCAGCACCTACAAGGGGGTATATTACAGTCCCCATTTACCAACCAGCAAGGAAACTAAGGCATTGACAGGTGAAGCGAGTTGCCACAGATTCTAGGGCCTGTGTTCTTAACCAGTACGAGGTTCTGCCTCTTACTGATATGAGCAGCAGAAGCCAGATCCCAGCCTGTGGGGACAAGAAATGCCAGGATCTCCCTGAGGTCAGGTCCTTATCTTAGAGATGGGTTCCTCTTCTGGTCAGGTTCCAAAAATGGGCAAAAGGAGGCATAGAGAAGTGACACCCCTCAGGCAGTCAGTAGGGCTGGATGAATTGAATAAGCCAATACCCTGGAAACTTTCCAAAGCTGTGTTTCTTAAAATCTGGTCTTCAGACTATCTGTTTCCAATCCACCTGAGCTGCTTCTTAGAATGCAGGTTCCAGGACCTTCCATAAAATCTACAAAAATCAGGGCTGGTGTTCTGAACTATACATTTTTATTTTTTATTTTCATGTTTTTATTTTTTTAGGTGAGGCTACAGGTCTACAGGTATGGCCAAAGGTCTACAGGTATAGCCAAACTGGGAACACCTGCATCCTACTGCTGGCTAAATGACGGTTACTCACTGCAGCCTGGAACGAGAGCACAGATCGGCAGCAACAAAGCCCAGGACAGGTCCAGTCTGGAGGCAGAGCATGCCCCACTTAGGGGTTTGTCAGAACCAGCCCCTTCCTCTCCCTGCAAAATAGGCTGAGCCTATTCTAGCCAGTCTGGCCAAACTAAAAACCCATTGGATCTCCCAACTCCCACTATGAAGGGAACTCAGGAATGAAGTTCTCAGACACAGAGCCAGTGACCTGTGCTCAGATTCCTAAGGTAAGGGCAAAGGTAAGTCTTCTCCAGTCCCACTCCTTCAGTGGCCCCTGTCCAGGGGCAGCTAGGGGGACAAAGAGAGGGGACACCCCTCCTGAGGCCTCTAACCTCACAAGGCAAATGCCCTTCCGACTTTTGACCTGGGGGTGGGAAAGTTCAGCTTCTCCTGTCTACTTTCTGTTAATGAAAAGAGACCTGACCAGAGGAGGGAAAGTGCATATGTGGAGGCGGGTAGAGGCCCGTGCAGGCCCTGAGGGTGCCAGGAGATGGGCTGGGAGGACAGGGATCCCTGATGTGGGGGCCCAGCTAACCTGGGAATAGCCTCTCCTGTGGGTGTGACTATCTGCATTAGTGAGAGGGTAACAGCACTCTGGGGAAGAGGCTATGTCTGGTTCCTGCTCCTTCTCTGAGCCAAGGCCTAGTGCTATCCCCTACCAGGGTCCTACAGACTCAGTCCTTCTTCACGGGCTGCAATGTCCCTCCCATGCTTTACTCTAGGGAGATCATGAGCCCTTCACTTACTCGTGTGACCTTGGGAGAGTCCCTTCCCCTCTGGGCCTCCTCAGTTTTCCTTGTCTATAAATGAGACCGTGGTATCATCTACTCCCAGGTGGTTCTGAGGCTCCTGACCAGATCTAGGAACCTAACCAAACTTAAGAGCTGAAAGCAAGTATATAATGTGTGTGTTTCCACAACGGCTGGTGGAACTGATCTTGCTCCTTAAAAAGCCACTGCACGTGGACAAATATTTATAAAATGACCCAGGATGGTGTAGTGGCAACCTGAAGACAAAAGAACCCTCGCTCCACCAATGTCGGTACCACCTGTTATTAAGAACCTTCACGTTTGCTCAGCTTTTCACATGAGGTTCATAAAGGCTCTTTGCACACTGTCTCCCTTGGCCCTGACGACAATCACCCTAAGAACAAGTTGGGCAGGTACACCTACACCTTAATTCCCACTTTACAGAAGAAGAAAATGAGGCTCAGAAGTTAAATGGCTTCCCGAGGCAGAGCTTTCATCTCAGTAAGGGCTGAAGCTGGTGACACAAGGACAAATTCACAGCTGGACAGGACCTTCCTAAGGGCAGGCATGGAGCAGGATGACCACACACCCAAGTCTGCCCCTAATTCTGGTTCACGTCTTCTGGAACAAATCTGAATAACACCCCTTTCACTCTCAAAAGAGATGATAATCATAAGGCCACCCTAATTTTGAGAAAAGAAGATGCCAGGCATGTGAACTCAGGAGAAGCAGCACAGAGCAGGTAACAGACTAAACAGAGTAAGGCTGCAACTCCTTTCTGGCTGGGCCCACCTGGATGAAATTTCGGCACTCTCAACTTCCTCTCCCTTCCCTCCCCAACAAATAAGGAAATGGTGTTATTACTTTGCTGACCAATCTAATAGTATGAGAAGCAAATAGGCACATTAAAGGGTGTTAGCACATCCAAAAGGAGAAGAAACATTTTCCAGACTCCAAGGGCCTGGATGATCCCTGCTTCAAGCTCAGCAAAGTTCTGATCTAAAAGCCCTGAATGGGGGTCACCATAAACCCAGAAATGTCAGCAGATCCCCAGCTTAACTGTCCTAGGCTCCTGTGGAAAGACGCCATGCTCAAACTGTGCGTATGACATCCAGGTGCACTTGGGTTGAGAGGCCAGGCCTAAGGACCCTCCCCATTCATCCAGGCCCCTGTTAGCCAGGCCTGAAGGATGACTAGTTGAGGGTCCATTCCAAAGCTAAAGAAAATACACTGCTGGTTAATGTCTTCTTTTTTCTAAAACCCGTTTTCCTGTTGTGGCAAAAAATAAAGGCATGACTCTATACATTGCTCTCACATGATTCTACATCATGGCTAACAAGGGAACCTCAGGCTTTGAATGGAATAATCAACTCACTACCCAGAGTCTATTTTTATAACATCTCCCATTTGCTGAGGGCCTATTTTGTGCCCTTATATGCTTTACTAATTTCCTTTTCTCAACCAGCCCATGAAAAATATATCTTCACCATCCCCATTTTACAGATGGGGAAACCAAGGCTCTAGAGATGGTTATGAGGTGAGTAAGTCGGAATTCCAGTTCTAACATCATATCCTCAATTCTCAATCACCACTCAATACTGCTCCCTATTAGAGACTAACAATATTTTTTTTTTAAAACAAATGGAAATCTGTGTTCAGTCTCAGAAAAAAATGAGATACCACTACATACCATCAAAATGGTTGAGACAAACAAGTCTAAGGACGTAGAGCAATGGGAACTCTCATCACTGCTGGTGGGAGAGTAAATGGGTACAGCTGCTTGGAAAATTGCTCAGCGTTATCTGATAAGGATTCCTTATCTTGAAGGAATATACACTCTAAGACCCAGCAGTTCCACTCTATACTAATGCTAAGAAATATGCATGAGGATGTCATATATGCGTGGAAACAATGCAAATGTCCATCAACACCAGAATCAGTAAAATGTAGTAAAGCACAAAACGGAATACTGTAGAGCAACAAAAAAATGAACTACAGCTACACACAAACATGTAGAGGAATCTTTAAACCCAATGTTGCTCAAAGGCAGAGAGAAATAAAAGAATACACGCTATATGTACAAAATCAGTTATTTCCAAAAAACATAGTGTTTAGAAATGCATAGTTACATATTAAAATTATAAAGAATAGCGCACACTTTCAAAAATTAAACTACAGTGTTGTCCAGCAAACTTTCCTTCAAGGACATTTGACTCTGGGGCTGGAATTTTGTTTGACTTCACTATTTATTGATTAGGCCCAGACTCTTAAAAAGTGAAGCTAACCTATGGAATATAAACTAATGATTTTTGACTGAGAGAAAGGCAAAGGATTTCTGCCTATAGCAAGAACATATCCAAAGTTTATGGTTTTATAGTCCTGTAGGACAGGGGTCCCCAACCCCCAGGCCACAGATCAGTACTAGTTTCAGTCTATAGCCTGTTAGGAACTGGGCTGCACAGCAGGAGGTGAACGGCAGGCAAGCAAGTGAAGCCTCATCTATTTGCAGCTGCTCCCCAGAGCTAGTATCACTGCCTCAGCTCCACCTCAGATTACTAGGCATTAGATTCTCATAGAAGCACCAGTTGCTGGTGCCAAAAAGGTTGAGGACCACTGCTGTAGGACATTAACCAGTTCTATATATAATTATATCCAGCACTTTCTTTCACTGACTAGGCATCACTTCTGCCTGTCATACCCTCCCTCCTCCAGCTGGTTCCTCATAACTGATTTAAGCTCACCACATGAGTTTTTAACACCTTGAAAACTCTGTTTTGATAGTGGTGTTTCTTGACTTGCATGGTGAGTACACAAAGGAGTTTACTATTACTGTGTGTTATATTTCACAGGAAAAGAAAAAGTTAAAAGACACAAAATTGTATACAGGAAATAAATATGTAAGTAAATATGCAGGTAAGTAAAAGCACAGCTTCTCCACTTGAAGGCAGTGGCTCCCACAAAGGGGCCTCAGTTAAGTTTCCCATCCATTACAGACATCAGTGCTCATGACCAAAGGCCAGGATTCTGAAAGGATAAACTTCATCCCATCATTGCATGTGGTCCTGGCAGCTCAACCCTTAATATGCCTTAAATGAAGAGATAATCATTCACCAGAGATGTATAAATTACTAGTATCTTGCCTCAAAATTTCCCACACATTCTCTGTACTGGACAATGAATGGCTCAACTTTTCATACAAACTTTACTTCATGTCCCTTTAGCCACAATGTAGGAAGCAAACAGGTCTGCCTTTAAAGTTATAATAATGAACAGTGTTTAGCAAATGCCAAGCGCTTGACATTTTCCTCGCAACCACCTTTTAAGGTAGGGCCTATGGTCCACATTTTTATGATGAGGGAGCAGAGACTCAGTGAGGTGAGCCCAGCCTTTGAATGACATAAACTGGGATTATGCTCTCATTGGCTCTTCCCACCTCACCATCCTGCCTCTCAGCAGGATAGATGACAGACTACACACATCCGAAGTGTTTAAACACCACTAGGAGACTAGACCCTAGTTTTTAAAATGCTCTCGCTGGTAAACCCTCTAGTCAGCAGTGTATTCCTCCAGGGAGGTTAATCTTCAGCTCCGCAAGATGGTCTGACCCCTGAAAATAGCTAGAAGTCACTGGGTGCTAACCTGGCAACTGAGGGACAAGCTATATACAGGAACACTATTTTGGATGCAAAACAAAACATGTCGCTCTAAATACCATCTTTCCCAAAACTCCTCTGGAGGTGGAACAGGTTAACAATGGCTCTAAGTATAATTTAAAGTTTCCTTGGAACTGAGGGTGTGGCCAGGCCGGGCACCCTCTGTCTTAGGACATGGTAAAGCTTTTTCAGACTCTTAGGTGATGGTTCTCAGACTTCAGTGAGCATCACAGTAACCTGGGAAATGTGTTTAAAATGCTGGTTCCTGGGCCACACTCCCAGAAATGCTGATTTAGACAGCCCAGGGAAGAGGCCTACAAGCCTGCATTTTCCATAAACCTTCCTTAATGATTCTAATAACAGTTGTTGGGAGGCCCACATCTGACAGACTCTAACTGCATTCACTAAAACTAAGAGTCTTCCAGCTCTGTGGTCACAACTCACAGGCTCCAGCCAAAGCTGCAAAAGCAGAACCAGCTCAGGTTCAAGTCACCTCCCCCACCTCAGAGCAGAGGACAATCAGCTAATTGCAGCTCTGTGGTTAAGGATAAGATGGTTATCTCCTTAGGTGAGGATGTCTTGGCCACAGTGAGCTCTGTTACCAGGACTCCTCAGACAGTAACACCTCTAGTAACTGCTGGGTGGGGGAGGGAATTAGAATGGGTGCCACAGGCTGGGTGTGGAATATTCTCAAAGCCTTTCGAAAAGGGACACACTTCTCCCCCACCCCAAACCCACAGTCTGGAAGCAATAAATGAATGTGTTGAGGGGTTGGATTTATAGATGGGGAGCAAGTGTCAATGATAAAAGATAAGAGTCATCACTATGAAAAGCCACAAGAGGTTGAGGAGTCAAATTCCAGCTTTGTAGGCCATTCTGGCTTTTCTCCATTACCCAAATTGTCCCCCTTCCTCCCCCTTTCCTCATGGTGAACTCTAAGACACCCACCTTCTTTCTCCTTCTTTACCTTTGGCCATGCCCTGGCTTGTAAAGAAGCAACTGAGACAGGCTTTTTTTGCGGGGGTGGAGGTGAGGGGTGGAATTAGAGTCCCAGGAGGCACACCCTCCCAGCCCAAGGGAAGCCCTCATTGTATGAAACCACAAATTTCAAACTGTAGGTCAACAACCTAGTTGTGAAACCGATTCAGGTAAGTCTGCAACCAGCATCTTTACAAAACAAAATAGAGGAGAAATATCTGAGTGTCCTCCAGTAGTAAAGACTCTTTCATGAGATTTTCGATTTTGTTTTCTCTCTAAAAAAATAAGCAGGCCTGTCTGGTGGGTCATGGTGTGAAATGTATTTCATTTGTAGGTTGCAGTCAAAGTCTTGGGAATGGCTGGTTCTCCCGGCTTGGGCCGGGCTTCTGAAAGCCACTTGAGCCACTATTGGAGCCCACTCTAAGCACAGCCCGGCTAACTTCTAGGAGCATCTGCCAAGCAGGCCAGGTAAAGAGATGGGAACCCCAGGGGTAAATGCCAGTTGGGCCACCTGAAACCCAGGCCCTCCACAGCCTCTATCCCCAGTTACTCAGCCCAGAGCAACAGTGGAACTTCATTCCAGACATGAAGACAACTGCTTGCCTTGTGCTCCATTTGTAGGACATCCTGGCCCAGATGGCTGGACTTCTTTGTTGCTCTGTGCCCCAAGACTCTATGCATTGGTCTACAACCCACATTCTGTGCTGTGGCTCACGGCAGCACCCCACCCCCACATGCCCAAAGCCCTCTTGATAGCCTCCCCACAAACCCAGAGCCACTGGTGGTCTACAGCTCGGCTAAGCAGGAAACTGAGGCCTATTCCCTGGCCACAGGTCCCATGGGGCCTGTTAATCCACCACCCACTCTCTACACCTAGCCATACAATGCGGACCACCCTAGCCCAGGGAAGGCCTAGGCCAGGGCTTGCAAGGCCAGCGGGCAAAGCCGGCTGGGGTTTTTACACAGGAAGGAAGGACAAGCCAAGGTGGGGGAGGAAGCTGAAGGAGGGCGGAAATGACTGCAATGTCAGCACCCAAAGGCAGACAAGGAGGAGGCTTGCCCCTCCCACCCCTGCCACCCAGTTTTGACCTTTGCGCTCAGACAAAACAGCCAGTCTGGACCCTAACACCCACCATAGCCAAGAAAAAAAAAAACAACACAAAATTTCAAAAAGAGTGGGGGTGACTGAGCAAATAGGCCCTCCCTGAACCCACAGCCACCACCAAAAGTACAGTTCTTTAAAGGCAGAAATGCTATGTGGGCAAAGGGTGGCAAAGGGAGTCTGGGGTACACAAAGAACAGTATCTGGGAACTCCAAACTCTTCCCTTCTCTCTGTTCAAGCAGGCGTCAGCCAGGCCCTGGGGCCTCATTCATGTCTGTCGGAGTGGCAGGGAGAGGATGAGAAGGAATGGCAGCGGGCTGGTGTGAGTACCATGGGGGCAGGAAGCTTACATTACTGATCTGGTCCTGGGTCTTCTTGATTCTCTGGAGTTCAGGTGTGTCTGCCACTACGCTGAAGCCTTTGCCCTTGTTCTTCTCAAACTCCTCCTTGTAGCGCACCTGGAGGACCAAAGCAGGAGAAAGACTAGAGTCAAGCCACAGGGAGGAGAGAGAGGACCCCAGCCTGCATCCACCTCTGAGGCAGCAACCAGCCAGGAGAGAGATTCTGGCCAAGAATCCTCCTGTAATGGCATCTACGCCCATGACCCAACTCAAAGCAGAAGACTTAACCAAAAAGTATTAGACTAATGATAATCCATTAATACGTATTCAGTGCATTCAGAGTGCCAAGTGCTTTACAGAAGCTATCTCTTTTAAATCTTACCATATACACTATTATTAGCTCCATCTTACAGAAACTGAGCCACAGAGAGGCATAGTCCCATGGCCAAGGTCACACAGCTGAGCAGCAAGTCACCAAGATAAGCTACAAAGCCTTATCTGCCTGGCCTCATTTGCCTGACTCCTTATCCTTCACTGCTGGCCCATCTTGCCTAAGAGCTGTAGGAAGAAGGTTCTGTCCAGGGCTCTGAAGTCTGCCCCAGCCTTCACCCTAGTCAGGATGTAGCCCTACCTGCCAAGAGCTCAGGGGAGTTTTTAAGTGACCAGCTGAGTGAGGGCTGTGCCAAGGGACAAAGTTGGTGCCCAGAAAGGAGGGAGAGGAGACAGCCACTCAGGAGACTCAATCAATGAGCCTTTGACAGGCTCCAGCAGCTTCCTGGAGCCTGCCAGGCCAGCTTCTGAAGTCAATGCCACAGGAGGGGATGAAATTGGTGGGGGACAGACAGCACTTTGGAACAGGGTTCTAAGCTCCAACGAAGAACCCCACCTGCCCTCCTATTCTGAGAATTCCATGGAAACTTGAATAGCAGAGAGACTTCAGTCACATAGCAAAAAGGACTTCCCAAACACAAGGAATTGAAATATGAGAATTATATTGTCCTTCCCTGGGAGGTTTAAGGAACAAATGCAAGCTGGAAATGTCCATGACACAGAAAACTGTTCCTTGGCTTCCAGAGACTTCTCTGTCCACCTCAGCGGCCAGCTGTTCCAAACCCCACCAGCTGCCTGGATTTCCTCCATGGGGCTGCACTGTCCTAGCAGGTCAGCCCAGGACATAAGGCCTAGACCTTGGGAATTTCCAGGATGACAAGTTCAGGCAGCTCCCAGACATGGAATCGTCGGACTGCAGTGCCAAGCTGCACTGGGACCCAACTGAAGACACACAACATGAATATAGCCATGGCCACACCTGTCAGTTCCTCTGCACACTGCCCAGGGGTCAGAGGTTCTTGTTCATCCCCTGGAGCCCTATGAGAGGTTCATCCATCTATGAGCTTCTTTCTAAAAAGTTCCAGAACCTCCTTTGTTTTGATCCAGACTAAAAACAAAGGCCTAGACATGCTAGTTCCCAACAGACCAGAAGTTAACAGTGAATACAGGTACTAACACACCTCAAGGGCCCAGGGCTGCCTAGCATCAGCCCACCCAGGAAGGCCTAGGCCAGCATGGTGACTCTTAGTGCTGGCGAGAAAGGGAGGAGGCAGGGTTGCCCTCTGGGAAAGGGGCATCAGGGCAGACAAGGCAATTAAGAGTCAGAAAAATGTAGCTCCAGATACAGAAGCTCCAAATCCAAGGCCTCTAACTTTAATTTCCTTACCTATAAAAGTACTATCAGGGAGGGGGCTTCCCATCAACAAGAATAGGCAAAGAGCCAGAGGGAGCTGGTATTAACACAGGCTCAGTCTCTGACCTTGGGCAAATGACTTAACCTCTTGAGCCTCAGTTTACAAATCTGTACAACAAGGATCATAAAACGAACCATTCCAATCAATGGTACAGATTACAGACAGTGGCTCTAAAGCAGTCATCACAGCATAGAGCACACGGCAGGACTCACCATGTACTGATAATGATGGCTGTGAAAGTGCTTTGTCAACACTAAAGTGCTGAACAAATGCCAGTCCCCTACTCCTTCCTCTACTTCCTGGCCTGGCAAGGGTCAGGCCCCTAATCCAGGGGAATAATTGCCATGGCGACAATGCGATGACATCAGTGGGTTCCCAAGCTTAGGAACTACCTCTCCCTCCCTACTAGAGAAAGATAATTCATTTCACTCCTGGCACAGGGAGCCCAGAGAGGGTAGGGCTGGGGTGGAGGGGGGCAAGAAAAGAAACAGTCTGGGGCTCAGCACCATTTTTCTGTGTGTCCCTAGGCAAGTCAGTCCCCCTCTCTAGGCTGGCTAGCTGTTCTCTAAAAGCCCTCCCAGCTTTGGAGTTTGTGACCATTTTTAAGCACCTGCAGGCCTGACTATGAAGAATTGAGGTAGGGAAGATTCTCTGAGAAACTATTTGGTGCTGGAGTAGGTAACAGATAAAAAGTGGGGAGCCAAGATTATATTCTAGGCAGGGAGGGACCCTGCCTAGAATCCTTCCATCAGGGCTCATCACCCAAGCAGGAGTGTTCACCCTCATCTGGGATGGCTCACCAGGTTGTGTGTGGGGAGGTCTCTGAGGAAGGAAAAGACCTGCCCAAGGTCACTCAACCCAGTTGTTAGTAGGGGTCAGGCTGCAACTCAGTGCTGTGGGGGATGACTCTATGCTCAGGAGCCTGGGCCTCCCACTCTGGGAACTTCCCAGGCAGGGCCAGGACAGATGCCTGAGGCTCCCCAAGCCCAAACAACCACAGCCCATGGAACTCTACTTGTTACATGCAGATTTACTAAATTTCTCCCAGAATCTATCTTGTTCATCACTTATCCCAACAAACAGTAGGTACAAATGCATGTTTGTTGACTAAATGATAAATGAATTGAATATAGACACAAATCTTCAAACAAACAGGCAGCACAGTTTGGAAAATAACAGCCTTGTTGACCCAACATAAAAGGAAAGATCATGACTTAAAATATATTGAAAAAAAAATACAATACCAACAATTTTCACTTTATGCACCTATTATGCTGAGCCCACATACTATGTAACCCACCTACTTTTAACAAGAAAGAAAGCAAATTTGAAATTAGACACATGCAGATGAGGCTTGGAGAGCTAATGAAAAACGTCAGTGCTGGAAGTTATTAACAGGGTCACTGTGTCTATGCCTCAGCTTCATCATGCCCAAGTTCCAATTCCCCTCCAGAATAGTGATAGCAAACATTTATTGAGTGCTAACTCTATGCCAGAAACTGTTCTAAATCTTTAATATACACAAACATCTTCACAACCATCTTTAGAAAGAGGTAATTCCCATTTTACAGATGAAGGCACTTGGGCTCAGACAGGTTAAATAACCTGCCCAAGGTCACACAGCTAATAGTGGCAGATCTAGGATTTGACCTTTGGCTAGCCAACTTAGGTTAAGAGTGACACACAGGTAGGCTGTCTGCAGATCACAGGATCTAAGATAAGAGAGTAGGAGCCCTGTCCCAGGGCAGGCATGGGGCTTTCCCGTCCCATGGCAAGTCCCATGCCATGCTGGGATTGCACAGCACTGTGACAACAAGGGAAAAAACGAAAGAGACATTCTCTTCACACTTCAGCCACACAGACATTCCCAGCTCAGCCTCCCCCCGTCTCAAAGATGTTGCCGCTACTCAATCTGGGGTGGGGGGTGGAAGACCATCTATGTAGGAGGGGGTGCTGGGGCCCAGCTTCCAGTTCCCTGCCTCAGCCAGGCCTGGGAGGACCACCCAGAGGGTCATTTCTGGTCAGCTCTGTGGTTACCTCCCCCACAGGGGAGGATCCAGGTGTCCCAGACACCCAAAGTACTACTTGGGGAACAGTCTGGAGACGGGAAACAAATAAAATTGAAATAGCACAGGCAGCTTCCCAGAGACTGAAAAGGGCTGAGATACACTAATACAGGCCCAGGATGGGGCCCTGGAAAGAGACTAGCTGACACCCTGGTGGGGTGGGGCAGGGTAGACAGAGGAGACTCCCACTTCCCTTCCAGCCAGCCACAGGCAGCTAGAGTCAGCCCTGCCCCCACAGCGGCCACAGGAACCAGAACCTGTCACCACCCCCATGCCAGGCCAGCTCAGTCCTTCCAAGCCTCAGAGCAGCAGGCCCAGCCCCCGACCTCTAGGCAACTGGGGTTTGCTGTCCCCATTTTATCAGGGTAAAAAAGGCCATGAGAGGAAAGCGGCCAGGCTCAGACCACACAGCTGGGGGAGGTGGAGGGGAGATAGAACCAGGCCTGCAAAGAGAGCAAGTCCTGTCTCTACCCTCTGCCTACCCTAACCCTCAGCTCCCAGAAGCCAGACTACAGGAGATTAGAGCTATTTTCTCATGCAAAGCCCTAACCCCCAAGGTTTACACCCCTCATAGCAAAAAGAGGGTGAGCTTGAGTCTTTCGGCTCCATCTTCCTCCCTGCCTCCCAGCCCAGCTCTAAGCCTCTCAAAGCATGTCTGTGGGACCACCCCTCCTTGGGTGGGGCCTAGGAATCTGTGTTCTAACAAGTTCCCTCATTCATCTCCCCTGGTGACGGCTGTACCCTGCAGGTTGACAGCATGGGGCTGGCGGACTGCAGAACTGCTAAGTGTAAAGGGCTTAAAATCTGCATCTGGTCAAGTGGCATGGCCTCTCTAAATCTTGGTGTCCCCATCTGTACAACAAGGATAATAAAAGCCCTTTCTTCATCACCTGGTTGTGAGGATTAATGAGGTGAGGGCCTGGCCCTCAGTGAGGACCTACTGGAGACTGACTGCTATTCTCATGACTTCCCCAGCCTGCCTGAGTCAGGAGCCCGGGAACTCAGATGAGGATGAGCCAAAAGGGACCCTGAGGGAGGAGGGGTACCCCTTAGGGATCGGGTTCCAGAGGCAAAAAGAGCTGCAGCCAAGCTTTTGTGGGACCAACAAAGGCTGATGGAATTAGCCCAGTTTGAATTTCTCCTGAGAGTATGGGTGTGTGTGTGTGTGTGTGTGTGTGTGTGTGTGTGTGTGTGTGTCTCCCTTGCCTCTATCTGCATGTGTGCATACACTCCCACACCTCTGGATCTGCAATATTCTAAAGACCCGCTGTCCCTAGTCCCCCACCCCTCTTCCTCCAGGTCCCTCTGGTGCAGCTCCTACCACTTGAGATTCTGACTGCCCCTCTTAAGCTATGGATTGAGTATAAGTCACCCCACAATGTTCTGGCCTGCCAATCCCATGATGCTCCATCCACCTCTGGCCCCAGTGAGCTCCCCACAGGATGTGGAGTCTGGGGAGTAGTAGTAAGGGCCTGGGTATGGTCTGGCCAGAATCTTCTCTGTGCAGACCAGGCCGAGGGCCCAGCACTGTCTCAACCCTTCTCCCTGCCAACGGGGCCACCAGTTGGCAGAGGTCTGGTGTCCTCACCAGCTCCCCCAGCAACTGCAGCTTTCACCTCAGAAGAGCGGGGGCCAGGCTGTCAGATGTGAGCTTCCTCCATTTACTCCCTATCACAGTGGGCCCCACACAGGCCGCACATTGTCAAGGACATTGTACTCCAGAATGAAGAAATGAGAGCCCACATACTAAAAGTTCACTTACCATGTATGTCCATGGGCAAAGGCCGGTGCCTCTCTCAGCCTTGGTTCCCTCATCTGACCCCCAGAGTAGGGATAAGAATAAATGAGAGGTGAAGTAACTCAAAGTTACTTGCTAAGCTACAAAAGTCTTCACTAGCATAAGGAACTATTGGCTTTATTATGAAGACTGAGATAGTTCTCCTTAGGAAGTCGGGCAGAGAATCAGAAAGAACAAGTCTCAAGAGTTAAAACAAACCGGCATGCAGTCATCAGCATTTATTTCCTCTTCAATAAAGTGAGAACAATGCCACCAACTGCACACGGCTGTTGTGAGGATTGAACAAGTTAATATGCCCAGAGCATTAAGCACTTGAAATACAAGCTGTTAATATTATTGTTACCTCTACTACTACCTATGTGATCTTAGCAACTCCCTTAATGTCTCTGAGCCTCGGTTTCCTCATCTGTACAATGAGAAAAACAGCACCTCCCTCACAGGGTTACTGAGAGAATGAGAGAATGCACACAAAGCCCAGAGCTGATTCTCTCTCCTGTGACCTACCAGGTGACAGGGACCCAAAGAAGTCATGTCAAGATCAGGCAGCAGAAGCCTCACTTTAGAGGGATTAGGAGAGGTCTCCTTTGCAGTCCAGGTGGGCCCTCTACCATCTTCCTGGCCCTAGGCACCCTGCCTACTTGGTAAGTTCCCTAAGAGGTCTTTACTAAAGCTCTACTCCACCCCAAAGTCCAGTTCAGGTTTGTCCCAGAAGCCCTTCCAGACTCCTACTCAGGGTCAGCTGTTCTAAACCTTTCTCTTACTCCTTAGCATCCTTCAGACTGAGTTTTTCTTGGGGCAGGGCCCCATCTCCTCTCCTACTACATGGCATAGCAGGTGCTCAGAAAAATTGAGCCAAAGGAGACAAAGGCAGACAAGCCACACAGGCCAAGGCCCCCTTCACAGCCCCTCTGAGGGGTATAGAAGGTTTGGGGACATGGCTATAAAGTGGGCTATGTAACCTGACTTACATAAGCCTGGAAAGGTAAGTACCCCCTTTGAGGGTGAGTTTGAGTGGAGAGGAGAGGGGAACAGCTGTCTGGAGGAGGTGGGCTTCAGGGGCCCTGCGTGAAATTCCCCAGAGCAGAAAGAATGAGACACTCACACCACTCCAAGCCACTTTAGGTAGGAAATGGGGGCATGTTCTCCCCCACTTCTTCCATAAAGTCAGGAAATATGAAGTAACTGGGTATGGGGGTGGGGGCAGGGAGACAAGCCACGTGCTAGGATTTCAGCACCTTGGCCTTGCTGAGTAACCTCAGGGGGAAGCAGCCTTTGCCAAATGCAGCGGTTACAACAGCCCTCCCTCCCCATCAGGCCCCAGCACCGGCCCCACCCCCTCACCTGACTCTGGAGCTCGCTCTGTTGCTTGAGGCGAAGGTTTTCCGGGGTGTCGGCCACCATGGTAAAGGACTGCTTGGGGTAGTGTCTGCAGGACAGAAAAAACAGAGTAGGGGTCACTCTGGGGAAAGGGCAGCAACTTCTGGGCTTCTTGCAGACCCCTGACTCTCTCCTGGCCGCTTCCTCTTACCTGTAGACAGCCCCTGCCCCTGCCCCTGCCCCTGCCCCGGCAGGACTATGCCCATGCCAAGGGGAGGCGGGCGTCTCTCAGACTCAGCCTGGGCTGAACTGGGAACACACAACAGGCCTGTGTGGCTGCCCAGCCACAGAGAACTGTCCTAAGCCAAAGGAGGCCACGGGGACACCGTAAGGGTTTCAGATCGCCCTGTTTGGGGATAATCCATGCCTTCGAATCCACCACACAGGCAAGTTGAGGGGGCTGGGCCAGATTGGGGTCAGGACAAAGCTTTACGCAAGACCAGGAATGTAGACCAACCAAGCACAGGAAGGGCAGGAGGGATATGAAGACAGAAATAAAGGAAAAAGAGACACGCATGTCCATGGGGGCTTTGTGGAGGAGGTGGTAAGAAAGAAAAAATGCACACATCCAAAGTGGTATTTCAAAGGGCTGACAAGGTCCAATTTAACCGGAGTGCAGGCGAGAGATCAGCCTGATGCTAGAAAAGAGGTCACTCGCGGGTGACATAACATTGTAAGAACAGTTGATGTTTGCCCTGTGCTAAGGGCACACATGCCTTAGTTCATCAAATTCTCACAACCACCCTATTGTCCCCCTTTGACAGATGACAGAACTGAGGCTCAGAAAAGTTCAATGTGGCCAAAGCACAAAGCCAGTAAGTGCTAGCATCCAGACTGGCACCCACACAATCTCCCCGGAACCCAACACCCTGAACCAAACTCTCCAATCTCCAGACACCGAACGGACCAGGGGACTGTCCCCCAGGAAGAGGGCTGGCTTGGAAGCAGCAGGAGCCAGGGAGGCCCTCAGAGCCAAGTCTGCAGGGACCTCCAGGACCATCTGGTCCAACCCCCTCATTTCCCAAAGGAGGAAATAATGTGCTAGCACGAAGTACTTAGGTAACTTCATAATTAACTTATCACATTGGTTTACTGTCTTTTATCCCCACTGCTTCTCTATGACGTAAGCATTTTTTTGGTCTCTTTTGTCCACTGATTTATCCCCAACTCCTAGAATAGTACCTGGTGTCCAATAAGTATTTGTTGAATAAATGAATGTTGTATCAGGCATCAAAGCTGGGCCAGGACTAAAACTCAGGTCTCTTATATCCCACTGGGTCAGCATGAAGTGGTCTGTGTATCTGTGCTGGTATGTGAAATGACTGGGGGTCTACATGGACCCCGACTATTACAAGGAGTGGCAAGTGGCTTCTCTCAGCAGGAGCCAAGGTCTGGCCATCTCTAGCCCCAAGTGACCACACTCCACGACACTGTGACCACCGGCAGATCCCTGATTCACAAGCTGTTCCCAGGTAAGAAGTGAGCTGCCCCTTTCTAGGCATGTTCCATGCCAGTTGGCTGCATGCCCTAGAGCTGGACATGAGCAGCCCCCTGCCACTGTGCTCTCACTCAGTCTGGCATGTTCTCCAGCCACCCATACCACCTTGAGCCAGAGCTACTAGTAAGTGACTTCCCTCAGTAACACGCAGGACTTGGGGTTTGGAGAACTCAACTCAGGGGATAGAGTTGACTAGAAAGGGCACAGTATTAAACTCTGGCCCTGCCACTGACTCGCTGGGTGACTTTGGCAAATCCTTTTTCCCTCTGGGCTAGTTTCACTATCTGGACCTAAGTGATCGATTCTAGGTGTGCCCCAACTCCTACCCTCCACTGGGAGGTACCCACCTGGTACCTCCCAGATCAGTCCAGGCCCACAGCTGCCCCACCAGAGGGAGGAGGGAGAGGAAGCTGAAAAGTAAACACAGGTGTCTGCAGCTGGCATGGCCCACAGATGAAGGTGGGCCTAAGTCTATATGTCCAGTCCCCAGGCTTGCCCCAGCTCCATGATACTAGGGCCACCCAAAGCTGAGGAGCGCCATTCAAAATTCCTGAGCAGTTCCAGGGAAAGCGAGGATCAACTGGAAGTGTTCTTGAAGACTAGAAAGAGAATAAATAGCAGGAGGGAGCTAAGTAAGATCTAGCAAAAGTGTCTGGCCCTGAGGTCCTAAGAGGAAGGGCTTCAGAAATAACCCTCCCACCAAATCAGAGGCATTCTGAAGGCGCCATGGGTTGATGGGTGTGGTGAGGAGGGCATCTGTAAGTAGAGACTGATGTGGCAAGGGAGGGAGTTTAGATCCTAAAGCAGAGGGGTGGAGAAGATCCTCAGGGCAGCTCTGGCCCAGAACTTGAAGGATCAATTCTGAGACATGGTGCCAATTAGCATTTGACAGGGCAGGGTAGCTGGCAGGGTCAATAAACACATGTGCATGGGAGCCAATCTGCAAACCTAGAGTTTCCCATTTGCCTGAAAGGGTTAAAATGAAGTGCCAGCTTCAGTGGCCCAAGGACAGCCAGGCATGTGTACCTGACATGTACCCCTACCCTGTAGTTCCTACACACACTGCGTTATTCCTCACACATGATAAATGTATAGATGGCCCTCTGCAGATATGCGTCTCCTAGACACTGAGGTCAGCAGTTGCACATGCGACAGCGCTCATTACAGGGGGATGGAGGAGAAGACCCTGGGGTGGGAGGGTCCACAGAAGGGACCCAGGAGGCCCCCCCAACATGCAGCATGTGCCTCTAGGTTGGGATGGTGGGTATTTCATCTTCTCTTTGGAGCTGTATGAGTCCTAGATCTCAGCCTCCCACAGCCAGAGCACTAATCCTATCAAAAGGAAAGGGGAAATCAGCCTACATGTTGATTGGCTTAATCTGGCAGGCAGAGGAAAAGGATTTTAATCCTGAATCAGAGTAACTAACCCCCAATCTCTTACCACCACCACCCCTCCACACACCACCACCCTAATCTCCAAACCCAGGCCAAAGGAAGGCAGGCAGACATGCTGCTCAGGCTATATTCCTCCTGCTGGGTCAACCCTGTTTTCTCCCCGCAGCCCCCAGCCCTGGCGAGACAACCCTGCCTTCCCCTTCCCCTGCTCACTGCGCATCAGGTTCCCATGGCAACCTCATCCTCTGCTCCAGGCAGGAGAGCAGGCAGAGCAGGCAAAGCAGGCAGACAGAGAAATGGAGAGAGAAAGAGACTGTGGGGGTGGGGAGGAGACAGACAGCAAGTCCTCAACTATGGAGGACCTATGAGGGCAAAAGCAGGAGACTGTGCCTGAAGGATCTTTATAGGTAATTTAGGTAAGGAAGAAGGTGCCGCGGGTTCGTTTTCAGAGGGGTAGACACAACAGCAGTGCTGTGCCCCTCCCCCACCAGCATGACAGCCCTGGAAAGGGCTCCAATTGATCTGACCTCCTTCCAGAAACAATTGCTGGGAATTTTACCTTTTCTCTCCCTCTGTTCTCAGGTTGAAGTTCTGCCTACCCACTACCCTCACATCTCAATAAAGATTAATGGATATGTGTGTATGCCAATGTGGGCACTGAGACAGAGGAGGGGCCACCCACCGCCCCCTAGTGACCCCAGTAAGACCTCAGCTCCACCAACAGACTGGCTTATGGTGAGGGAACAAGAGGCCAGGATGGGGAGAACCATGCATCTCAACCCTGGCATGGAGCTGGGTCCAAAGCACAGCTGCTCTTTGTCCCTTCCTGGGCCTGCCTGCACCCAACCCCTTGTTAATCATTCAACGCGATGGGCCCTCTGCAATGCCCCTCCCAACCCTCCAAAGCTGTATCAGCTGCTCTGGGGAAGAGAAAGGCATGGAGAGAGCCCACAGGACAGGAAGTTCAGGGGACAGGGGAAGGGATCTTCCTTTTCATCATCTATCCTTGAGAGCAATCAGGCAGCTGTTAGCAGTAGCCTAGGTCTCCAGGAGAATTTAAAGGCACACAAAGTGACTTCTTGACATATTGCATCCTGTGCACATTCCTTCTTTCAATCTGCCACAAGGTTTTGGGCTAGAAAATACACAAGTTATCAATGTGCCCATATTATAGGTAAAGAAACTGAGGTTCAGTGTCAAGGATGGAGACCTTACCCAATGCATCCTCTCTCTACCACTGCTCCCCAGTCAGCTAAAAGCAAGCTGACATCTCTCTCTCAGGTCCCCCACCAGCTCTCAGACCTCTGGAGAAAGAAGTGATTAGCAGGGTGAGTAGAGAACAAAGTAATAATGTTTCAAACCCAACCTGTTTCCAAGCTTCGCCCCTCTGGGGTCTCAGACACCCCCAGTCAGAAGCCACCTACTCCTTAAAACTTTTCTAAAGTAGGTGTCTCAAGAATCTAGACAATGACCTGTGCAGATATAGAAAAAGGGGCCTCTGTCCCAGGAGAGAGGCTATCCCTGAGGACCTCGGAGTCACTTCCTGCTCAGAGGGACTGTGAGGACAGGGAGGATGTTGAGAAGCTGCGAGGCTACTGCTTATGGGCTTACTAGGGACAGCAACAGTTAGTAGGGTGCAGCCCCATTCCCAGTCCTGCCATTAGCTGTGTTCCAGAGGAGCCTGAAAGCACAGCGCCCCTTTCTTCAACCTCACCCCATCCAGCCTAGAACCCCTTCAGAAGCCACAGCTTTTTGTTAAAGGAGGAACAGAAATACATCAACAAAAGCAACAAGGAGCCTTTGGTTTTACCAAAAGGAAAAAAAAAATCCCGACATCCTGCCTCTGGAAGGAGCTGCTGATCCCCCTGCTGGGAACACTGCCCATGGGCGGCAGGGAGGGCTCCCTTCTAACCCAGTTTCTCACCAGTCCCCCAGGCCTCAGGGCTGAAGTGGTGGGGATAGGAAGCAACAAGGAGGCATTGTTTGACCAAAGAAAAATAATGAGCAGCCCAAAAGAGCAAGGCTAGCTTTGAGGAAGAACTTACCAGCCCGCAGGGATTGGAGATCAAATAAAAACTCAATGCCGACAAAATGAAAAAGCATTGGTGGCTCCTGCCCCTGAAGGTAATACATAAATTATTCTTCCAAGCTGGGCAAGGCTTGAGAACACTGGGCCTCAGTTTCTGTATCTATGAAATGGGGATGTTAGGAAGCAAAGTGACCCCTGAGGTTCCGTGAGGCCCTGACACCTCTAAGTACGAGGAGGTGTGGGGTCTGCCTGGAGGCTGCATCTGGCCACTATGAATACCCCTTTGGGTGTGCCTTCCCCATCCCCAAAACACCACACACACCCTCGTGTGTACTCTCACTCTTAGTGTTAGCCCCTGCTCCCGGTCAGAGGCAGAGAATTCTAGGGAGGCAGGAAAGCCCCAGGCTCCAGACCTGAATTTGCCCACCACTGCCCCATAGCCTAAGAGCAGCTGGGATTTGAGAGTGTGCTAGAATCCAGAGACACTTTGAGCACCCAGCTCCACCAGCACAGGACCACCGCCCTCTTTGAGGTCTGGCAGGAGTAGGACCATAGCTCCTTGTTCCCCAGAATCAGGGATATCTCAACCCTCCTCAGCCCCTCACTCCACAGCTCAAGGAAACTGCAGGATGGACCTATAGTCAGTGAAGAGGGGAAGGGTACAATTGAGCATCCTGCTTTCTTCCCCAGCCCATATTCACTCTGTACTTGACACCCCAAATGCTCGTTCCCCTGGCCTGCAACTCCACCCAGGGTCTGCAGCCTCCACTGAGGCATAGCCCCCAAGAAGGAGGAGATAGCACATTTCTCCCCACCCGCAACCTCCAGACCTAGACTATTTGTATGGAGACAAAGCAGTGGGTTTGTAATGTGGACAGATCTGCCCAGCTTTCAGAAAATGTAGTTTACAAAACAAATAACTGAGGGTATAAATACTCCCCTAACCAATGGAGCAGCCTCTCCCTGTCTACCTGGAAGCTTCAAGAAAGAATGCAATTAATAGTGGTTCTTCCACCACTGGCTGTTGTGCAGAAGTGGGCAGGCACGCCTCTCCCTTGCCATGGCAATGCACCAGTGGCTATGGCCTGGGAAGTGGGAACAGAAACACTACCTGTTCAGTCTGCCTCCCTGTCATTTCATCCCAGCCCCACGTCTGGCAGAGTGTGTGTCTGGATACACCAGGCACATGTGTAAGTGCACGTCCATGGGGGTCCACCACCATCTGGCCAGATGTGAGCTCTGGCTTGTGTTCTCCCCCCTGCTTCACCCTAAAGCAAGTCTGGTACAAGGAGAGAAACAGAAGAGGCCTTTTCACTGCTTACAGTCACTTTCCAGAACTTAAACCTCAGTCTTGAGAAGGCTACTGAGGAAAGACAGATAGCTATCTTCTCTTTTAACCACCCACTGCAAGATCCTAGGCTCAGGGACTAGCCAGAGATAGGCAGAACGTAGAGACCTCCTCGCACACCAAACTCACACTCACTCACTGGGTGGGCACAACTCCCAGGCAAAATGCCAGAAGAGACCACCTGCTTCTCTGGCTACTGAGAAGGAAGCCAGACCTTGTCCACAAAGCAAGGCCAGGATGGGAATCAGGGCAAAGCTATACCTTAGAAACCTCAGGATTTGGAACTTGAATATCCCTGGAAAACAGGGCTAGAAGCAGTAAGAAAATTGAAAGGAATGAGAGTGAACATCAGCACAGTGCCTAATACCCTTTGGTCCAAGTGCAGCATCCCAGGAGAGGAAGTTTTACCATGAGGAAACCGAGGCTCAGACAGGTCCAGAGGGCACTCCTTGCAGGCTGGGCCTGCATTTGGAATTTCCATGTCTGTATAGCTGGCACAGACCAACTGCTCAGTGGAAGCTGGCTGAGGGAGTGTAAATGTCTCAGGCAAAGTGCTACTATAGCTAGGGTGAAACACAACTGTGCCACAAAGCCCCCAAATCTTCTCCTTCCCAGGTAACATCCCAGGTGGACCAAAGGTCATCTGGGTGTGGCACAGGCCAGGGCTGGGACAAAGGTCAACTGGGTGTGACACCCACAGGGCTGTAAAGGCTGAGAGAACAGAGAGGTGTCAATCTGCTTCTCTGGCTGGGGGCCAGAACACAAGACAGGGAACCTCTGCTTCTGAAGGCCAGAAGCAGCTTCCAGGATTGAGTGCTTCATCTTCTGCCTCTGCTAGAGCCCCCAACCCCTATAAGGAGCACCCCATCCCATTTGCTGCAGCCTCCTGAGAAAAGGGTGAAAAAAGTAAGCTGGGACTTTGATACTAGGCTGAGAAAATACAGAGAAAACAAGGACATGTCTCTGATTTCTTTCACCAACTCCCAATGCTCACTGAATTCTAGGCTACTGGAGTCTTAGGAAAAGCATCAGTCCCTGCCATCCATCTACTAGGCTCAGGCTCAGTCAGACTTCTGCCTGGATGGGCAGAGGCTCAGAAGTTGTCCCCAAGAGCCTTGGAGCTCAGAATCTAGCCTGAAGTGGTCCAGTAATCAATGGGTTAAAACTGCCCAGGCTTTGGTGAACCCCACCCCACACCCCAACAGACGGAGGAAGTGGCAGAGAATCAGGGCTTGTGTGAGCCCTTAAGAATTCAAAGAATGTCCCATTTCCCTTGGGGGGTGGGAGGGGTTGGTGGGGGGAAGAGGACCAGTGGAAGCTAATAGAAGGGGCAACTGACTTGGACAGAGCTATGACCCTCTTTCTACCCCAGGCAACCTTCCCAGCGCCCCAATCTCTCCCAAAAAAGATAACACACATGTCGCTTCTTGAGTGTGAGATTTTTTCAGAAATCTGTTTTCCCAGCACCTGGCACAGGATAGCATGTAGCAGCCAGCAGGCAATATATGCCTGATGAATGGAAAAAAAAAAAAAAAAAAAAACCCAAGGAGATGAGGCTGTGGTATTAGCAGGGGAGTGGGTGTACAGTAAGAGAGGTAGCTTTTCAAAGGGGTTTAAGCCTCCAACCCCTCTTAGACAAGTTTGAAAGTTACCTGCCTGGGTAAACTTCAGCTGCAGAGAGCTTCCTGACTGAGAATTAAAGAAAAAAAAAAGTCAGCTACTGATTTGTTTTAAATACTGATCTTGCCACTAACTTGAAGTGACCTGACTTTCCAAAGCCCCTACCTAGCAGGGTAGCTGGGAGCTCCTGCATGAGCCATGGACCAGCCCTGAGTTTGTACAAGGTCATCCTGAAGATGGAAGATGTTGCACGCTCTGGTAGGCATAGGATGGGGAACCCCACTTCTATCTACCTCTCCTCAGCAGGCCAGGCTGCAGGTCCCAGTGCAGAAGGAAGAGTCCAAGGCAACTCTACTGAAAAAAGACTCAAAAGGTTGGTGCAGCCTCCCTCAGCAGGCAGGGAAGAGTTCTGCCCCGGGCCAGGCCACTCCTTCCTGCTGCCTCTCACCCTCTTTTCTCAAGCAATAAACACAAGGAAGGGCTGCAGCCAGGAGCTCCCAAAAGCCTAGTACCTAGACCCTTTGGGAGGGGCCAGGTGAGAGAAGGAGAAGCAGAAAACACAAGGAGGCACAAATAGGGCAGCTCACTTTTTCCTGAAAGACCACACTGGATCCATCTCTTGCAGCAGCGTGCAATGAGAATAATATGCTTGCTTTACTGAGTTTGAACTAGCCTCTCCCTAGCCACATAATCTTGAAAAAGTCCCTTCCCCGCCCCAAGCCTCAGTTTCCTTCTCTGTAAAATGGGAATAATGGCCCTTACTTCATCCAGTTGTGGTAAGGACTAAATGTGATTGACATTTAACAAAGAGAGTGTGGATGTGCTGGAAAATGTCACCTTGTTATTAGAATAGAAGGAAGAATGAGGGAGGGAGCCAGGGGTCCCGCCCAGACACCCGCTCCCCACAGAGGCAGTACTCACGCGTTACAGTAGGGTTTCTTCTCGTAGCCCTTGTAGTTCTTCATGTTGAGTGTCATCTTGCAGGTCTCGCAATGGAAGCATGCTTTATGCCAGAACTGGGGACAGAGGCAGAATGAAGATACCCATCAGATACCAGGACTTCAGAAAGCGGGGCTCAGGCCCTAGGAAGGAGCGCTCCATCCCAAGGACTAGAACACAGAATCACCCTGGATGAGCTGGGGACATCTCAGTTCACAGGCTCTGGCAGCTGATGACACTCCCCTCCCCATCCCCACTAGTCATTTGAGCTGTCAAGAGGGAGAGAGATGGGCAGATGTGAAGGGTGAGTGGGGAAGAAGCTAGTAATAGTAGTGGCAAGCTATCCCCCAAATGTCGGCTCCACCTCCCCAGATCACTCCCGCTGCCCCCAGTTGGAGAAGCCTCATTGCTTATGCAAGCTGCACCAGTGTTGCTAAGAAGCCACTGCTGACCGTGAGGGGCGGCTCCTCAACCTTGACAAGGCCTAGAGAAGAGAATGAGGGCCCAGCCCCCCAGCACTCAGGCCCAGAACCCAGGCACTCCTAGTTCCCACACCAGGGCCTCCCTGAGCCAGGGTGGTACTCCAGCTCTGACACCTCCTACTTCCCGTGGGACCCCTCACCAGAGAATGGAGAAGGGTACGCCAGCTCTAGCCACCACTTTCTGCCTTCTCTCACCCTCCTCCCACCCCTCAGGCAGTAGGAGAACACCCAGAAGCTAGTGTTCCTGAGGCACTGAAAAGCACTGCTTAAAAACTTTGAGGGGGCTACCCCCATAACAGACATCAAAGTTCTACCCTGGCTAGCCATACGACCTTGGTCAATCCCACACCTCTAAGCCATTTCCATGTCTGTAGAACGGAAATGATACCTGTGCCTCCCAGGACTGTTAAGGATTAAATGAGAAATCTGTAAAGCCCTCAGCACAGCCTCTGGCACCTCTAAGTACCTGAATGTTAGATGCTGGGTACAGCAGATATGAATTTCAACCAAGGCTCAGCAGCTCATACTGGAGGTTTGCGTGTGTCGGGGAGGTAGAGGAGCCCACAACTACACCGAGAGGGAGGATAAATGACACATATGACTCCAGCAAAACCCAGAGACCCAGACTGGAGCAATCAGAACCAATCCAGGTGGCCAATGGAGGGGAAGAGTTGAAGGCCACGAGAGAAAGGGATAAGAGGTAACAGAAATGACCCCATCCTAAGAAATGCTAACACTCTGACAAATCCAGGCAAATAAGATCTGTCCTTGGGAGCCCAGGGTGAGGCCCAGGACCTGCAAGCAGGAGCCTAGTTTCTAGGACCCCAGAATCCCAGCTACCTGGGTGACCTGGTTGGCTTATTTCTGCCCCATGAAGGAGGCCAAAAGCCAAGGAAGGAGCCATGGAGACTTCTGAAGGCTGACTGTTGGACAACATCTGTCAAGGAATTCCTCCAAGACAGTACTTTTCAAAATGTGTTTCCCAACCAAGGGTGCTTCTGGGACACTTTGGAGGAGGGGACAGAAAAAAGGAAGCTGGGAGTTTGGGATACCACCTCCCCCATCCTGACCCACTCCAACCAGAGACCATGGGTAATTTGGGTAACCACCTTGTAACAGGGTACTTTCCCTGTCAAGGAGACCCAAAGGAATATACAGTGGTGGAATAGTAATGAAGTGATAGGGGAACCTTCTTTTGGGAAGGCCAGCTGGAAGTCTGGAAGCAAAGGGATGGCTGGTCTAAGCTTGGCCCCCACCTCAACTGGGGCCTATCCCCGAGCCTGGCCCAGACTCCTGCTGGTGCAAAACCCCAACACATACAACCCACCCACCAGAAAACTAGAACAGGGTAGTCCCTGCCCACATCAGCCCCCCAAAGTGACGGCCTCCCTCCCTCCCCCAATGCCTGGGAGGCACTGGCAGAGTGCCCTAGCCCTGTTACCACCCAGTCTGCTTGGCTTCTGCCTGCTTAGCCGCATATGCCCCTGCCTGGGCCCCCACCTCCCCGCACCCCCATAGGACCCTGCCAGGAAAAACATTCTCTGGAATCCAGATCATGACCCACTTTCTCACACACACACACACACACACACACACACACACCTGCAGGAATACACACTGTCCTAGGAGTGGAGACCTCCAAAGCTGCTTCCTGATTAATTTGACGAAGACAAAGGGAAGGAGACGGGCATCCTTACCCTATCAGATAGCCAATATCCCACCTTGGAACCAAGACCCTTGGAAAGGGGGCTGAGTATACTGACCAGGCTGGGGGTATAGGGCCAACACCGAATCCAGGGGTTCAAACGAGACCCTTCCTCACTGCCATTTGAAGGGGAGCCCCCATATGAGGAGATGGTGTTCATTTCCATCAGTCTGCTTGGCTTCTGCCTGCTTAGCCGCATATGCCCCTGCCTGGGCCCCCACCTCATCAGTTGTTCTTCTCCATCTCACCCCCAGAGACCCCTTGCTCTTAGCTAGACACACTAAGGCTGGGGCAGTGGTCACCCATTCTTTTACAGGGGGCTCAGGAGAATAATGAAAACAAGAGTGGACTGAGTGCCTTCAGGGTAACCAATGTTCTTGGTCTCTGCATCTGTAAAGTGGAGCTAAAACCAGGGACCCGCAGAGTGTTGGGAGGAGTGATGAGATGACACAGGCTCCAAGACTCAGGAAAATCCAGCAGCTCCTGCTACTGTGTCCTCTTTGGAGTAGGAAAGTGGGGGATAGGGAGGACAGGTCACTCAATAGCCCTTGTGGGCCAAACCTGGACCTGGTACCCCAAGGGAACCTCATCTCCTTGATGAAAGAAACCCCATCCCTATTTGGTCAAATCTGGTGAAGAACACAGTCAGGGAATTAAGCCAATACGACCCCATAATGACCCTCTCTACCTCCTTCCCCTGACCCATAAGCCCTGTCTCAGAGCAAGAGTCACCCTTTCTTAAAGGCCCCAGTAAGATTTCAGAGAGACATTCCTGGGACTCAGGACTCAGGGGAGCAAAGTACACCTCTGGGCAGGCAACTCTAATCCTTCTCACTGCCCTGGAAAACCAGTTTCCCTTTCACAAAAAAAAAAGTCAGACTTCTGATGCCTGTTAGAAGCTTCTCAGCCCATCACTCTCAAGTCTCCCCTGCCTGCAGTTCCAAAGCTGCAACCCAGAACACCCACTCCACAGAAAGGCAAACAGAGGCTGATGGGGGCAGAAGCAAGATCACCTGCTTGGGCCAGCCCCTATCTCTCTGGAATCACTGTGGAGGTGGGGGAAGCGCTACTCACAACTCTGGATGACAAGGAAGCAGCCAGTTTCAGGTCACTGTGCCTGCAGCCTGGCATCTTACCCCCTGCACCCAGGCTGCCATGACTCAGGTTTGAAGTATGAGATCTTCCTCTCCCTTCCTGTAGCCCAGGGTTACAGTTTCTCCCTTCTTCAGGGGCAATACCAGCCCCTCCCTGACTGGATCACCAGATCAGTTCAGTTGGCCACCTGGGCTGCTGGCTGAAAGGCATAGACCTTGGCTGCACCTCCACAAATGCCCAGGGGGAGATGATTATTCCTAGCGCCCCAACTCCAAGCAAAAGCCCAGGCCCAGGGCATCCCTCAGGCCAGGGTCAGAAGGGGCAGCACACCCATGGACACTAAGGAGATAGTGTAAATAAAAGTAGTTTTTTGCAAACACAACAGGCAGAAGAGCTAAACACAAAGAACTTTATATTTGAATTCCAGCTCTGGCTGAGAGGGGAATGAGCCACATAACCCGAGTCTCCATGTATGGAGTTCATCATTTACAGGAGCAACCACATCTGTTTTCTGAGGCTGCTGTGAAGGCTGATCCTGGCACATTGCAAGTAGTAGTAGCTACTATAAATGGATGGCCACAAGGTGATTGTTGGGTACTCTTAGCTTTAACTGGGAAAATGGGATACCAGCTGTGTCCAGCCCAGCCTCCTTTTACCTTGCTGCCCCCATGGGGGTGGCAGGGTGGGGTGGGGGATAGTTCTGTAAAAGAGGAGCCCTCCTAATGGTGGATTCCAGGGGAACTGGCACCCATATATCCTCTCCTGAATGAATATCTCTGCCTTTTTTCAGGCCCAGGAAAGCAAGCCAGGGGAGAAGGACAGGGCAAGATTCAGGTCCCCAGATACAAATGCTTTCCAACAGTGTCTGAGTCAAAACTCTACCCCTCCCTCCCAAAGGGCTCTGCAACAGCCCTTCAGAATGCTTGGCACAAAGTAGGTGCTCAATAAATATTTGTTGAATAAATGACAAATGAGGTCACCCTGTTCCTTCCTCAACACTAATCCCAGAAGTCCTCTGGGGAAAGCAAATCTCGATCTCCTTCCTCAAATACTATCATCAGCAATACCTATTTATCCAGCATGCAGAGCACACTAGGTACTGCAGGTTGGGGGAAGGGTAGCCATCAGAGGTGACATGGCCTTTACCCACCTAAGCCTTGGGAGATAAGGCTCAGGGAGGAGAAAAAGCTAACACACCAAGGACATAACTTGTGCTTTGGGTCACATTGTGGGCTACATGCCATAGGAAAATTGTAGTGAACTGGAGAGGTCTCATTTGACTTTCCTTTTGCAAAGCCTTAGGAAGTTGGTTAGCAACCTTGCCTGTGAGGACTGAATGTTTCCCCTACCAAGACTCAGACCTTGGGGCACCAGTTCCCCAGGTAGATGTGCCAGTCCTTATAGCCTGGAGGAGATTAGGAGGAATAAATCTGATACATGGGTATTCCAGGCCTCCTGCTCAGTGCAGGGATGTGGGGGTGGGGAGGGGTCTCCCCAGGGCCATCTCCTACAGGGAGAACTCTAAAAAGAGGAATTATTAACTCCCACTTCTGAAAACAACCCCCACCTGAATGTCTTCTTCAGCTGGGGCAAGATAACAGCTGGCTGGGAAGGGCACCTTGCAGGATCCCTGCCCTGCTCCACTCTAACACACAGCACTACAGTTCTTTACGAGGAGAGCCAAGTGTGGGGCTGGACAGAGTATCCCAGAAAGGTAGGGTGGGCACAGTCTATACCACATCCTCTTAAAGGCACTTTAGTGCACTACGCCATCTCCAAGGAAATGACATCATCATACCCATCTGACAGATGGTGAATACTGAGGCCATTCATAAAAGCTGGTAGCAGTAGACTTGAAAAGAAGACATCTCCCAACTCCTGGGCTAGCAATTTCTCCATCATGTATTGCTTCTGCCTTATATGGGTGAAAAGTGCCCACAGCATCTGTCCAATTCATTACTGTTAAGAAGGGGAGCACAGAAAACTCAAGATACAGAAATCAAAACCCCTACCACTAGGGAAGAGCAAAAACATCAGTGTGCAAGGACAGATAATTCCTCAGTTAGTGCCTCTAAATTACAGTCCTGCCCTCCAGGGGTTGGCATGCTCATCAGTAAGGTCAGCACCCACACTCCTTGTACCCACAATATGGCCCTCCTCTCCTGCTGTCCAGCCAAGTCCAGGAGAGAGTTAAACAGCAGCAGCCCCCATATGGCCCCTTCCTCCAAGAGCAAGTTCAAAACTACTTCAGCACCTTGGCACCCCACCTCCTCACCCAGTTTCAGAAGTCAAAGGTCACTGAGGAAGCTCCAACCCCAAGAGGAAGGGGAGAAACAACAAATATCAAATGAAATGTCCTTTCCCAAACAAAATGTGGCTCCAGGTGGGCAATGAACTTAACCGGAAGGCTCTGCACCGCTCTTCCATTCCTTCTATGTCCCCCACACCTGCCAGTTCAGACCCGCACAATGAGGAAGGGAGCAAAATCACAGAGGCCCCGCCTCCAGACTGGGGCGGCATGCACAGGACGATTTTGCCTCGGAGTCTAAGGGAGCTTAAAAGAGGACCGGATCCGACCCCAAACTGCTGAAAACATCCAGTTCTATTCTCCACCCACCTCCAAAAGTATAATGGCAACCAGATGAACAAGTCTAGCATGGGGAGGGGGCGCGTAAAGGCCCCTAGAGGACAGTGAATTTCCAGAAGGCCACCCTCCCCCCCAAACACCTCCCCTTTTCTTGCCTTGCCCTGAACTCAGCCAACCCCACCCTCCATTGGGGAAACCTGCTCTGAAAAGTTAGCTCTTTGTTCTATAAGCCGGTCTCAAGCTCTGGAGATCTCTGTGAAGCACCCCCCCCCCCACCTACCCTATTCCAGCACCCGACCCCGCCCCGCTCCTGCTAGGCGGCCCAACACAGCGAGTTGGCCTCTAATTTGAGGTGGGGGCTGGGAAGCTGTGGAGGAGGTCCGCTAGTCTATTAACTGCTGAACCACCAAGGGGGGCTACAGATCGCCCAAAAGCAGGGGTCTCGCAGTGAGGCTAAAATCCTTATCCGCCCAATTCACCAGATGCAATACTCGCCGGCTGATAGCTCCCGCCCCACTGTCTCCAGGCCAGGAAGCCCCGCCATTCGCAGTGAGAGCGGACGTTTTCGATGGGCCCCCCCAGCCTCTGCCCCGCCCCCCCCGCTGCCCCCTCCCCCAGGGCCCCGCGCTTCCGCCTACTTGGCGCTCCGGGCGGCGGGGAGAGGGAGCGGCCGTCTTCTCTCACTCTCCCGGCCCTAGGGGGTGGGACGGCACCCCTAACCTTCCCCCAGCCTCCACCCTGGGGCCTGGCTCCCCTACCCCTCTTCTGTCCGGCCAACCCCGTGGCACAGAGCCCACTCTTCTCCAGTAGTGACTACCTGCCACGCGTGGACTCCTTGCCTTGCCTCGGATCTCCCGGTTTCCAAACTGAGGTCTGTCCCCAAGACCCCATGACACCGCCCTCCCTCCATTCTCTCAGGATCGCGAGGATGGGGCTGCATAGACCCGGCCCCTCTCTACTCCCCCAATCCGAAATACTGCTCAGGAATGGCAAAGACCTGTCTCCCGGTCCCGGGGCTTACCTTATCCAGACAGTTCACCTTCTCCGTGGGGTAAACGATCTTGCCGCACCGGGCGCAGTTGGGATTCATGGCTCCGGGAGAGGCTGGGGCGGGGACGCCCGAGCTTGCGCGCGTCCTCTTAACCCGGAGCGAGCTGGCGGGAGACGACCGCGGCTGCAACTACACAGCCGTTGGCGACGGCGGCTGGAGCTAGGGAACTGGCCTCCGCCTCCGCCCTCCTTCCCCTAATAAACAGCGGGGAGGAGGGGCTGCACTGGGGCGGGGACGCGGCGGCAGTGGTGCGCGCGAAGAGGCGCGCTCCCCGGGCGACGTGGGGCTGCGCGGGGGCGGATTCCGGGGAGGGCTGCGGGGCCGGGGGTACGCGCTTAGGTGAGTCCCGAGGGTCTCTAATACCCCGGCACTCCCAAGCAGAAGGCGCCCTGGAGAGGCGAGCCCTTCCAGCGCTGGAGGCGGCGCAGAGCGGGTCTGGCTGCACATTTGGGGCGCCCGGGCTGCTGGAGGCGGGCAAACCCCTCGCATCCGTAGAGGGTGGGGTTGGAAGCTCCCTGAAAGCCTGATCGGGTTCATCAGATTCGGGTGTTTTCCTTTGTATCCGTTGGTACCAAGCAAGAACCTGAGGACGGAACGGGAACCCCCCTACCCACCTCAGTTAGCCTCCTTTTCCGCCCGCCCCACATCTTTTCCCACTTTTGTAGGGCGGAACTCATCCCTCGCGCCTCTTTTCAGCGCCTTGCAGCATGAGCTAATTATTTTTTCCCCTGCTCCTCTGTCAAGCAGCTTTCCTGTGATTCCCCGGGTTCGAGCACCTTCTGCTTTCTGCTTGGCCCTCTTTCCTCTTTCGTTCCTTTCACCTTACCTTAATTTCCCACCTTCCGCATAGCCATATCTTAGTACTCAATAAGACGTCCCGAAGCGCGCTTGCGGCGCGGGGGTATAGCTCAGTGGTAGAGCATTTGACTGCAGATCAAGAGGTCCCTGGTTCAAATCCGGGTGCCCCCTTGGTAGTTTTTTTCTCTCTTCATCTTGCATGATTCTTTCTTGACTCTTTTAACATTGAGTCTGAGATTAAAAGAAAACAAAAAACTATTTTCAAAAATTTCTTTCTCATTTTCCCATCTTGGTGAAAAGCTTTCGGTTTTGTTTTGTACCCAGCAGAAGGAGGAAGAATATATGTGCACACGAATCAGGTACAAATCTGCGCGTTACAATTATTGACGCCAGAGGTGTCTGGATCTCTGTGGCCACGGGTTCCGGGAACAAAAATGACTTCCCAGAATTGGCGTTCCGTTTCCTATGGGGGTGGGTTAAGAGAGGGAAACCCACAGATAACAAGCTTTCTCCAACTTCAACTTTATTACCGGTGACATGGACTCCTTCCCTATTGCTTATGATACGGGTAGAGTCAAAGCACTCTGAGAATATTAAATGAGCCAATGTACACCCATAAATTCATGTTAATTTACAAAAATAAATTTACATCCTGATGCAAACTGACATAAACTAATGTAGTGGTTCTCCAACTTGAGTGTGCATCAGAATTACCTGCAAGGGTTGTTAGAACACCCCCAGTTTCTGATTCTGTAGGCCTGGATTGGGACCCCGAGAATTTGCATTTCTAACAAGCTTCCAGATGATGCTGTTGCTGCTAGCCAGGGGATCACACTTCAAAAACCACTAAACTAGTAATACAAGGCTATTGAGTTTCATAACCTAAAGGTGGGGACAGATGTCTATTGGCTGCGTCACTGACAGTATCACTGTTGGGCCAGAGAAAAACAGTTAAGTATGAAGGAAGTAAGGCATTCCCCACGACTAGGTTTTGCCCAAAAAAAGGAAAAATAAAGGAGATAAGGAGAGGCAGACTGCCTGAGTCAGGGGGCAGCTGCAAAATTTTAAACTCGGAATCTGGTTGTGTCATCCCTCGGGACCCCAAGGGAATACTCAAGCGCATTTTTCCCCACGGCTCCCATTGGTGTGGTATGCGACCAGAGGCTGGACATCGGGACTGAGCGGAGAGCACTACTATCCAGTGCGAAGCCCAGACCAGAGACATAACCAACTTTTCACCCCTTTGCTGGACACCAGGCCTCCAACTTACCTGGAGGATAGCAGGCCAAAGGCTTGCCTTTGAGATAATCTGAAGTAGAACTCTGTCTCGTTTTCACCTATTTTATATCTTTGTATGTCTTGTTAAACTTTGTGATTACATAAACCTTCTGAACTTGGATTCATTCTCCTAGTCTTCCTGATCAGAGTACGAACTAGGCAGAGTAATATGGCCCCACCCTGACACTCCATTTTTATCCCCAAAGAAAGTATAGTTAGTTTACATTAAACCAATAGCTTTTGAACAGTCTCAGAGATGGGAAGGGTTCATTGCCTTCTCCCTACCTTTGAGAGTAGAGGTGGACTCCTTGCCACTGAGTGGGGAATACACTCTGTGCAACCACTGGCGTGCTCTCTACTTTGCAGTTACGGGGGACATTTGAAGGGGAAAACTTTTGAGGAAGAATAGACAGAGGGATCTTACAAAGAGTTTTGCATTCAGGAACAATGGAATTCCAAATTATTCTGAGTGACTGAGGAGGTGTGAGACTAGAGAGTGGGGACTCCGGTTTGAGTAGGGGGCGGGCTGGAGTCTGCAGTCAATGCTCTACCACTGAGCTATACTCCTCTGCTGGTGCTTGTTGGGTAAACTATTTTTACACCAATTTTCCTTTTTTTTTGTACTGAAAATTTTGTTCAAAATTAGTTACTTCTTGCTAGATAATATTAAATTTACTAATGATGAGAAACAAAATGATGAAAGACCAACTGAAGACATGGCCCTTTGGAAAACATGTGGACTTAGGTACCAATCTGCCTTTTCTAGCTTCAATTCTTTATCCACAATTCTATTCATCGTTTTACCCCAAGAAGTCAGAGAACAACCTCTTGCTAAATGGATAGGGAATCCCGTCCCCTGGTCTCTCTCAAAATAATACAAACACCAGTTAAAAAGACATCTCCATTGAGAGATTTTTCTCTGGCTATACTCTCTTGTGGTCTCTCTTCTTCTGGAGCAACTACTATGTGCCCCACTCTAGGTGCAGAACATATTTTCAATAGAAAGACACAAAGATTCTCACTCTCACTGAGTTTAAAATGTAATGGATACAGACTAGAAACAAATGCACAAATGAATAAGCAAGGAAATGCCTGGTAGTGATATAGGAAATACTAAAATAAGATGCTATGTTACAAGGGGGGGCTACTTCAGATTGAAGAAGCATACCTTTCTGAGCAGGTGATTCTGGAGTTCAGACCTGAATGGCATGAAAGAGACAGCTGTTTGGCGGGGCCGTTCCAGATAGAGGAAATGGCTACTGCAGAAGCCTAGGGCCAGAGTGGCTGGAGGAAGGTGAACAAGGGAAGAGCCATTCAAGAGAGCTGCAGAAGTAGCCAGCACGGTAGAGGGCTTTGTAGGTCAAGGTAAGGAGTCTGAATTTTACTCCAAATGGATGAAAAGCCAGCATTGGACAGTTCTGAGCAGAGGGATTTGAAATCTTCACCCATACTCCTGTGGGAAAGATTTATAGAAAGTCAGGAATAAACATAGAGAATGCACACAATAGAATATTATTCAGCCTTAAAAAGAAGGAAATCTTGCAATATGTGACAACATGGCTCATTATCCTAAGTGAAATAAGCCTATCATAGGACAAATACTGCATTATTCTATGTATACGAGGTACCATAAACAGTCAAACTCATCTACAGCTATGCCACCCTGAATGTGAATGAATCTTGTCTGATCTCGTCTGATAGCGGAAGCTAAGCTGGGTTGGGCCTAGTTAGTACTTGGATGGGATTCCAGCTAGGAATACCAGGTGCTATAGGCATAAAATAAAAATCAAAATGAAACAGTCAAACTCATAGAATTAGATAGTACAATGGTGGTTGCCAGGGATGAAGAGAGAGAAATGGGGAATTGCTAGTCAATGGGTATAAATTTTTGGTTATGCAAAATGAATAAATTCTAGAAATTTGCTGTACAATCCTGTGCCTATAGTGACACTATTGTATTGCACATTAAAAAATCTGTTAAGAAGGTAGATCTCATGTTCAGTATTCTTAGCACAATAAAGGAAAAAGAAAAAGAGTGGACACAGAGACAGGTTAGGATTCTCATCACTGCTGTAACAAATTACCACAAATTTATTTACTTAAGACAACACAAATGTATTATTTTACAGTTCTGGAGGTCAGAACTCCAAAATCAATTTCATTGGGCTAAAATCAAGGTATTGGCATGCCTGCATTCCTTCTGGTGGTTTTAGGGGAGAATCAGTTTTCTTGACTTTAAGTTTCTGGAGGCCGCCAGCACTTTTTGACTCATGGTCCCTTCCTTTATCTTCAAAACCAGCAAGATAGCATCTCCTCACCTTCTGGTTTCTACTTCCACTCTTACATCTCGCTGTCTCTGACTCTGATCCTCCTGCCTCCCTTTTCTTAGGACCCTTGTGATTGCATTGAGCTCACCCAGATAACACAAGATAATCTCCGCATCTCAAGATCCTTAACTTAATCACATCTGCAAAGTCCTTTTTATCATGTAAAGTAGCATATTCACAAGGGGTTTGGGATGTGGACGTATTTGGAGAGCCTTTATTCTGCAGACCACAGTGGAACAGCAGAGCTAGAGAGAAGTGCCGGTATCCAGGTTGACCATGGCAGGGAAGCTACACATTTCCTGAACATTAGATAGCTTGGGGAAGATGAGGGAAAGAGAAAATCAAGAATGATTTTTTTTTTTTTTTGTCCTCACTATCTGGATGGGTGGTGTGATTTCCTGAAATAAAGAACACTGGGAAAGGAGTAAGTTTGTGGGGCCGGTGGGCGGGGGAGGATGCAGGGTATCAAGAGTTTTTTTTAAAACTCTTACACAGAAAATAATAGAGTACAGCCTCCTATCTTCATGGATTTCACATTCTAGTATGGGGTCAACTCGTTAAATTTGAGGTACCCTATAGACATTTACGAAAAAATGTTAAGTATGCAGTTGGAGGTCCAGTCAATTCTGGAATTCCAGGAGAGGTCCAGGTTGGAGTTGTCAGTGTAAAGTTGGTAGTTGATGAAGGAGGTCATTGATTCCGGAAGTGTGTTAGATTCAGCTCATACTGGTTTATGAGAACTGATAGTTACATTTTCAGGAATTTTTTAAGCCAGTAGACTTCTCTTTGGGAGCTTAAAATAGGCAGGTGGGAGTATTTGCACCTTAGGAAATCAGGACTCAGGAGCCGGTTGTTAGTTATTTACCAGCACATCACTACTTCTGACTGATTCTGATTTTCCCCAAAAAGGAAGAGGCAAGCTCTTCAGCTAAGAGAGTGAGGAGATGTATTATGTGGAAGGTTTGAGACAGGAGGAAGTATGTGAAATAATCATTTTGAAGAGTGAGAAAGTGAACCTAATCAGCCTATGCTATAGGAATACTAGACAGAGAGTCTGCTTGAGATTGCTGGAATGACACAGATTTGTAAGCTTTCCTCCAACAATAACAAGCTGCCTTAAGTGCAGCCTTGATTTTACACAGTAGTGAGTTTGGAACTGTAGTTTGGTGAACAAGTACAACCTAGTGCTTATAGTGAACACTGTGCCAACTACCATGGGAAATACAGAAAAGAATGCAACACAGTCCTGCCCCTCAAGGAACTTACAGTCTAATTGGAGAAACAAGATATATAGACCAAGGGGAAATACTAACTGACAGTAGAGAAAGCAAATGCAGAGTAACAACTGTGGAGACAGATAGCTGATAATGAGAAAAACGAAGCATAGACTTCCTTAAAAATTGGTAGTGAGAAAGAAGAAATAAACAGGAAATCATAGCTATAGGAAGGGTTTGTTTGTTCATTTGTTTGTTTGAAGGATTTTTTAATCCAGGGGAAGCCCATTGATATTTGAAGGAGCCAAGGAAGAGGAGGAAGTGACTGAAGACACTGGAGAGAATGTAGACAATGGGGCACCTCTGGTGCAGGATCCGAGAGGGTCTTGGGAAAGACAAGGGAAGCATTTCCTCTCCCGTACAAAGCATTGGGCTAGAGATTGATTCAATGCAGCTCAGGTTGCAAGCGGACAGAATGGAAATTCGACGTAAAGAATCTCCAGAGATGGAAAAGGCGGTAGTTAAGGTAGGAGAGAAATCCCATGGCACACACCCACAGGACCTTTCAAGCCTGGGTCAAAGCGGATTTCGCTCTTTTCTTCCCCCATTTAGGTCCGGATTGTCTGTGCAATCTTCACTTAGTTCTTTAGTATCATTGAGGAAACCTGAAGCAGCTGATCATAAATACCAAACTATTGTTAATCACCATAGAGGTCTGGTCAGTGAACACTCCAATTAAGTTGTAGCCCCACTAACTGCAGAGGAGGGGGTATAGCTCAGGGGTAGAGCATTTGACTGCAGATCAAGAGGTCCCCGGTTCAAATCCGGGTGCCCCCTGCTGGCTTCCGTTTTAAGCCTTACCAACCGCAAGTCAGTAGGAAAACAAAGTAGTAGTGAAAAACGGTAACATTAACCAAAAAAGTATCTTGTCCAGTCTAGGACAGGTATCTGAAGATACAGAAACTAGTAAAAAGCTACAGTAACTAACAAACTATAGCTTCGTGGATATCACTCGAGTAGTGGGGTCGATTTTGCAAACAAAAGGGTTACAGTACAAAGTCAAATCTGTGACATTCCAGATGTTCCCCTCAAGAGTACCTCAAAGTGAGGCATCTTGGGATTCCTCTGAGACCTTTCCTGATAGAAAAAAAGAATTGCTTTCATAATACATTATTATGTATGATATATCACAATAGTTTAAATGTATAAATATGAAAATCCAGCTGTCATTTATTAAGCAGATATTAAAAGGTTTTCCAAAAGCATGTAAAGCAAAGCCACTCTTCTCATTAAATTATTTTTGTTTGGGAAAAAAGAAGTTACTTTTCAGGCTTATCTTAAATGAATTAACAAGTAATTAAACATTCATAATTTTAATTTTTAATCTAGTAAATATCAATAGATACAATCTATGAAAAACAAACACTTTTGAGGATCCTTGATAATTTAAGAATGTAAAGTAGTCTTCAGATGAAAATATTTGAGAACCACAGCTTAAGTAAAGAGGTGTCTCAGGAGGGAGAATGCTGGGGCTGTGAAATGGCACAGGAAAAAGATAGCATTTGAGGAGAGTTTTAAAGAATAGGAGGTGGATAAAGAGCAAGGTGACAGGAGACGAGGCCAAGAAGAAGGTTAAGTCATTTCAGGAAAGGCTCAGTGCTAAGAAAGTTGGACTTTATGCTGTAAGCACAAGAGGGCTGACACAGGTTTTTAAGCCATGGAAGGTATGATCTGACCATTTAGAGGCTGTTGCAATATCTTCTAAAAGGCAGACCTTTAGATACAAAACTTTAGGAAGTAGAGTCAAGTCAGTAGATGGTGATTAGGCCTGGAACCTGGGGGAAGAGGGAAATCAAGTGTGTCCCTGTTTTCTGTTTGAGACACTGGTGGTAGCACCAACCAAGAAAACAAATACAGGCAGAAGAACAGGTTTTTGAGAAAGTTATGATTTCTGTTTTGAACATGTTAGGTTTAAAGTGCCTGTGGGGTAGAGGTGTCCAAATCACCAGTTTCATATGCAGATGATCCTCGACATACAATGTGATTACGTCCCAATAAACCCATTGTAAGTTGAAAATATTGTTAAATCAAAAATGCATTTAACACTATGTTGTAGAATATGGTTGTTTACTCTTGTGACTTCATGGCTTACTGGAAGCTGCAGCTCAATGCCACTGCCCAGCATCACTAGACCATCATACTACATATTGCTAGCCCAGGAAAAGATCGAAATTCAAAGTATGGTCTCTACTGAATGCATATCACTTTTGTACCATTATAAAGTCAAAAAATTATAAGTCAAACCATCATAAGTCTGAGACCATCTGTATTGGCTACAGCTTAGCAGAAATATCTGGGCTGGAGATATAGACTTGGGATTGATCAGCATATAGATGGTAATTGAAGCTATTGAGTGGGTATGATCACCCAGGGAAATACAATGAGATGGTACCATAAGGAAGGAGGAGAGAGCAGTACAGCCTAGTGACTTAGAACCTATGCTGGAATCAGCCAGACTTGGGTGGCATTCCAGCTTTGCCTTTCATGATCTGTGTGATCTTGTACTCATGACTTAACCTATTGCTCAATTTTCTCATCTGTAAAATAGGAATAATAATACCTACATCACAGGGTTGTTGGAGGGATCCAAGTAGGAATATTCCTGTAAAATGGTTTAACGCAATGACTGGCACACCCCATGAATAGTAACTTCTATTATTATTAGCATCATGGAAACCATGAATGAAGAGTGTTAAGAAAATGGGATAGGGTCACTGAGCTGCCGCGGAGGACTCAGCGGTATCCCCCTTGAGCCCCCTTGCTTCCTGATGCTTTGTCCCTACTGCCTGCCTTCTCCCATAGCCACCTTTCTTGGGCCCTTTCCACTAAGGAAAAGAAATTGTATCATATGTCCACTATCCAGAACCTCCACTCTTGTGATCCCTTTGCTGATGCAAATAAGTGGGATATTCTGCTTCCTGCTGTCACTAAAGATTATATCTATATAAAAATTCAACAGAAAAATAGCAGGAAGATCCTTACTACTGTCCAAAGGCTTGCTGATGATTACAATAAAAAAAAAACTAATGAGGACATTTAAGAAGAAATTTGCCTGCAATGGTACTGTAACTAAGCATGCAAAATATGGAGAAATAATTCAGCTACAGCATGGCCAGTGCAAGAACATATGCCAGTTTCTCATAGAGATTGGACTGGCTATGGATGAACAGCTGAAGGTTCATGGATTTTAAGTGTTTTTGGCTCACCAAAGCTTAAGTGAGGATTTCCTTGCAATGAGTAGAATTTGCTTTCTGTTCCTTGCCAAAGGTTTAAAAAACTCACAGCTTGTGTAATGTAACCATTTGGGGTCTGCTTTTACCACTGGACCAGTATAACTTTTTCATGCAATAAACTGCTGTCTAGTCTTGAAGCCCCTCATTTAAACACAGGTCAAACAGTAGGTGCCTGGTAGTGTCCGGCCTGAAACAAAGCAATAACATGATGTTCTGGCAAACCCAGAGCCCCAAGGTCAAAGATGGCTGTTACTAGGCAGAAGCTTCTCTGCTCTATGTCTACAGTTTTCTTCCTTGAACAGCCTTTAGTGAAGCTGAGAGGAGAGAGGATGGGATAAGGCAGAAACGGCAGCTATACTACTAAAAGGAGACTTTGGTGGTCAAAGATCCCTTGGTGTTCCCAAACTGACCAGGTGGGCGGAACTTCAGGCAGTCACCTTCCATCTAATGAGGTGAAAGGATATCTGGCTTGCCTTCAAGGTCTTTTTGACCACACATATCCTAGCTAATCAATGTCCAAACACCAGAATGTGAGGCCAACATTCTACCAGAGTAAAACTTTTGACAAGGGAACAAATTTCAAACTGATGTGTCAGTCATGTAGCTAGCTGTAGAGCTTACAACTTACTAGCAAGAGCTTCTCAACACCATATGATTTTTTTTCTCTTCAATTTTAATGTTATGTAATGTATTCAAACACTTATTTAAATAAAAACTTGTTTTCAGAAACAAACAAATAAACAAAAAAGATGAGAATAGTCCCAGTGTGAAATGCTGTGGGGTCAAGTTAAATAAAGACTGAGGAGTGTCCTTGGATTTTTCAAAACAAGTGGGTCATGGTGACCTTTCTCATATAACTTTAGTATGTATAATTTTGAGTATAATTTCAGTCGAATAATGAGGATATAAACAGAGCTTCAAGGAATGTGCGAATGCAGGAAATGAAGTAGAGAGAGACTGGTCATTTCCCAGAACTTTGGTTTTCATAGACTATTGAAATTACAAAAAAAAAAAAAGTGGCATTAGGATTTAAAGAAATATTTTTAATACCAAAAAAGATGGAAAAAACATCCCAGAAAAAAAAAACAAGCAGTCCTTTAAATTTAGGACATGCAGCTTTATAAGAAACACCACTCTTCCCAAATATGTCTAATTTTGCCATAGATAAATGAAAACATTTTTTTTACAAGGATGCTAGCATATAAAACCACTGAGGTAAACTTCATTTGTTCAGTGACTAGTCAACATGTATTTATTGAGCCAGGTCCTATGCTAAGTGCTAGGGATACGCTGTTAAACAAAAAGGGCATGAACCCACCCCTTACAGAGCTTATAGATTAGTTACAGGCTAGTTATAGATGAATTGGGGTATCACTCAACAAATAATCATCATATATATATTTTTTAATTGTAATGCATACAATGAAAGAAAAATACAGTATTTTGAGAGTGCTTGTAATAGGGGGACTTGATCTAGTCTGAGGGTCAGAGCAGATTTCCCTAAGAAAACCATTTAAACTGAGATCTAAAAAATCAGTAGACATGAAATACATGCTGAGGGTAGGCAGGGTAGTCTATTCCAAGCATGTGTGAGTCCTATGGGTATTGAGGAGCATGGACAGTATCTGGGGCTATAAAGCCAACCCTGAAGAGCAAAAGAGAACATGGTGCAAGATGAGGTTGACAAGGTAGGAGGATGCCAGGGCATAGTAGGCCATGATATGGACTTTAACTTTGATTCTAAGAGCAAAAGAAATCATTGGAGGATTTTCAGGAGAGTGACCACAATATTTATATTTCTGAGAAATTATCCTGGCCATTATATGAAGAGTGAGTAGATGGAGGAGAGAGAAATAGAAGCCAGGATATATGTTTGGAGGCTTCAGAAGTAGTTTAGGCAAGAGATGGAGGTGGCTTGAACCAGAGTCGTAGTAGAAGAAATGGAGGAAGTGGGTAGATTTGAGACACATTTAGAAGGCAGACTGAAAAAAACTTGAACAGGAGTCTCAGATGAACACCTGGATGAATGGTGGTTCTATTTATCGAGAGAGACAAATTTGGTAAAGAAGTCAAATATCCAGAAATGCATTGAATTTGGTTAAGAAGTGAAGAAAAAAGAAAAATTAATAGCTAGAGAAGCTGGCAGGATCAGGTAAAGGCATTTTAAAAGTGATAAAATTTATAAATTTATAGATTTATAGACTTCTTAATGTTGAAGGGCCCTATAGCTTAGTCTATTGTCTACTTTACCCTTCCTTGTGATATTGTCTTCTATCTAAATATACCTATATGTTGGCAACTCCCAATTTTATCTCTCCCCTCCAGAATTCCAGGGTACTATGTCCAACTTGCTACTCAAATCTCATTTTGTTGAGATCTAACATCTAACTCTAACATGGCCAAAATTAAACTCCTATTCTTACTCCCCAAACCTGTTCTTCTCATAGCTTTCCCCATCTTGTTTGATGACAATGCCATCTTCCATTTGCTCAAACCCAAAGCCTTGGGGACATTTTGACTCCTCTCCTTCTTTCACACCTCCCATACATATCTAGAATCTGATCACATCACATTACCGCTACTATTACCACTAAAGTCCAAACCTCCATAATTTCTCCTCTGGGTTACTGCAAGAGCTTCCTAACAGATTTCCTTACTTGTATCTTTGTGTCCCCTCACACAGTCTAGTCTCATCCTTCTGACACATTAGTCAGATCATGTCCCTCTTCTGTTTAAGACAGAGAAATGGTTCCCCTCAGTCTATAAGTGCCAAGTCCATAATTATATACAAAACTCTACATGATAGGATTCCATTACTTCTGACCTTCTGACCTGGTATCTTATTACTCTTCCCCTCACTTACTCTGCCCAATCACACCTGGCTTTCCCACTGGTCCCTGTATTGTTCAGGCATACTCCTGCCTTAGCACCTTTTATTGGTTGATGACTCTCTGGACCAATCTTCTTCAGACATTGGTGTTGTTAACTTCCTCACCTTAAAGTTTTTGCTGTAATGTTAATTTGCTTTAATGTCTAATGTCTTCCATGAAACCTATACTGACCATTCTATTTTATTTTATTTTTAAACGCCTACAGCACCTGGTATTCCAAGGTGCTCTCCCATCCAAGACCCCACCCTCCTTAGCTTCCCAGGTCAGATGAGATAGGGCACGTTCAGGGTGGCATGGGCATAGCCTGACTATTCTATTTTAAATTCCAATCTGCTCTACCTCCCACTTTCTGCCCCCTCTTACTTGTTCAACTTTTATTTTTTCAAAATACTTATCACCATCTAACATACTATATACCTCAATTATTATATTTATTATTTAATGTCTAATATCCACCTTCACTGACACCCTAGCAGAGGAGCTCCATAATGGCAAAGAACTTTGATCTGTTTTGTTCCTTGATGTAACCTAATGTATGCCCAGGACAGCATTTGGCATCATGTAGGCGCTCAACTAATATTTACATGAATATATTGACACAAGGGAAGAAACCAGAAGAATGGTGGAGGTTGAAGCTGGGAAAGGGGTAACAAAGCAAGGTATCTCAAATATAGATGCATTTGAGAACAAGAATACATATATGGAATTATCTGTAATGCTAGAATGGCACTTCTCAATTACATCACATTCTAATGACACCATTTAGTGTTCTTTCTCTCTCGCTCTCCCACGCCCTGCGCTCTTTGGGGACCTCCACATAGCACGGATGTTTTACTCATTTCTCAAACTCTAGTATCCAGCGAGGTCCCTGGCACTAAGTTCTCAAAGGAGGTTGTTGAGTAAATTAACAACCAACGCGCCAGTATTCCCAGCTGCTTTCAAGCTCGTAAAGAGGAGTCTCAAGGTCTCATTCGCTTCTGCAGCGATCAACCCTATCACCGCCCGCTTCCAGCACTCATCACGTAATAGGAGGGCGCCCTGAGAGGCGCATTGAGCAAACTCTGGGTCACGTGATGAGGGTGGGCGGGGCGGCAGCGTTCATATCCCAGCATCCTTTATTCCTACTTCCTTTTTGTCCTTTTCCGGTGTTCAAGATGTCGAAGCGAGGTGAGTTTGCTTCTGGGGGAATCTTTCGCCATCTGCCGTGCGGTGGCTGCTGGCCTCGGAAGGAGCGGCGGCCATGGGCAGCTGGGGCGGTTTACTCTCCTCCGAGCTGGAGAGGGTGAGGAGGGATACGAAGAGGGCTCTGGAAGGGCCCTCAGAAGTGGCGGTGGGGAGCCCTGGAGAGCTGAGCTGGCAGAATCCGGACGTGATTCTAAATCGAACACCGCAGTATTGCTCCGCGCCTAGCGCTGCAGTGGTGTGGTGGAAGTTGGACTGGTGCGGGACTTGTGCGGTTCCAGCCTTGCAGGAAGAACTCCGTGCTGCAAAAGTTCGAGCGAGGATTGAGTCGTCCAGGTCCCTTAATCTCAACGTAAGGGTGGTAATAGGAATAGCTGTGTGACATGAGAACTGGGTGGCACATGGGGAGGGAGTAAGTGGAACCCTAGAGAGAGCGAATCTATAATGTACTGTTTCCGAAAGCATATGTGAACGAACTTGTAGTTTGAGAATGTGAAGGGAATTCTGAACAACGACTGGACAGTGAACTTTACTGTTTCTTCTACCCACAGGACGTGGTGGGTCCTCTGGTGCGAAATTCCGGATTTCTCTGGGTCTTCCGGTAGGAGCCGTCATCAACTGTGCTGACAATACAGGTGAGACCTTCGGCTGCACGCTGCCAAACCCCCCCTTTTAAAAGCACTCATTGGGCCTTTTGCTAATGACCCATTGAGCCGTCAAGAAAGGGCAAAGTAAAACACTGCTTTTGGGTGAAGTGGCAGCATGTTGTGTTGTTTCGCTTCAATCGGTAGTGTGACAAGGTGTCCCACGTTAGGAGGGGTGAGTATGAGTGGAGGGAGAGGCTTTGGAAATGTTGGGTAAATGTTACACTGCAGAAATGCCTAATAGACCCTCAAAATCATTTTTGTTTACACCTTTTTATAGGAGCCAAAAATTTGTATATCATCTCTGTAAAAGGGATAAAGGGAAGACTGAACAGACTTCCTGCTGCTGGTGTGGGTGACATGGTGATGGCCACAGTCAAGAAAGGCAAACCAGAACTCAGAAAGAAAGGTGAGTAGAGAAACCCAAACCCTCCTTATCTCTTGGTGGACAGTTGAAGACTTCTCTCATTATTGGAAAATGAAACAATAATTTTACCATTCTCAAGACCTCTTAAAACTTAATTTCCTTTTAGAGACAGTGTGAGATAAATAATCTGCAATTGAAGTTCTGCTCTTGCTGTCTTAGAGACCATTCTCTACCCTATCTGGTTTTACTGTATTTCTTCTTCCCTTTGCTCTTTAAATGTAGTTGCCACACTGAAGCCAGATTTCATCTTTTAAAAATATAAATCTTGTCACTTAAGTTCGTCATTGGCTTCCAATGTAAGCCCCCTTGCTCCCGCTGCACATCCTCACTCTGCCACCTCACATAACTACACCTATGGAAACCAGCCCTGTCTTGTGTGACATTTAGGGTTGTCTTTTTTACTGGAGGTCTTTCGTTCATTGCCAGTTTCTTGGCTACAAATGAACACAGTGGTTCTTAGTAAATAAAGTTTTTTGATTGGTGGTTTAGAGCTCAACCAGGTGAGATCACAGCTTTAAGACTTGATGTCACTTTGGGCAAGTTTTCTTTTCAAGTACAGAATAACAGATGTTATTCTTCCTTCTTTACAGCAGTTTTTTTTTCTGTAGGATTAACTCAAGATTGTTACTTGTCAGGTTTGGCAAGTTTGCTTCTAAACCTTCATGATAGAAACTAAAACTGGGAGCTGCTTGTTTCTTGATCATGGGCTACTCCCCCAAAGTTTTCCCCATAGGTATATGAATTAAAAGGAGAGGCCTTGTAGCACTTCTGACCTACAATGTCTTGTCTTGCTGTAGAGCTTGTTCTGATACTTGGTGCACTTTAATTTTTCAGCTCCTGAACTTTTCTCCTGTGCCTTCTTAGTCTGTCTGCCCTGGGATAGCTTGCTCTTCCTTAGAACTCCTAGCCATCTCTTACAAGTGCAATGGCTCTCAGCCACATGTGTCAGTTAGTCCTTATAGGCCTGCATATTAACCCTACCCCTGTTTTTAGCATTTTGGTTAGAAATCTTTGTTTACCTTTAACATCCTCTTGAGGGCATGGTAGGCAAAGAGTAAGTAGCATGTAGTTAAGCATTGATTAGTCAATATGTAGATTGGGATCTGCATACAATTGGACAGGCTTTCCTCTTAGAACATTTGCTGGGCCTAATCTGGCCTGGGGAGTAGTCAAAGGAAGAGCAAAGTAATCGGTTGTCAGTATGGGTTAGATAACAGGATGTGCTATAGTTTATAAGTAGATGAGGGTCCACCAGAGGAGGCTAAACATTAGTTTACCTATCAATGTGTATCCTTGTTAAAAACTTGATCAGAAGCTGTCTACCTACATAGATAATACTTGGCTCAAGGATAGCCAAGCTCCCTGTACTTTCCACTGTCTGATCTCGAATGTGGAAATAGTAACTATTATCCCTATTTTACAAGAGGAAAGTTTAAACTGCATAAGATTAACTTGTTCAAGGTCTCTAAACTAGTATCAGTCAAGATTTAAACCCAGGTATGTCTGACTAGTTCTTTCAAGTGCAGTGCATGTTGTGTTTTGAAGGTCTGGAAGTATTCACTTTAGTGCAGTAAGTTTTTTAAAGTTACTTAGTTAGAAGTTAAACATAGTTAATTGCACAAGAAATAACGAGTTGAATTTCTATTACCCAACTCAGACCTCTGAGAGATGATTGTTAATATCGTGTATATCTATTCTGATTTCTGTGCAAAAAAAAAAAAGCTTGTAAATTTTTCATTGTAAATGCGATATCTTCCCATGACCTGTTCTTGCTTTACAGGTGATTGTCCTATATTTTTTAAAACAATTACAGATATGCATGGTCATCTTAGATTATTCAATTTTGTGCATCTGTCATGCAGTATTTATTAATCCCACATTTTCACTTATGAGATAAAGTAGCATGTATGGTCAAGATCCTGGACATAATCTAGGAAGTATGTGTGTACATAGGCATCCTAACAGTTATAGGGTTTTTTTGGTGGGTAAATCGATGTGTGAGTTTATATTTGTAAGACCTAAAGCATGGAACATTTTTAATTTTGACAAATTCTTGGAAGCAGTAATTTTAGATAAAAGTATGAACTTGGACATTTTGATATACTGGGATGGAATAGTTCCTAATGAGTTAACAGCTTGGCCTCTGCTCATTCAATCTAGGGGATGGGGAAGCATTCCTTATTCTATGATATTATGATCTTAACAGGACCCATCTCTTAGGTTAAGTGGGAAAAAGTATGGAAAGTGCTTAGCAAATTTCCTTCTTATATTCTGTCCAAATAGGAAATATTGGGGGACGAGACAGCGTGTAAACTGCTTTCTTGTAATGGCACTGGGACCTGACGAGATTAATGACTGCTGTTTTTTCCCCCCCCTCTTAGTACATCCAGCAGTGGTAATTCGACAACGAAAGTCATACCGGAGAAAAGATGGTGTGTTTCTTTATTTTGAAGATAATGCAGGGGTCATAGTAAACAATAAAGGCGAAATGAAAGGTCAGAATCCACATTGTTCCCTAGATCTTTGGGATTAGATGATTTAACTTTTGGGCTATGAGTATAACAGGCAAAGGACCCTCTGATCTTATCCATCTCATCGTTCTTTTATGCAGGTTCTGCCATCACAGGACCAGTTGCAAAGGAGTGTGCAGATTTGTGGCCCAGGATTGCATCCAATGCTGGCAGCATTGCATGATTCTTTGGCATATTTGTAAAAAAAAAAAATAGAAATAAATAAAAATTATTTGTTCCCATCACTTGCCTTCCTGTCCATTTCTACATGTCAGTCTTCTTGATACACCTAACCCTTGCCGCCTTTGTAAAACGAAACTAAGTGCAAACTTCTGTGGGTATAAAAAAAATAAATAGTTTGTGTACTTTTTAGTGAGTGGATACAGGACTTGTGGGACTTTCCAATCGCTGCTATAAAAACTTTAGTTATTTGGGTTTGCAGTCTCTAAAATAAATTGCAAGTACTGCCCTGCAGTTAGAAAGCTATTTGAGATAAGGTAGAGTGTCAGGTCAGATCCTAGACACACTCTTGGAGTCCTGGATTAATGTGAGTAAAAAACAGGTATATACATGTATATATGGACACTTAGAGTTACAGGTTTTAGGGTAAACTCGCACATGTATGAGTATATAAAACCTAGCACATGGTAATTACCATGTAAATTTGCTCTTGTGGAAGATTAGTAGTTAATATCTGCAGGATGGCCATATAACCTGCCAATCCCTGGTTTGACAAAAGGAGATGATTATGCTATGCTAGTAAAATAGGCATAAATCCTGCCTGATTCTGCCTGAAGGTATTGAATATTGAGCTTTTCTTTCCAAAATGTACGAGTTGATCTAGGTGTTATTCAAGGTCTGGGGGAAATGGTTTGGATCAGTCATCCAGCCTGGAGATGTTGGAATAGACTTTAGAAAATTTATTCAATTATATTTGACGTACAAAGTATAGTGTCAAGGAATAGATTTAAAGTTCGTGTTTGTCTAGTATCTGAAAATAGTCTTAAATGTTATCTGTAAGTTGAGTATAATGCAAGGCCGAAAATTAGCATGTGGACACTAGCACATAGTCATTTTGTGAGACGACTACCCATTTGTCCAAGATGAGGAATAGAATGCACCAGAACTAGAAGTGATTCTCACCTAGAGTCAAGAAAGTTTCCAGGCCATATCGTAGACAAATTTGAGTCACTATGGAGGTGGGGCTCAGACATCAGTACTTTAAAACTGCCCATGTTTCCAAGGTGCAGCCAAGATTGAAAACCAACCAGTACTTTAGACTGAGCCAATCTTGGTTTTAGGAATAACAAATTCGGACATGTAAAAGATCTGGCTTCCTCCACTACCTCGTCCTCCAGCCTGGTAAATTTCAAATCTAATGTGACATGAAGCCCCCTCCACTGAAAATGAATCCTTTTTATTCCATTTTGTCAGATACATATATGAAGTTCTTCATATATGTATATATATGAGCTCTGTAGAATGATGAAATATTCTGAGTTTGAGTTACCAGGATTAGTGAATTTTGTGTATAGATATAATGCAATGTTTTCCTAATTAATATGTGTGCCTTCATATAATTAGTACTAAATATAAAAAAACCCTCCTTGAGTCTGTAAAGTGAGGATAATAGTGCCTCAGTTGGTTTGAGGAGCAGTCTGTATAAGGCACTTTGATATATAAAGTATCTTCTATACAAGGGTTTATTCAAGGGGAAAATTTAGGAAGTAAAAAGTATAAAGAAGGAAATAAAAATCACCTGTAGTCACAATAAATAGAGAAAATGATTGTTCACATTCTGCTTTAGCCAATCATATGTAAAAGTGCCAGAGAAAAAAATGGTAATGTGTCAATCTTTTTTTTTTTTTTGGCGAAGGGTGGGGCGGAGTAAATTTCTTAACAAGAAGAATACTAGCTTATGAATTGGGTGGGGAGGGGGCAAGTGCCTTAAGTGGACTTAAAGGAAGTCAGGGTTGCCTGAAGTCTGATTCTGGATCTGCCACTAAATGGATTTAGGAAATATTCCAACCTTTCTGCGTTTCAACTTCTAGTTCCATAAAATGAGTTATAAGTAGGTGCTATCTGAACTCTCTGATCCATTCTGGGTACATACAAACTTTCCAACGGAACTGATACAGTGGGAGCAGAAAACCTTGATCTTAGAGGAAAATGGGAAGCTGAGCCGGCAACCCTCACAAGGCCACATTCAGCAATCCCCTTTTCTTCCCACTTTGTCTCCTATTCTTGCATAGTCTCCTAGTCATCCCTCACTTTAAGGGCTATACAAGCAACTTCCCCACAGCCCTAAAAGCCTACCCCATTGGATAGGGACAATGGGGTTTGCGTCGCAGCCCGACACCACGTAACAATGCGCAGAGGAGCCCCACCTACGGCCCTCCAATCCTAACAGAGAGGCCCTCCGAGACTGCTGTGGTTAGGATGGCGCACTTCTGTGAGTGTCCTCTGCGATTGGAGAAGAGCTTCATCTTGGATGGAGTGGCGGTGAGCACCATGGCTCGCACCTATGAACACTTGAGGCCCAAGCTCTGGTCAGCGATTCCGCCTTACAACGCTCAGCAAGACTGTCACGCCCGCCGGTACTTCAAGAGCCACGTGGTTCCGCCCATTTTGCGGAAAACTGAACAGGTATAGGAACGCTCCAGAGTACCCTGCTTTCTCTGCCCTCAGAGGGTGGCGCTGGTGACAGGGACCACTTCCCAAATCAAGGCGTCTCACTCCAGCGCCCTCATCAGCAGGAAAGCGTCCCCCACTCACACCGTTTTCTTAATGAAACCCGGCAACTGGCCTAGCAGGGTGACAGGTATTGAGCACCAACTCACTGGGTTCACAGAATTGCCTTCCATCCTTGAATTTGACATTGATTTCACTTTGGGTTTCTGCAAGACTGAGAATCAGGCTCAAAACCTCCCTCTCCAAAACGTCCTTCTTGACGTCACAAACCCGCCCTTTGGGGTGACTTCACGCTGCAAATTCTCTACAAGCAGGAAAATGAGAACATTCGTGTGACTCCAGTGAACAAGACAAAGAGAACTGTCTAGATCCACCAGGCGCCATGCCCTCTTTCAATGTATTTGCAGGGTGAGCTCTTTCGCTGGGACTCGTTTCCCAAAGCTCTGCGGACCTCCCTTCTCCACAGGCCTGTCCCTTCTGGGTGTTGCCCCTCCCCAGCAGAATTCTCCCCTGCAATCAAAGATTCTATTTGCTGATGGCTCCAATTCTTTTCACCACTTTTGCCTCCAATACTGGTGTCTATATGTCACAATGATATGGGTATGATTTAATGAGGTTTATTCATGAACAAAATCTTAACAGTTTTTGTGGTCACAGATGTTTGTGTGTGCATGTATATTCAGTACAGATATATATGAACACATCTGTGTGTGCTATGCTTGAGTGTGTACTTGTGTCTACTCATGTACTTTTATAACAGAAGGAGCCAAAGTTGGGGAGCTGAGCAGGGGGAGAGGAAAACTTGAGTATTTAAAAGCTTGAAAATAATACAACATACACACTTTTGAAACTTTCTATGTTCCATTTATAAGTATTTAACTGTCATCACAACCACCATTTGTGGGAGGTATTATTTTCATTTAAATGAAGATAGTTTATTGAATGTTTACTATGCCAGGCCATTTATTGGAACTATCTCACTTAAATTTCACAGCAACCCTCTTTTTACTGATAAGAAACTTGAGGTCCAGAAAACCTGATTCATTGCTTGTTAGAGGCAGAGCTGGAATTGGAACCTGTCTGTGGACAGCAGACACTAAGTATCAAGACCTTAAGTGTCAAGCTACACAGCCTCTTCCTGAGAGGCAATATGTCAATAAGTATATCTAATCTGTCTGGCCCTGTTACCCCTGGCTGTGACTCTGCCTTTTCCTCTCAATAAGCCTCAGGGGAGTTTGCACTCAGCATGGTGGCTGACAATCTTCTGTATTCTCTCCCTCACTCTCAGGATCATGGCGGTACAGGAAGGGATGGCTGGATAGTGGATTATTTCCACATCTTCGGACAAGGACAGAGATACCTCAACAGGAGAAACTGGGCAGGGGCAGGCAAGTGCCATTTGCTTTCAGCCTCCCCATGGTCCCCCCAACCAGGAAGTGTTGTGCATCCCACAGTTCTGAGAGAGAGAAACTGGGTTGTAGAGAGACCTGTTTGGGGGAAGAGGCACGAGGACTGCATCCTTCAGCTTTTCTCATACATGAGCAGATGGTGTTACAGTGCTCTCATTATTCAGTTGAGCATCTACTGTGTCAGGTGCTTTTACCCTCACACCATCTCCATGGTACAGCCAGGGAAATTGAGATTTAGGGAGTTGAAGTGATTATTTGAAAAGGGCTGGGCTGGGATCGAATTCCATTCTTTCCAACTCGAAAGCCTGTATTCCTTTCATTGCTCCTGAGCAGGTTGTGTCCTGCTCATTTTTCAGGCCCAATTAAGTAGCAACAGGGAAGAGTTGAGAGATGTTTTTCTGACAGATGTTTTTCTGAACCCTGCCACCCCAACTCCACCACTTTTTGGCTGCACTCTGGTCACATGACTTTTGCACCATTAGGCCAAATTGAGCTCATCTATTTTCTCCAGATGGGTGAGGCAAGAGTGAAAATATCCCAGTTCTCCTGGGAGTGAGGCAAGTTAAGTCCAGAAGTTTCTGACCCTCCTATATTATTCATGTTCCTTCTGCATGCTATTCCTGGTATGAGACTGGGTTTCTAAGAAGTCATCTGTCTCCTTGACTTCACCAACACTTGACTTTTCAGTCAAGAGGCTTGAGGGTTCAGCTAGACATGGGGAGCACAGTGACAGTACCTGGGTTGGCATCTTAATACTGGTCCTATGGGAGTGGGGAAAGCAAGAGGGAGCTGAATGCAAGCTCAAGCCTCTCTCTCCACCCCAAGGGCATTCCCTTCAGCAGGTGACCGGCCATGACCACTACAATGCTGATGTGAAAATGAACAGGGGATTCAATGGCCGTTTTGGCTATCGCAGGAACACCCCAGCCCTCCGCCAGCGCCCATCTGTTTTTGGAGAGGTCACTCAATTCCCTCTCTTCTAATAGCAGCTGTTCCCTTCACATCCCTTGACCTCAAGTTCTATGACAGATGTTTAGATGAACTCTCAAAATGTTATTTTATATTAAAAAATTTTCATTTGTGCTTCTAAGTGTGCTATTTCTTCCCTGAAGTGGCAAAAAGGGGCAAGCCAGTGTCTTTACCCTCAGCTTCTCTTTCCAATGGAGGTGAGAGGAGAGAGTGTGTCTCAGGTCTGTGTCCTTACACTCCATGCCAGCGAGTGCCAGGCTTTGAGAGGCCTCTGTTCATACCTGCTGGTGTGATAAGGAGGAAATACACTATGTAGCCCTCAACCAAGCAATTCTTCAGGCATCAGCAGGGCTAGGTCAGAAGGTCACTGTTTCCATCAAGAATAAAGCAGGCAGTGCAACCACAGGGATTGGCCATTGGTTGCCCTTGAGAAGGATTTCCCAATTTTTCTGAGTCATCCCATCCAAAAGACCTGACATTTTCCTTCTCCTTTTCACCCTCAATTCATCAAGAGCAGGGCATGAACAAAGTAATATCTGGGGTGCTTTTTAGCCCAAGGATTCTGACACAGTAATACTATACTTGTGGACACTTTCTCTACTAATGCTATGTCAGTTTCCTTTTTAGCTAGTTTCCAAGCTGTTGTTTTCAAGTGCCCCCGCCCAGTTTATTGGTAGGGAGGAGAAAAGCCCAAGCAGATGATGGATACAAAAGAAGGTCAGTCTTTAGAACACAAAGCTTGTCAGAATTAGTGTGGGTGGAACTTGATTCCACTGAGTCACCATAAGTGGACAAGGAGCAATGCACATGTCAGATCAAGGGGGTATAGCTCAGGGGTAGAGCATTTGACTGCAGATCAAGAGGTCCCCGGTTCAAATCCGGGTGCCCCCTTCCTGGGTTTTTCAAGGAATTCTCAACTCCATCTTGAGAAATACTGCAAATGACCACTTAGAAGAGATCTCTGGAGCACCTGTTGGGTTTCAATTAAGACAAAGTCCCTAGGAAATTCTAAATCTAAGATTAAGTGAGAAGTGTGAACACGAATTTAGCAATCTAATGCACGATAAGTGTATTTATGAGAGCTTTCTACACACAAGGCTATGGCGAATTAAGAGGATCCTTGCCCTCAGGGGCTTTCAGTCTGGTGAAACTTGATACACTCACAGCACAGCTGTCAGATACACTCACGCACAGCTGTCAGAACATTTGTTTGTACATCATGAAAGAGATATCTTTTGAAAATACCTACCCACTTTTTCTAGACATAATTTCTAATGGAAGCTTTCCTACAATTTGAAGGAATAGTTCTGCCTGATCTGAAGAGTATCGTTAAGCTGTTGCTTGCATTATTGTGTAATCTCCTTTCTAAGGGGTTAGAGGTACTTACTCCTTCTTAATTGTTCATTATCAGTTCTCAGAATGAAACAGATATCCACTCTGGACACTTTAAGCAGAAAAGGCATATACTGGAGGCATGGTAGGGACTCACAGAGTTGAAGGAAAGCTAGAGAACGTAACTCAGAAAGCAGTTATCTATGAGGGACCACCAAACAGGGAAACGCAGCTCAGGTCTCGTCCCTGGAAGTGTCTACTGCTAATGCCACCAACCCTGGGCACTCATCATTACACAATGGATATTGTTCCAGTTGCACCTCCATCTTCAGGACAATTCAAGTTTCAAAATGCCAAGTGAAAGCATTTGATAGGTTGAGCCATGGTCTGACATGTGTGCTGATTTAGCCAGGCAGAGGAAGAATCGTGTTGCCTTACCAAGTTTGACAACATGAGGTATTCCCCCAGAAATGGAGAAGTGTTTGGGTGCAAAAATGGATATACCACCACACCTTTTTTTTTCTCCTCAAAGAAACCACTGTAAGGAGACAGCATAATAATTTATTGGTTTGCAGTTCTAGCAGTCAAAATTTGCACACTCACACCCATTATTTTCCATTAGCTAAAATAGATCAAAATTTTGTATTAAATCAATTATGTTCACATTATCATGATCATATAAATACTATTTACTATTGAGTCAATCTATACATACTACGGCAGGATTTTCTTGAAATTTTTTCTCTCAAGATTACCTCATTTTTTTGTGTTTTCTTCTTTGTGCTTAACAATTATTTTCAAATTCTTCAAATTTGAAATTGTACTCTAGCCTCAAAGCATAATTACTCACCTGGTCTAAACCCATAAAATTAATACCTTCCTAACACCTTTCATTCTTCTGCTTTAGGCTATTTAGACCTGGCACCCAGATGGTAGCTTGGGAATCCCCATTCTCTCTCCTCTGTGTTGGATTCTCTCTGTTTCCTGGACCACGTCCTCCTTTTTTCTTGGTTTCATCCTTTATATGGTGGAGAAATAACCTCCACAAGCTTCCTGAGAATATACGGGAGGTAGAATGTTTGAGTCTTTACATGTTTGAAAATATCTTTATTTTCCCTGAACACTTGAGAGATAGTTTACCTGGGAATAGAACTCTTGAAAAAAATTTTCAGAGGTTTGTAAATCTCCATTGTTTTCTAGATTCTCTTAAGTTTGATGTCATTTTTATTTCCACATGTGACTTGTTTCTCTCTGTAAAATTTTAGGATTGTTCTTGATGGTCTGAAGTTTTTCAGTGATGTATTTGGTGACCCCTTTACATTTTGGGGTTCATGTCCTATGTTAAGTTTTTATTAATTTCTTCTTCATCATTTGGGGCCTATCTTGGAATTCCATAGGAGAGACCACTTTGGTGTGCTTGCTCTTTACAGTGACCAGGGAAGAATTTTCTTGCATTTATTCATTCATTCATTCATTCATTCATTTATTCATTCATAGTAGCCATAGTACAAAATGCCTACTACATGTAGGCATATACTGGAAGCTCTATATAGAATGGCAGTTTTTGATGGAGCAGTAGACTTAATTCTACCAATAGACACATCTGGTCAAGTGAAAGCTGTCATCAGTTTCCTGACCTTTTTGTGGTGTATTTTGACAGACACACACCAGGACAATATATATATATATAGACCTTGTCAGTTTACAATCCCTTTTTTTTAAAAATTTTTACACCTATAGCACCTGGTCTTCCTAGGTGGTCTCCCATCCAAGTACTAACTAGGCCCAACTCTACTTAGCTTCCAAAATCAGACGGGATTCAGCTTGTTCAGGGTGGCATGGTCATAGACCACAATATTTGAAGCTGCTTTTAACACACCTAGCTGCCTCCACCCTTTTAATTAAGTATTGCAACATTTAACACAGTGTAGAAGTACTGGAGCAGGAGTAGAACCTTTTCATCACACAGTAGAAGTCCCAACCTCAAGTCTTGTTCCCTATTGAATCAATCTTTTTTGTTTCTTAATAGTCTTTAGGAACTCGGGCTTTGGACCCAGTTATACCTGGCATGGCTGAGGAAGATTTTGAGGATGGTCAGCTGAAACTCTTACAAGTTATCCAGTACAAATTAACCATGAAAGTGTGGATGAGAGGACTTGCTCTTTTAATTTCCCCTTCTTTTGCTGTCACAGGCCCCAGCTATGATATTTAGAAGGTAAAAAGAGGTCACAAATGAACTGAGAAATGTCTAGTAATAGGTTATGGAAACCAAAAGACTGGTTGAGGTCAAAATTCTGTGGAGCATTTCATCACAAGACAGCTAGTCCCTGTTTTAATTAATTGCTTTTCAACAGGAAAATTTCCTTCTATGGGATTACTTCAACCCAACTGACATCAGTTTTAGAGGCTTGTTTGTAGCTAGACAATGTATAAACTTGTTATCTGAACTGCTTTTATGCCCCTTCACCATTTAATAAGAATTGCTTAATAGATGGAGTCCATGTCACACTCCAGTGCTGTACTGCAGCTTCATTTTGTTCTTCAGTTTGCCCCAATTGTGGGATGGATACTACAGATATATGCAATTTGACAGCAGCTAGCAAACAGGTCACAAAATACACTGAACCAAAGATACAAATTTATTACTTTTTCAAGCCTTTTTCATTCCTGAATAACTTCACAGAAAAGTTTTATTTGGTGTCAGCTCTCTAACTCTTCTGAATTCTCTTTTTCTTTTAAATCAAGAGAGCAGACATCTACATCTAGTTAGTGTTTAATAATAATCTATTCATTTTCCATTCTATTTATGGCAAGTGATACTGATTTTTTTTTAAATAAAAACTTAGATGTAATTCACATATGATGAGGGAGAGGTCTAGAATGATGTCTAGATGGAGAAGTGGTAGTAACAGGGGAGAAAAGAGCTTGATTGGGGGAGTACGGTTAGAGGAATTAATGAGTTCAGTTTAAGTATGTTCAAATGTTCAATTGAAAATGCCTAATAGCCAGGCTTAAAACCTTGGAACCCAAAAGAGGGATAGGACTGAAGATAATTTTGGATTCATCAGTATACAGATAACTGAAGCCCTGTGAGTAGGTGAGATCACCCAGGGAGAACACCTGCTGTGAAATGACCTAAGACAGAACCTAAGAGGCAGGATGAAGAAGAAAAAAAAATGTTTCCCAGGAAGGGTCCAGAGCAGAAAGGGAAAATCTGGAGAGTAGTGGGGAGAATCAGGTGAAAAGTGTTTCCATAAGGAGAGTGGTCCTCAACACCAAAGGCTCGGGGTGGTCAAGGTGAGGATGAAATGTGTCATTTGATTTAAATACAGGGGCATACTGAAGATCGTGAGAAGAATAGTTGAGTGGAGGGCTGAGGTTAAGCAGGAGATGAAGTGGAGGCGGCATCTTGTCTCTGGAGTAGAGACAACTTATTTCAAGTTTGGTTAATAGGGAGATTGCAGCAGCTGGGGGGAATATGGGCTTATTTATTTATATGAAGGATCAACTAAGCTTATCCACAATGCTGATGACAAAGAGCCAATACTGAGGGAGATACAGGAGAGAAGAAGGAATCGAGTAACACCAGAGGAGGGGGTTAGGATCCAGAGCAAGCCACAGCAGATGAACCGCCGGGTCTTAGATAGAAGGTACACCTATTCCATCGTAAACGAAGGAAAGGGGACGCTGGCAGATTCTAAAGGTTTGGCGCAAGGTAGCCGATGGAATTTCAGTTAGTTGGATTTTACTTATCTCCGTAAAGTAGTCCTAGAGTAAAGGGTCTTGCATCGAGGGCCTGAAGAACTGTTTGGCAAATCGAGGTGTGGCGGGTGTCTGCAGAGGCCAGAGGCCAAGGAGGGCCAACGCTGGGAGACCCCTAGTGAAGCCCGGAGAGGGACGCCGTGGGGCGCTGCCATGGCAACAGAACCTTGGGGCTAGGTTCAACTGTTAACTGTAACCCACCAGAGCCGCGGCGTTTTAACACGTCTTTTGGAATAGCAGATGCGGTGCCAACCCAAGTAGTCCAAAACGGTACCATAGATACTGCGACAGCAGACTCTCAAATTGCAAAACTAAACTGACGCAACTGCCACGCAGCACGCCGAGGAGTACTAAACGTCATCTCCTCGCGACGCTGTCGCGGTAATAGGACGTTCTCCCGGAAGTGGGATCCAGATCGGGCCGTGAAAGTGGCAGCCGGTGGTCACCGAGAACTGATCTGGGGAGGTCGCAGCTGAACTATTTCTCTACGTTTTCTCTTGACCCTACCTGAATCTTCCAGGTCCTCGGAGTGAGGAAACGTCCTCACTGCCATGGGGGGCGGAGACTTGGTAAGTGAGGGAGGCCTGGGCGGGGATAGACTGAGGCCGGAGATGGGCTGGCGCTGGGGACAGGAATTGGTGGGGGTGGAAGTGGGTAACCGTGGCAACGCAGCCTTGTTTGTCGTGTGGGAGGGAGCCGTAGCCCTGGAGAGCGAACGGATCACTAAAGCCACTAAGGGGCGAGGCGGACACTTGGGAAGGTGTGCCAGGTGTGTCGCCAGCGGTGGCAAGTGCTGTTGTGTGTTTGTTGGCGGGGACCCTTCCGTCTGGGAAGGCCCGGGTGGCGGGAGTTAGAACCATGGGAAGAAGGCAAATATCGAGGATGGGGCCCGCAGACCTTGTTTTGTATAGTTTGTTTTGAGACACCTCTTCCTCAGCTAAGAGTTCAGTCACGTCCTGGTTTGTACACTATTCTCCTCTCCCCTGAGCCATGTCCTGAGGTCTGTTTTAAGCCTGAAGAGATCTTCATTTTCACCTTTCTGACCTATGCTTCTCCTTCAATGCTGCATTCTGATCTTTAGTGACAGAACTTTCTTCTGAGTTCATAGGACTTGATATAAGCTATGCGGCAGTTTCTCTTAAACTGTATATAATTCATCCGTAGGGGTCTAAGGCCCCTAGGGCAAATGACACACAAGAGCATGTTGCAAAGTCAGAAAAATGCTAACGTCTTGAAAGTGTAGCTAATTGAATTAGTAAATAGATCAATTTAGCCACTTTGTTCAGTAACTGTCTTAGATGTGTCAGGTGTTAGATTAGAATGAGGTGCAAGACTTCATCAAGTTTGCTCTGATTTAGTGTATTCAGGTAACTGCATTTAGGGACAGGAAAGCTCTAATCTAGGTTTTTTCAGCCTCAGTGCTATTGACATTTTGGGATGGATAATTCTGTGTGTGTGTGTGTTGGAGGAGGTGTGAGTGCACGCCGGCGGTCCTGTATATTGTTTAGGATGTTTAGCAGCATCCCTGTCCTTTAGCCACTAGATGCCAGTACCACCCTTTTCCCCAGTGTGACAACTACAAATTTCTCCAGACATTGCCACATGTACTCTGGGGGCAAAATCAACCATGTTAAAGGAGTGAGAGTGGAACCAGTAGGACAAGGTTGGCAGGAGGTGGGGATGGTAGGGAGGAAGGAAAGAAGGAAGGACTGGACAGCCTGATGAGGGGAAAGGAAGGACAAGAAGACAGAAAAGGAAGAAAAGGGAGTCCTTACTGAACACCTTCCACATGCCAGATACCTTATATACATTTCCTCATTTCGACTTCTTAACTGGTCTTCTGGTCTTCAATCTTGGTCCTCTCCAGTCTATTCTTCACATGATGCTATTCATGTAAGTCACCTGCATATGATTGTTTAGTGTTTCCTACCACCAAAAGAATAAAGTCCAATCTCTTAACATGGTTTCTAAAGTCCTAAATCTGTTATTTTCTTGGCTGGCTTCATCTTGAGCCCCCTCTCCATCAGCTTACACTTCGTCTCCAGCCACACTGAATTATTTGTGCTATGTTCTTTCTTTACCACTGGGCCTGCAACTGTATGTTCTGTTACCTATGTTTGGAAATCTTACCCCATTGTCCCCTCTTCCTACATCATCTAGCTAACTTATAATTGTCCTTAGATGTTACTTCTTTCAGGAAACCTTCCCAGATTGGAATTCTAAATTAAAGCAGTGGCTCATGGGGAGGATGGGGAGGAGAAGCATTCCTTGAGGGTGATGGGGAAGTCTGAAACAAGAAGAGATTCCTGGGAAGGAAAGTTGAAGGAAGTACTAGGTGGGGTTGTAAACCATGCAAGTTTAAGACAAGTTAAGGAAAAGAAGGTTGTGCTCATAAGAATGAATGTTCAGTGCCAAAGGCACTTGAGTTCTGTTGCCTTTCAGAGTCTATACCTTCCAACTTTCCTGCCCCATTGCTCCTATACTGTCATCACCAACCCTCGCTTCAGGCATGGTCAGTGGAAGTCAGACTCATATGCATTTCAGGCTAAAGGTATTTGAAGGGAATCCAGGAAGGGCCTGTTCTATCCTGAAGCTTTATGTACTTGAACAACACCCTCAACCCAGGTGTGTGAGAGAGTACTGAGTGCCAACCTTGCCTTTGTTATAGACCTCTTGCCCTTACACATGCCTGCCTTAGCATGAATAGGGTATAGAGGGGTAGGTGGGGCAGGGCCAATTTTACTCACCACCCACATACTCCCTGAAATGTTTTCTCCTTCCTTTCATTTACCACAGAATCTGAAGAAGAGCTGGCACCCGCAGACACTCCGCAATGTGGAGAAAGTGTGGAAGGCTGAGCAGAAACATGAGGCTGAGCGGAAGAAGATTGAGGAGCTTCAGCGAGAGCTGCGGGAGGAGAGGGCCCGGGAAGAGATGCAGCGCTATGCAGAAGATGTTGGGGCTGTCAAGTAAGCCAGGAGCTGAGGGTGCAGTTTGGGCTGGGGGTGCCTTGGCACGTAGGGAACTAAAGAACTGGCCCAGAGGTGATTCATTCAGTTGTTGCATAATTGATGCTTAAAAGCATGGGTTTGGAGTCAGACTGACCTGGGTTTGGGGGCCAGCTTTGCATGTACTAGCCTAGCCATGTAACTGCAAGTTTTGGAGCCTTGGTTAACTCAGTAGACTCAGGAGAGTGAGAATACCCAGGTTTGCTGAGGATCAAATGAGATAACCTGTAAAGCACTTAGTGTAGACCATGTTTATGGTAGATGATTGACAAATAACCATGACTGAGGATGATTGCCTATAACTGCCCCTCAGTATGTGTCAAGGCCTTCGTTCTTATTTTTGTTTGTGTATTTCAAGGGGTCAGTGAGGTCCCATTGAATGAGGCGGATGATGTGTCTATCAGTAAAAGCTGTGTGACTGTGGACAGTCTCACTTGATTTTATTTTACTTCAGTTTCCTCTTTTATAATATAGGATAGGAGTAGCCGATAATAATTACCCTACCTATCTCATAAAAGGAGGTGGGCGTAAATGTGCTCTGAAGAAAATAAAAAGCATAAAATATGCACTACATTCTTAAATCAATTGAATAAAAACTACAGATGGAATAAAATTAGGAATCTGTACTATCATTGCCCTTATTTATATCCTTGTGTGAAAGTCTCCAGGGTAGTGTGTGGAGTGTGTCCCCCATTGAATATAGAAAGCTTTTTCTTAATTTCATGACAGGAAGATTTGTGACATTCAAGGTTGTATGTGTGTACATGTGAGACTTAGCTTCAATTCATGAAGATGGCATTATGAAACTTAGGCAGGATAACAAGCACATTTTTTCAGGTTATTGAATTGGGGAGAAGCCATTCTGACTTAAGTACGAAATTTGAAACGTTTTAAAATAAATGCAGTTTTAGAATTTTAAAATATTTTTAGAACGTTAATATGTAAAATGAGATATGAGAATGAAATTATTTTTTTACCATAGACATACATTACTTTAACATACATTATATAAATTATATATTTTACATTATAATTTAATGTAAATAAATTTCAAACATTCACATTAATTCCTGGGGAGCTTATAAGGTGAATACACATTGTTATATGTAAAGTTTTAGACTTTGTGAACCCTTGATATTAAAACAGATACTCAATTTTGGACTGAATACCCATTAGTCATAAAGTTCACTTTCCAACTAACCAAAAGTAAAAATTATTTTGAAATTTTTATTCAGTGAAGCATTGCACATATTCAGATGCTTGATGTGCCAGAAATTTGGGCTTTACAGAGTCTAATTAATGAGGTCGGAGTATTGATGAACAGCTTCAGAGCTGGAGTTAAACGTTTACCCTGTTGCTGACCCTCATGCCTGCTTATCTGTTGCAAATGGGAAGAAGGTGATTTTATTTTATTTTGATTTTTTTTGCCCCCTCACATATCCTGTAATGTTATAAAACACAAAGGTCAGCATGTAGATCCATTTTTTGTTTTTAGTTGCAGATGTATTTAGGTGATCTGCTTGTCGATCTAACTGCTTTGTGTAGTTCTTTGCACAGTGTCAGGCTTTTAATTTATCCTATAAAATACCAATAAAAACCTTTTCCTATCTAACAGTTCACTTCTGTGGTTCAATTTCTGTAATTGAAATACATCTCTCAGAACAAATAAACACCGTAATACGCATATTATCCTGGATCTCCAAGTCCCTCTCCACAATAGTGTTGTTTTGGTATTTGCTGATAATTTTAGAAAATTATGTTTTCTAGACAATGGTCTATACCAGTATTTCCTGCCCAAGCAGATTCCCTGAGAATAGCAGGCAGTGTGTGGGTCAAGGATATATTTTAAGATCCTAATGGACAGCCTTGATTGAGAACTTGATCTATATCCTTAATGATAGCAAGAACAAAATATATATATATATATAGATCACTTCACTTTTGTTTGACTTTTAGTCTAAATATTTTCTCATTTAAAAAATCAGTAACAATGAGAAACGGTAGTTACTAGCTCCACTTCAGACATGAGGATATGAACGTGCACATAGCTGGTTAGTGGTGGAACCAGGAACCAATGGCCCTGGATCTCAGCTGTACAACATGTTCTCTTACTAGACGGCTTGAGTAGGACTGATATTAGTTGAGGCCTTTTAAGACTAGACAGAGCCATGAAAGTACTACTTTATAGAAGTATTTGTCTTTGTTTTTCATATCCTTCGTTTTGTATTTGACCCAGTTACCCTTCCCTAGAAACGTTTTACTTCTTTGCTTACAGGTTCCTTGTTCTCCTGTTTCTTCATATTATCTTTTCTCTTCATTAACTTAGCTTCTTTTCTTTCACAACTCTTATGCTCCCAAGGCTTACGGGTCTTCTCTTTTTATTCTCTCTCTCTCTCTAAGAGCTCCTTCATTCCTCTAGCACCAGTTGTCTACTTCATGCTGATAACTCTCAAATTTATCCCACCCAGACTCTTGTGTCTCTGTATGTTCAGCTGCCTACCAGGCAGTTCTATTTTTAGTGTCCCAGAATCACCTCAACACATGCTTAGCTCTCATCAGCACCATTTGGTAATTTGTTAACCTATATGCCTCATCTAGTAACCTATGAGCAGTTCAGCTAACTGAATCTTTTTCATCCTTCTGGCCTTAGTCATCTGTCTGGCACATAGGAAATGTGCTGAATAAATGTTTACAAATGAATAAACGAATATTTATTTTCAACTACCCCATCACTGTCAGTGTCAGGCATGCATAGGCATTATATCCCTCCCGTTATCTTTGACATATCCTGTTAAAAGTCCTCCTACCAAAATACCAAGACCTGCTTTTCTTTCAAAGAGTATTGTCTAGCTCAAGATCCATTGCCCATGAAATGTCAAACACTGAAAATATGATCATTAGGCAACTCTCTAGGATTCACAAGTGAATCAACTGTGGTCCCAGCTATCTAGGAGTTTAAGAAAACCTGATGAGAGAGAAACACATACATAGATAAAGTAAAAGACCAGCTAGTGTTAATTTAGTACTTATTTTGTGCCATTCACTCTTCTGAATTCCTTAAAAATCCATTGACTTATTTAATCTCAACGACCCTGTGAGGTAGGTACTATTTTATTTACACTTTACAGGCAAGGACACCAAGGCTCAGAGAAGTTGCTTGGCTTTAGAGTCAAGATTCAAATCCATGTTGCCTGACTCCAGAGGTTTCTCTTAACCATTATGTTATACTGTCTTTTAGAAAAATGAGCCTCCTAGAATATTCTAGTTACCACTGATCTTCCTGCTCAGACCCTCGTAAGAGCTGATGTAGTCTTTCTTACATAATCTATTCTTTTTTTCCTCTGAAGAAGTTTTTCATTTGAATAACAGAACACACAAAACCAGGCAAGGAAATCTCAAAGGAAATGATGGTCACATTTCACTATTATTTGCCCTTTGGTCCTTTATCTTCTAAGCACTTGTTATATTTTCTTTTAATGCTGTTAGACATTTATTTTGATCATGAATACAATCCAAGTGTGAATAAGTAAATGTGTTTTTATATCTCATCTTCCCTCCCCTATGTTCCTTTAAATAGAAAAAAGTGCTGAATGTCTCTTCATAGTCTATTTTACCATGGTTGTTCTATGGTTTAAAAACAGACTGTATCTTGGTGTTCCAAAATCCTTCTTGAACTATAGCTCATTCTGGTAAAGAAATCTTGGGAAATAAGTCCAATTGATGTCCATATTCTCCAAAAGGTGAGGGTGGTAACTGGGTTGAAGGCAATTGGCAGGGATCTTCAGCAAATTAGACCATTGGGAAACTGCACAAAGGCAAATCTTATCAACAAGATGCCAGCTCCTTCAATTAAAGCTAGGAAAATGCTACAACTGACCCAACAGCCATGGACACTGGTCCATTTCTTGCTTGCCAGTGTGGCTCCTGTTAATGCAGCACTTGTGATGGAATTCCAGGAATCCTCTTTCCCTCTAACTTGAACCATACTGCAGTCAGTCATGGAAAACAGACCTCCTAAAGCTACCTCCCAACTGTGGAGGCCTGGTTTTAGTAGCTGTCACACTCCCTTGTAGTCTCTGGTTTACTCCCACTGGAGAATGGCAAAAACTTTCAATTGCTTGAAAGACACCACTAAGTGTGGTACTCATCATAAAGGACCACCACAGTCTTCCACAGTTTGCCAGGGTACAACTTCTCATTCATAACTCCTCCACCTTGACTTGAGGTCACTGGCAAGCTGGGTAGAGCCTGACCCCACTAGCCCACAATCAGTTCTTCATGATAGACTAGTATTTCTCAAACCAATTCTTTTAATAGAAAAAAACAATTTAAAGAGTTATGACCCTCCATTATTGGTTTAAATTATTATTATTAAAAATGTCCAAAGATGTAACTAGGAAGACATTCTTTAGGCTCATAGTAGTTAAATAATCTTAAACAAAAATAAATGTACAAATTAAAAAAGTCACTCAAAAGACATTTATTATTATAAATAATACTGTTTTGATGAAACTTCTGCTTACAGTGCAAATGTGGTATTGGCTGCTTCTTCACATGCTCTTATGAATTCAACATGCCTTTACTGTCTGTTGTGTGAAGGCTCAATTTTCTCACCACTTTTTTTCTCTCAGAACCACAGGGAAATAATTGGTTGTCATGATACCATGACATAATTTGGCAATTCTCTTTTGGCTTCAAAGCATAATTTATTAGGTTATCCCTAGCGTTTTCTCATTATCATCTCAAATGTAGTTTTACCACTTTGCCAACATGACAATAAGCACCACAATACAAATAACACAATTGCATATGTGGTCACTGAAACTGTTCTTGATAATGAGATGATCCAGAATATGCTTATTGTTTTAGATTATCCTTGAAACGAAAGCATAATATAAAGACTTTGTAGAAGAGACTTGAGGAGCACTGAACAAAGATCCATGCCACAGGTTGAGGAACATTATTTTTCCTCAAAAATTGATTTATTTATGTAAAATGATCTCTCCACTAAGTGGTAAGCTCCATGCACCATTTCTTCCTGTGTGCCATGTGGAGTACTATGTTTAGCCCATGCTAGGTGCCTATAGAATGGGTCCTGCTCTAACTCACTGCAGTTATCTATTCCTCATGTTCAGGTTTTGTGTTTAGGTTTGCAGGCATCTACATTTTCTTTGACAACATTTTTTTTTCTCTTGAACCAGGAAAAAAGAAGAAAAATTGGACTGGATGTACCAGGGTCCTGGTGGGATGGTGAACCGTGATGAATACTTGCTGGGGCGCCCTATTGACAAATACGTGTTTGAGAAGATGGAAGAGAAAGAGGTGGGCTGTTCTTCAGAGACAGGACTCCTCCCTGGCTCTATCTTTGCCCCGTCGGGTGCCAATTCCCTTCTTGACATGGCCAGCAAAATTCGGGAGGACCCACTTTTCATCATCAGGTACTGGATGGGAAGTGGGTTTTGTTACAGAGATGCTTAGTAGAGATGTTATATGGCCTCTCATTTCACAGTTAGTTTTCTCTTAGCTTTCTCTGTCACATGAAAAGATTTGTCTCTATTTGGGCTTCATGATGTTGGGAAGGAGGCTCCATTAAGGGTGCTTGATGTAGGCCATCTGGGAAATTGGCAGATGGACTAGACCAGAGTAGGCCAGACCAAATTTATTCATTTATTGTTGACCCTTAAACACCAATAAGAGGTAGAAGCAAAGTTAGAAAGGCTTACAGCTTCTTGGAAAGTGGGGGATATGTGTAGAATTGGTTAGGTGGGTTAACAGGGCTTCTATTCCCATCCCCCCCTTTTTTTGCAGTAGAACCCTTTAAAAATTTAGACTCTTACTTGAAACCCTAATATGTAACAAATTAGAGTAGAGCTGCATTTGGGCACTAAATGAGATGATGCTGTGTATATTATTTTGGGGGGTTTTAATTTGCAATGTTTTATTTCAAGTGTGTAAGGTTGAACATTGAAAAATGTTTATTTTTTATTTTTTTGAAAATGCTTTTAAAGTTGTATATTAAAGATATTACATATGGAAAGATATTATACAGTTTATATATGCAAATATTTTCTCCCATTTTGTTAGCTTCTTAATTAATTGTAAGATATACGTAAGATAGTATTTATCATCTATTGAATATAAGTCTACATTCAATGGCATTAAGTACATTCATATTATTATGCAGTCATCGCTACGATCTATCTCCTCATATAAGTGAAATTTTATAATACTTGGCTTTTTGTGACTATTTCACTTAGCATAATGTCTTCAAGTTTCATCCATGTTGTCAGAATTTCCTTCCTTTTTAAGACTGAATAATATTTTATTGTATGCATTTTGTTTATCCATTTACCTGTGGTTGGACATTTGGCTTATTTTCACCTTTTGGCTATTGTGAATAATGCTGCTCTGAACATTGGTGTATTTATATTGTGACTTTTTTATAGTCTACTTTTTTTTTCACCTAATCATATATATCGAACATCTTCCTATGCCACTAACTATGCTTCTATAACATAATTTTTTATCTCTATTTTATATGGATATACTGTAATTTATTCTTTGAATACTCTCTCTTTGGGTCCCTAACTTGTTTCCAAATTTTCATTGTTATAATACGAACACCTTTATAGTGACCTTCCTTGATTATTTCCTTACAGTTTTTGTGAGGCCAAAGAGTAAGTGCAGGCTGTGATAAGTGTTATCAAACTGTCCTCCAGAAAGGTTGACCAATTTATCCGCTTATGAACAATCTAATAGAATGAGACTTCTTGAAAGAGGAATCCATTCTCTTTATTTCCCAGGTGGTTAACATGTTAACCAGTGGAAGTAGTATTGGAATGTTTCAACCAGTTGATACACAGCAACCAGCTGACACACAGATGACAGCCATTTACTTGACCAGTTGGGAAGCCCTGAGCATGAAACCTAACAAGAAGAAGACCGAACTCACTTTCTTGCACCACAGAGAATCAGTGTGGACTTTCCCCACTGCATTCAGTCCCTTATGCAGACTTGGGGAAGATTTCTGGCTTCCACACCACCATGAAGATTTCAGCACAGGGCCTGTCTGCATGCATTTCACTAAAAGATTGCTACATAGAATTGTGGAGAATAGAATGAATGACTTAATCTACTTTCCAAAAGAAATAGTCATGATTTTTATAATTTCCTTTCTTCAGGAAGAAAGAAGAGGAGAAAAAAAGAGAGGTATTGAACAATCCTGTGAAAATGAAGAAAATCAAAGAATTGGTAAGTAATGTATCAAATAAGGATTTATCTTTTAGCTACTTAGCATGAGAACTCTCATTTTACTCTTACCTTCAAGAGGGAAAATAGAATGATTTAAAAATTTTGTCTTTAGAGAACTTTTCCAAGTGATTTTATGCAATATTAATTTATCAAGCTTAATTAAGTTTGATTTTCTCTTTTATATTTTTTCATTGGAAAAGTACCATGTGATGCCATTTTTTCTAGAAAAAGGGGTATGGGATTTGCTTATGGAAAGCATGATCATACATTGTGTTTAGGAGATGAGGTAGTAGAGCGTCCAGGGCCCATTCACCATTCACATGACATATTATGTGATTGTTTCTTGGATCAGTTGGTTAGGAAAATTTAAAGACTGATGTTGCAGTCCCTGATTGCTTTCAGTGGAGTTTGAGTTCTTTTGACAGATGGAAACAGTGCTTCCAGGTACTGTTTAAAAGCACAAATTCCTAGCCTCACCCACCAGAGATTCTGTTTACTAATCTAGAGAGCATTTATGCATAACTAGGGTTAAGACCCTCCCTCTGTTGGTGACAGGGAAACTCTGATAATGTCCTGGTCCCACCAAGACCCAGAGGCTTGGAGTCAGGTAGTTCGTGCATAACCCAGTCCTCTCATAAGGACTGACAGGGGTCTCAGTAATCTTGTGTGGTTATTTTCTGGGCATTTTCTAGTTGCAATTGAGTCTGGAAAAAAAGGAGAAGAAGAAAAAGAAGGAGAAGAAAAAGAAGCACAAGAAACATAAGCACAGGAGCTCAAGTAGTGACCGTTGCAGCAGTGAGGATGAGCGTAGCCGGGGGAGGTGAGCACGTGGAGGCAGGCCTCCCTCATCATTGGTTTATTTCACTCATTCATTCCACAGACACTAACTGAATGCCTGCTATATGCTGGGAACTGCCAGGTATTGGGGTTTAAGTAGTGAACTCAGACATGGGCCCTGTACCCACAGAATTTGCCATCTAGCATCAGAGTTCCTTGGAGATCTTGGCATGACCCCATAACAAGAGCTGACTGTAGCCTTGTAGGTCTTTAGTCAGACATCCTGGTTATGACTTTCATCTCAGTTTATGATTCCTCTAAGACTAAAGTGAGTTTTATATAGATTTTAAAAAATGCATTAATGGGCTCATGTGGGCCCATTCTGTCTTCTCTGTGGGAGTTTGTCAGCATTGTCACTGCTGACTCACTCTTAGTCCCTGGAATAACAGCACAAGGTGAGAGGAGAATGTATTCAGGCGTTGGGGCTGAAAAGCTAGGCCCACGGTTTTTCACAGGAAAAACATGACTGTGCTGATGCATCTTCCAGCAAAGACAGTCCAAACAGAGAGAGACACTCCCAAGTAATAACTAGAAGGTGGGAAAGGTCATGTTTGAAGCTGGTAACAAGTTTCAGCACAAGAGATTTAAACTGGACGTTTATGCAGTTTCTTTTACAATGAATGTGTGTTTTTATCTTATAGATCTCAAAAGAAGATGGCAAATTCTGCCTCTGTTTTGTCCAAAGTTCCTGGATATGGCTTACAGGTAAGGATGGGGGCTCAAAGGGAGCAGTTATGGGACTGTGGAGTATGCCAACTTGGAGGCCCTTTGGATATAGAGCATTTTTAGCAACCAAACATCATATGGGAAGAAGGGAGTTTGGGCAGCAAAGACAGGGGCTCTTGGGAAACAGGCCCATTCTTTATCCCTGAGCCTCTGACTGGCTGAGGGGCCTCTAAACAGGCTAAACCACCAATGGAACACTTAGGCATTCTGCCCATCCCTCTGCAAATAATTTACATGAAATGTATACATTTAAATGTAAGGATTGATGACTTTAGACAAATGTACTGGATTCCTTCTTTTATCTCAGTAAGGTCCTGTCCTTTATGCTCTGGCTCTTGTTCTTCCTTAGGCTGTAGTGAAGAGCCAAGCCAGTTTAGGTGGTTGGGTGAGTACATCCTTTTAGGGAATTCTGAAGATAACTTTTCTAAATTTATGTGGTTCTTTGTGATTGATTTACACAGTTGACTCCTTACAGAACCTCATTGCTCATTCATTTTCTCATTTCACTGCATTTTCTCCTGAACTACTGGATTTTCCTAAGAATAAGCTTTCTTTATTTCCTTATGATACAGATAAGAGACTCTGACCGTAGCCAGGGACTGCAGGGTCCTCTCATGACTGAGCCAAAGGTAGTGCATGGGTGGAAGAATCGCTCCAGGTCCAGAAGCTCCTCCCACTCACCTCCCAGACATACCAGCAAGAAGAGCACCAGAGAGGCAGGGTCCCTGGACAGGAGGTCTCGATCCCTGGGCAGAAGGTCACGGTCCCCAAGGCCAAGCAAACTGTGAGTGTGAGAATTCACTGGGAAATTACCTGTGCCTCTGGGGGCTTGGTCATAGCAAATATTTGCTTTTGGTGACATCTCTTCATTAATTTTTCCAATGTCTTTGCTTTGTTATTGCCTTTACATCATTTTTTCCCCAACCTCAAGGTAAAGCTCAGGCACCTAGAACTAGATATTTATATGTATGGAATCTCTAGAGTGAGTTTAATATCAGATCTTATGCCTTTGTTTCTCTTCCACATCTGTCCTTTATTCTCTTCAATTTGGATTGTAATTCTGAGACAATTTTTCTTCATTGTTCGAAGGACATGATAAAAGCCCCTATATAGTAAAAACTTTTCTTCTCTCTGCCCTCTGTGTCTGTTACAGGCACAACTCTAAGGTAAATAGGAGAGAGAGAGGCCGAACTAAGAGCCCATCACCTAAAAAAGAGGTCTACCAAAGGCGGCATGCACCTGGATACACCAGGTGAGTCAAGAAACCAGTAGATAAATTTCAGACTGCAGGCCTGAGTCTAAGAGTGGCTCAAACCAAATGAATGATCTATATCAGCTTTTTGCCCAATGAACTTTTTTATTCTTGTCAACTTTTACTAGTCTGCCCTGTTTCCCCACCATGCAAGATACATTGAAAGGACAAAGTAAGTAATTTTGACTTAATGGACAATTAATTGACTGTCTCTTAATATCTGTAAACATGTTAATTCTCATAGTGATTTCCACAGAGAAGCTTTTCTTGAGAGAGGATTCTTTTCTTGAGTCATCAGCTGAAAGGGAAGCAGAGTGCTCTCTTTGAAGGCAGACACCCTAAGGATGGACTCTGTGTTTGAGTTGGGTACAGAGTGAGTCAGACAGGTGCAGCCCTGGTACCTGAGGATGTGCTCATGAAAGGCTATTTCTAGAAGTCTTGGTTGCTCTTAGCAGAAGTTTAGGTGAGATGGGCAACTTTTGTGAACTTCCTTTTACTGCCGAAATACATTGCCTGCATATTAGATTCACCTGGGAAGCTTTAAAAAGAAAAATTTCCATTACTTGGCTACACCCCAGCCCTGTTACATCATAATCTCTGGGGGTGGGCCCAGACATCAGTACTTTTTATTACCCCTTTTTAATAACACCCCCACACCACCCCACTTCTACCCCTGACCTATGCGTGTTGTTGCTGTCTCCTCTTAAGAACTGGATCTCTGAAGGTGGGGAGTCTCCCATGTGCTCGCAGTATGCACCCGGGGCCTGGGGTCTGGCGCCCCCAGCGTATGGTCTGTGGCTCCACCTGGGGCGTGAACCCAGGACCTTCTGCGTGTATAGCTGATGTGCTAACTACTACATTATGGAGCCACCCCACAGACATCAGGAATTTTAACGTTATCCTGTGATTCTAATGTATAGCTAACATTGAGAACCACTCAGAGAGTATACAACCACTTGTATTCACTATGTTGTTAGAAGATAGACACACTCTAAGGTCCCTTTTAACTCTTAATTGCCTGATTCCTTAAATTTCCAGGGAACAGAATCTTTTTAAAAAGGTTTAAATTTGACTGTCAATTTTCCAAAATATGTTAACATATTTCTCTGTCTTCCCAGACAGAGTCTATTACACATAATTTAATCTTTTATTGGTGACACTGGGTCAGTTCTTCAGCTGTGCTGTAATTCGTACTGGTTTTAGGGATGGATGTTCATGAGTGTGTGTATTTTTTAATATATTGCAAGGCTTTTGATCAGCAAATGAGCATGCTTTCTCAGATCTTGCTTTGATTTTGTCTCTCTTGCTATCTGCCATCACTTGAATTTGCCTTGCTTTGTCATTCTTTCTTATTGCCCTTGGATTTTGTTGAATTTTGTGATTTAAAATGAGTTAGAGCCTTCAAGACCTCTCTTTTCCAGGGGCGTAAACACAGAAACTTTGATATATGCATTTTGTGATATCTCTTTATTTTGTTTTGGTGTTCCAGGTAATTGAGGTTGTTTTATGTAGCTAAAATTATGCTAATTAAGACAGAAAAAGAATAAATATGGCTGTAAAACCTTTCTTAGCACTATTTAATCAGTGTTTCTCTGAGAGACACTGGATAATTCCTCAAGGACTTGAGAGTTCTGTGAGAAGTTTTAAATTTTGGTGTTTTCTTTTGTGTGTATGCTTTCTTTTAACTAGCGATCTGAAATAGTTTTCTTACTAGCTAAAATGATGTTTTTCTTTTGCAGTGAGATCCTCAATCTAAAACAATTTTTATATAGACTTAGACTTGTTCTCTTAAAAATTTTTTGAAGTCTTGTGAGATTTCCATTTAATTTATACTATTTTTCATTACTTTCAGTGCTTTCTAAATTTCATACAGGCAACACAATACTTTTATAATTTAAAAAATATGTATGCTCAAAACAAACAAAAAACACTACTATAAGGTCACACCCCAGAAGTGACTAAAATTCCTTCAGTTGGGGTTGTAAATTGCTCAGAACAAAAGTGCCAATAAGAAATAGGAAATGGAGTTATAATTTCCTACATTAATTACCATTATTATGGAGGCACAATTTAAAAAAAAATTATTTAATTATTTTAATTGAAGAAATGATTTAAATTCTCCCCAACTTTACCTTTCCCCTTCCCTGAAGGTACAATTTTTAAAAGTCAAAGTAGTCTTTATTTATTTATTTATTTATTTATTTATTTATTTATTGCACCTACAGCACCTGGTCTTCCTAGGTGGTCTCCCATTCAAGTACTAATTAGGCTTAACCCTGCTTACCTTCTGAGATTGGAGGAGGTCAGGCACGGTCAGGGTGGCATGGCTGTAGACAAAAGTCAGAAAGTATTAAAAGTCTTATAACAAAAACCACCACTTCCTTGCCTTGCCTGACCTCACTCTAGTCATGCTACCCATGGCAACCACTTTCAGCTTTTTGCGGTTTCCTTTTGCAGCTATCTTTTTCTAAAAATATACTTATGTTGCCATCTCTTAATTCATCAGTTTTAGATATTAGATATTTTCTTATTGTTTGAGTGAATGAGTAAATGTGGCCCTAGAGTAAATGAGCTCTTATACACTCCCAGTCCCATATTTTTTTTCCCCTCATCTTTCTATTATGATTATATCACAATTTTTGGTTTAATCAGTATGCAGATTCGTGTTACTATGTTATATAAATATTATTCACTGATACTTTTTACTGCCAAGCAGAATACCAAGGTAACATTTCCTTTCTTTACATTTTTCCTAGGGTCAATATTTGCCTCTTTCAGTCTGACCTATGATGGCTTTTAGTTTTGGGAATTATGGTGTTGTTTCTTAAATAATTTCTTATTTCTCCCTAATTTCTAAGAGTTCATTTGTGTTCTGATTGTTCTTTTAAAAAGTCTCCTGTTTCTCATTTCAATGATGAAATACCTTTCACTTAACTCAGAGTGATATTTTCACTGTAAATACTTAAAAATTTTCGTTTTAAGCTTTATCTTTTAAGTTCCCTTTTCTTTTTGCTTTGGTCTCTATCTTTCATGTTAGAGGCTTTACTGAAATGTTTGGTGATAATTTCACTGTCTCGTCATATTTAGGAGTAAGGCACTAAAAAGCTGAAATTACTGCATTGGGTATGGGCAGGCTTGTCTACCTATGGGAGATTAGGTTTGAACTGGTTTTTAGTTGATCTTCTGTCTAGTTTAGTTCCCTAGAAACAACTGGGAGGGTCTTCCCTCTGAAGGGTCTCCTTTAGATGTTTGTGAGAGTAGTCACTGGCTTCCCCAAGTTAGGCATGAGGACCCAGTAGTGTCTTAATTACTTCTTTTATAGACTTTAGTCCTTCTATTTTCAGCCCTAAGCCTCACTGCCATTCTCCAAAGTATTTGGGGCCTGCAGTCTCTGGTCCTTGCCTGGATTTTGTTTCTAATTAGTATGGGGCACTTAGGATTCAGTTTCCTCCAGCTTGTTAAAGTAGTTCATAATTCTGTCATCCACTTCCGTTATCCAATTTGTTGACATCTCTAACCAGTGTTACCTTCTCTCCCTTTCTCTTTGTAGTTTTACATATTTTATTTAGTGGGATTTTGGAAAGGGAGTATGTCATTTCACTATAAGTAATGTCAAGTTCTAGTATCTTAAGTTTGTTTCTCAAAATTGGGCTCCCACTCCCTTATGGGACTCCGAGAATTATTTTTCCTTTTAGAGGAGGATCTGTACATCACACTCATTTGAGAAGTAATGGATTTGGATGTCTGACATTATTAAATAGTGATTGAGCTGGTTCATCACCTCCTCTTCTTGCTCTAATTTCATTTGCAGTGAGGAAAGAAGACCCACCTATTACTTTCCGAGGTTAAGTTGAATTCTTCAGGGATCTGGCTTCTAGCTTGGTCCTAAAGTGGTATGCTTATGGGCTATATCCATGCATTTCTAAGCATCTCCAGTGGGTAGATGGTAGCAGTCACACAGATAACTTAGTCCTCTGTTCTATAAGTTGTTGAGCAAGCAACTGGAATATTTTATAATGTTTCAAAATGATCATTATGGAAGGAAGGAAACTCATACTGAATTTGGCACTGGGCTGAGCATATCCATGGAAAGAGAGCAGTGAGCTGGAGAACCTGAGGTCCTACCTGATATCTGTTCTCCCTGAGGTGGTTCTATTTTTTTTTTTTTTTTGTTGGTTTTTGTATTCAACAGAAAGCTCTCATCAGAAGAATTAGAGCGAAAACGGCAAGAGATGATGGAAAATGCCAAGTGGCGGGAGGAAGAGAGACTGAATATCCTCAAGAGGCATGCTAAGGATGATGAACGGGAGCAGAAGCTGGAGAAGCTAGACTCCCGGGATGGGAAGTTTATCCAGTGAGTACATCTTCTTTCTGCCTAACAGCTTTCATGGCGATGATCCCAAGGAGGCAGTTGGGCATCTGCTTCATTCATCTTGTTCCCAGTGTTTCTGTGTGTGCATAAGGAGAACATAGGAGCTCAGCCTCCAGACCACCTTTGTCACTACTCCCAGCTTCTGGCCAGACAGTGGGATGTTTTTGATTTGAGGGGAAGAGAAGTAAATTGGTATTTTTAATTAAATCTCCTTGGCCTTCTTTTTAAATAAGAATTCATGGCTCAACCCTTTTTCCAATGAAGCTTTGTCTTATTTTCCAAAACAAATACATTTTCTCTTACAGAACTGTTTTAAAAAATTGAATTCCAGATGGAGTCACTCAAAGTTATCTATGTGGGTTTAAAAGAGGTTGTGTTTCTACAACTGCTTTGTGGCTAACCTGTTTTGTCTAATTCTGCTAGAGAGTTGACCAATTGACATGTTTGTTGCATTCTCCTGTGTTCTCTCCCTAGCCGCATGAAGCTAGAGAGCGCATCTACCTCCTCCCTAGAGGATCGGGTAAAGCGGAATATCTACTCTCTACAAAGAACCTCAATAGCTCTGGAGAAGAACTTTATGAAAAGATGAAAACCATACCCTCTCTTGCTGGTTTTCCTGAATTTTCCAGGGAAGCTGCAGCTCCTTAAAAATTCTCTTTATAAGAGTTCAAGTGACTTCTTCCACAGATGTCAAACCACCACTGTTCAAAGTGACTCTCCTCCATCGATTCCTGAAATAGCTACTTCCTTTGAGAACCAGTGTGACTTGCTTTTATGGGACTCTCAGTAACTTCTGCTGGGTACAGAGTAGGTTTTGATTGTTTTTAATGGGTGAACACTGGACCACTAGGTGTGAGCACTCTTCCTGCTCTGGAATGCTGCTCCCTGTGGTTGTGATTATTCTTATGCCACTTCCTTCCTACCGGTGTGAACAGACCTATCTGACTGCCTCAGTATAGATCAGACCTTTTTAGAAACCTTGCTCTCCAGAGTCACACAGATAGACTGTACTTACTGGGGTAAATGACCATTTACTTGATTTAGTAGATGTATGATAGCATGATGTCATGTTAGGGTAGCGTCAAGGGAGTGACAAAGAATCTGGAAGGGGAAACCATAAAAAAAATCCCTAAATGAATGGTTGAACCATTGGACTATCAGACTGTAAAAGTATAGTGTGTATATGTACAAATGTATAATTTTTACATGCTTTTTAAAAAAGTTAGCTTTGTGAGAATATCTTATTTGGTAAGTGACTTTCTTATGTAATGGAACCACATTGTATCTTGTTATTGAGTAATAGAATAAGGCAATGATTTTTTTTTTTCTACCTGTGAATCCAGCTAGTTTAGGAGGGGTCTAGGTTTATTGATAAGATCTAGGATATCTATCCTTTTACATTTCTTAGAGTCTTTGATGTGGGCAGTGCAGCAATGAAGTCAAATGATTTGAGTCAGGAACAAATTTCCAGAATGTTCCCTGGTTTAAAAAAATAATAATAAAATGGAAGCTATTATTTCATGGCTTCCCTTTTATCATGTTGTAATCTCAACTACAATTCTAGATTTACAGTTGTTTGCTACTGTGTTTAGTCAGGTATTTTAAAACTAAAACTGATGGTACCAATCTTCTGTCTTTACTTCTTTCCCTTTTCTTTTCTTTTACCAGAAGCCCTCATTTGACTTATGAACTCCTAGGCACTCTTGACCCAGTTAGCAGGCGTAGTTCCTTTTCTGCTGATTCTTAATTCTGCTTAAAACGAATTTGGACTTATATTTTTGAGCACTTATGATGCCAGGCACTGTCATACTTAAAACCCAGCCTTTCCCCAGAGAGAAAGTAATACACAATTGTTATTCATTTAATCACCTCATTCTGCTCCCCTATGCTGGGGTTAATTATGTCTTATATTACTTGGTAATAAAGGCTACATTTATTTTTGTAACTGTTTAAAGAGCGACCACGTGCCGAGAACCGAATTTACGAATTTCTATACAGAACACTGTTGACCCATTATTTGTGTCGAATATCTGGAGATACCTGGTCCCAGAGGAATTATGTAACAAAGAGTGGGCCAGTTTACTCAAAGATTTCATGAAATGAGCTAGAGAATAAGACGATTAAGACTCTGCTGTAGGACAGGTGTCTTAAGGTGCCAGCAGTCTCTTAACTGGACCCTTTGGCTGTAGGAGGCCGGGCAGCGGATGGGTGGGTGCGGGACCCATTCATAAAACTAAGGGATCTCGACCGGCTCTTCTCATTGGCCCTGGGGGAAAGGGGCGTGTCTCGCAGGTACAGCGCTCCCTAGGCCCAGGGGAGTGGGAAGATCCACGCTTGGGTGGGGCGAGGGGGCGTTCCTTGGTGTTCCCGGCAGGACTTCCTTTTCCCCTTGGTGTGTTCCTCCTCTCTTCCCCGGGGTGGGGATGGTACGTCCCACCCTCCTCGTATTCCCGCCCCTTCTCCCCTCCCAAGCGGTGTCGCCGCCGCCATCTTGGCACGTCAGGTTGAGGGAAAGAGCCAAAGCCTGGCTTTGGGGGGCCCGGATAAGGAGCCCCTCCTGCGGTGGACAGCAAGACCCACCTAGCCCTCCTCCCCTCCCCGCTCTGGAGCAGAGTTTTGACGCACGCGAAGGCCAATCCAGTTTCTGTCAGGCCCGGGGAGGAGGGGCTGGCGGAGCATCTGCTGCCTCCCCAGGACCGGCAGTACCACCCCCGCGGGGAGAAGAGGGCCTGGTGACGGAAGGGCGGCAGCAACGCTCGGGGGCGGGGTGCGGAGCGGGCCGGCCGGCTCCCTGGGGGCGGGGCGGGGAGGGCGGGGCGTGGGGCGGACGGAACCACTGGGGCGGGGTGGGGAGGTAACGGGACGGGCGCGACCATGGCGCGGTGAGGGAGCGGAGGTGGGGATCGGTCCGGGGGAGGCCTGGGGCCGCTGGCTTGTGCGCCGTCTTGGCCGCCCCCCACTTTTGCCGCCGCCGCCGCCGCCCCGGGCATGTCGTCCAACTGCACCAGCACCACGGCGGTGGCGGTGGCGCCGCTCAGCGCCAGCAAGACCAAGACCAAGAAGAAGCATTTCGTGTGCCAGAAAGTGAAGCTATTCCGGGCCAGCGAGCCGATCCTCAGCGTCCTGATGTGGGGGGTGAACCACACGGTAACCAGCTCCCCCGCGCTCTCCCACGCCCCCCGTCACCCTGGCCCTCGCCCCGCGGGCCCTGCCAGTGACGCCTGCAGCCCCTCGCCAATCCACTTGCACGCCCACCCGACCCTTGCACGCCGTCCCGGCCGTGTGTGCGCTCCCCGCGCGCCACGCGAGGCCTGATGTCTTCGTGGTATGGTGCCGCCGCCTCCCTTTCCCTCCAGCCCCTCTGGCTTCCTGCGTCTGCTACGCTCGTTTCGGGCCGCCCCTGCACTCGGAGGGAAGGCCTGGGTGCGGTGGAATCGCTTTCATCCCCTCTCCTCTTCACCTCACCCTTTTACATGTGTTTTCCCCCTTATTCCTCATAACCCGCTGCCAGCTCACTGTCCATTTGACAGGGCACGTGGTATTGCCTGCCTGACTATTTCTCTGTTTCTGGTCGTTTGGTTGGTTTGGCTGCTCAGAGTTTCCCACCCTCTAGATCTTCTTACCCTTGACTATGGAACTCCTCTCTGGTTTCCCTTTTTTCTTCTTGAACAAGATGTATCAACTGAAGAAGTACAGGCTTCTTTGAACTACAGACCATTTATCAGGGTCTTCCTGGGTTAGGGAGAAGAGAGAAATGTAACCATTTGAGAGAAGGTGAGGCCTGATTATAAAGACTTCATAGTAGAAATAATGTGTCTTCTTGCAGTCTCCTATGGTGTTTACCTCAAAGATGTAGACTTCTCATTTATTGAGCCTTCTATTGTATGGTCGTGAAGAGTGCGATAATGGTTGTTAATTAGGATTGAGAAAGAGGTCCCTGGCTCCTTGGGGTGCTTTAAGATTGTCCGACAGCCCCTGTCGGGAAGTTGGGAGCCCTACACAGTGTTTGAGCTGGAAGACTTCATGTCCTGTTTGTTTAGGGTCTTCTTCTTGTAACTACTTGCTCCTTGAATTCTGACAATTTTATTGTGAGTCCCTACTCCAGAAATTAGCAAAGAAAGTAAAAGGACCTTGAACACCCAACTTCACTAACTAAAAGTTTGGAATGATGAAGATGAAGCCAATGGCTTGGTTTTCCTTTGGATTTCAGTTTTTTAGTCTCCCTGACTTTTCTGGGCACTTGAAATTGCCCATGAGACCAAATGATGGCAGAGGACTCCATGGCCAGCAAGACTTTTTGCTTTGGTAGAGAAGCCTTTGGCTGGGTATTCAGGAACCATAGTCTGAGCCAGAGTTTTAGATCTTTACAGAAAAGAACTTGTTTATGGTGAGGTCTTTGTTGGTTTCCTGGTCTTGGACAGGTTACAGTTTTTAGTACTGAGGTGAGGTTCCTGGCCAGGAGAAAGAATTACACTGATTTAATGCCCAGACCTCTGGGAGCTGCTTCAGGCCAATAGTCTAGCAGAATTTGTTCCTCCTGCTTCCTGTTGCCTCAGAGGTCATTTTGACAACATTACAAGAAAAACTGGGTCATCAAAATGTGAACCCTGTGTCTCTTGCCTAGAAGTCAGTCCTTGATTTTGTTCTGTAGCCTGCTTCTCACTAGAAAGCATCCTGTCTGTTCAGAGAACTGGTAGAGGCCCAAGAGTCAGGAATATTACAGCTAGCCAGAAGGGACCTTGGGTCCCTTACTTTATACATGAAGAAGTGGAGGCCTGGGTGAAGGATTAGCTTACTTGTGGTCACATCAAAAGATGTAGCTCATTATCTAGCACTGTGAACTGTACTGGCCAGTGGCAGGTCTCATTTTCTTTGCCTCCTGTGCTTTTTATCCTATCTCTCAGCCAAGTGCCAAGACAGTTGGGAATTTCGGTCTTGTTAAAGAACCTGAATGTATGCCCAAGTGTGTGTGTGCCTGTGCATGCCAGTCCATGAGAGTGTATATGGTACTTGATTTTCTGATAGGCAGGTAATCAATCTGCTCAGATGTAGGCATCAGGTGGGAGCCTCTGAATGGCAGACGGATAGGTATCTGTGATTTCTACTCTGTTGGATCAGGCAGTCACTTTAAGAAAGTTTGTTTGAGGGCTATCTGGAAGGGCATTGACTTTAAGCAAGAGCTATGCTTCTGGGCATAATGGGCAAGCACTTCAGGGGAAATGCTCTGGGTACCACTGCCCTGGACAGGCTGAGCTTCAGAGGTCAGTTAGTCACAAGTTTTATTCCTTCAACTCAGCATTAATAAGTCTAGTATTTAAAGGTCCCCATCTTGGAAATGGAGACATTTCCTCAGAAAAAGAGTCTAAAATTTCGCAATTCTCTAGGGGGTCAAAACCGCATTGTTCTTGGTGGATTGCTAGCGTTTGTTGGAGATTACCTTACTTCAGAAGCCCACTGTTGCAGCTCTTTGCAATCTAAGGTTTCAGATATCACTTTTTTTAAAAAAATTTTTCACCCATTTAGGCCATGATGGTCTATGTAAGACTTTGGATCTTTCAGGGGAGAACTAATAAAGAGAAGAAACCAGTGTTTTAGTGTATGAAAAAGTTCAGAGAGTTTGTCTGGAGTTAGGGAAGAGATGGCCTCAGAGAGGGGCATGGAGATCAGGGGAGGAAGGCCTGGCTTGATAACCAGTTGGCTATTTTAGGAACCAGATGTGTGTGAAGCCTTGCTCAGGTAGGAGCAGTTGATGGTAACTATATTTAACCATTTGGGAAGCTGCAAGACTTGTTCTTTAAAGCAGCTGCACCTTTTCCATTTCTACTTGTCGCCGCACGCGCGCGTGCGTGCGTGCGTGTGTGTGTGTTGGGTGTGGAGGGGTTCCAGTTTTTCTTCATCCTTGTCAACACTTGTTATTGTCTTTTTTATTATAGCCATTGTAGTGGATGTGAAGTGTTATCTCATTGTCATTTTGTTTTGTGTTTCCTTGGTAACTGATGATGTTGAACATCTTTCCATGTGCTTATTGGCCATTTGTATATTTTCATTGGAGAAATATCTATTAAGATCCTTTGCCCATTAAAATTTTTTTACCTGTATTTTAATTGGGCTATTTGTCATTATTATTGAGTTGTAAGAGTATTTTATATATTCTAGATCAAGTCTTTTATCAGATATATGATTTGCAAATATTTTATCCCATTCGCTAGGTTGTCTTTTCCACTTTCTTGATGGTTTTATTTAAAGCTCAAGTTTTTAATTTTGATAAAGTCCAATTCATCTATTTACTTTGGTTGGTTGTGCTTTCGGTGTCATATCTAAGAAGGCTTTGCCTAACCCAAGATTACAAAAATTTTTTTCTACATTTTCTTCTAAGAAAAACTCAATATAGTTTTAGCTCTTACATTTAGGTTTATAATCCAGTTTGAGTTCATTTTTGTATATCATGTGAGGAACAGATTCATTCTTAAGTCTGCTCATTTCTCTCCCACATTCTACCTTCATGCTGTCCACGCATTTTCTTTGCTCAGTGCAATCTCCTTACTTGCCTTTTCTCTTGCCCTGCTTCTTTAAAAATCTTTAGTAACTATTTCTGCCCTAGTGAGGCCTCTGGATAAATTTGTCCTTCAGTAGGATTTCCCACCTCATAGAGAATGGTGAGTCTCAAATAGGAGGAGAAGGAAAACCAAGGAATAAAATGGAGGAGTAAACCCAAGATTGAATTTGTTGGCACCTGTAGTACTCTGTTCTTGCTTTTTCTTCTCTAGAATTTCAGGTCTAGCTTGGACTTCTGTGGTCTTGCGAGTGTGGTTCCCATCATAACATGTTGTCTTAAAGGTGGCATGTAAAAACTGATTGTCGATGTTGGCCAATCCATCGCCGAGTCACTCATGGAACCCCGAGACATGTCAGGAATCCTGAATGCTCAGCTCATGCCTCCTGGATGACAGTTCCAATGAAGGTCACACAGGAAGGTGGAGGCTTCTGGAATCACAAGTTCACCAGACCAGAACTGGCGACTGAATTTTCATCTACAGTAGGATCAGCATAGAATAAACTCTGCTTCTAAGTTGTTCCTCATTCAGCTTGATTGGCTTCCTCATTACTTATGCTAATGTCATAGAGGTAATCATGTGGATAATCCAAAAACCACTTACATGAGCGAGATAAAACAGACTTACCATCCTAATATGTTGTATTTAGTGTGATATTCACATGCGTTTGCATTCCATAACTGTGCTTCTGAAGGTGAAAGAAGTTATCTAGAAATGTGATAGATAGTAAAGGAGAGGCACATCTTGAAACATTGCGTTAGTCATGAATTTTCATGATTCAAAACTTTTAATCACTCTTTGTGTACCAAATAAAGTTTATTCTTGTCTCCCTGATATTTAAGATTCTTTACAGTCTGGTTATAACCTCAGTGATTAAGTTTAATTTTCTTTCCCATCTTCCAGACCATGAACCTTTGGCATGGTCATACCAGCTTTGCTATCTCTTTTCTTTATTCTAATGTTAGCCATCTTTCAGTCCCCTTTTTCTAGCTATCCATCTCTCCATCCAACATTTGTTGTACAATACTATGTGCCAGTCATTATAGGGACATAAAAATGGGTAAGATAGTCTTTTCCTTTATAGAAACTCACAGTGGTGAATTTAAACTTGTAAACAGATAATTCCCCAATAATTACCCAAGTGAATTTGTGATGTTTAGGATATAAAGATGCACAAAGAAATGAGTAATTAATTCATCCAGAGAAAGACAGGGAAGCTCTTGCAGAGGAAGTGTCATTTAGCCAGGTCTTGGATGAATCTCTTGGTTTTATTCCTTCTTCTATTCCTGCTGCCACAGTCTATCACTTGAACTATTGTAATGGATCCATAAATGGTCTTGCTACTCCTTATCTTTGCCCTTTCCAATCCTTACTTGATTTTGATTCCAGAATTTTCTTTCTGTATCACCCATCTGATATGTGAATTTACAGACTTAAACCTGAGAGGACTTTCCAGTGCCTTTATAGTCAAGTCCAAATTTATCATATAGTGGTCAGACCTAAGTTCAAATTCAGGTTCTGCCCCTTATGATTAATATAGCTTTGGAGTAGTAATTTTCTTCTCTGAGCTGCTTTTTCCTTTTCTATGAAATAAGCACAGCACTTTCCTTGCAGATTATTAGCATAGAGGCAAGGAAAAGAAAACACTACCTTGGTTAAATTAGTTATCCATAGAGATTGCACAACACAGTATAAAGAGCCCAGGTTTTGGCACCAGGCAGACCCAGGGACAAATCTTGACTCTACACATATTGTCTGCGTGATCTTGAAACCTCTTTTGCAAAATCAGATTAATAATAATTTATATGACTTAAATATTAAAAATAATAGAGAACCATATATATGATATTGTGACATATATGACATATATAATAATATAAAGCACCGGCTACTTATAAGCATTCAATAAATAAAAGCAGCTGTTATTTATTACTTGATAATATACTAGGCTATTTATCTTTCTTTCCTGTATTATCTCCCTCCACGTATTAGTACCTCTGGCCTACCTTGCCAACCTACAGACTCCCCTTCCCCAGTACCTGAAATGGGCAATTTACTTTCATGACTCTTAGTCTTGTTTCTGACTGTTCCCATGGCCTGGAATTCCCTTTCTCTCATTTTTTTGAGAACTACCATTCTAGGCTTTCCTCACATGTATTTTTCTGTGGTTTCTTCTAGTAACCACCTCTCTCCCACTCCCAGGCAGAATCAATCATTTCTTAATCTGTTTTTACATCTCTATGTTCATAACTCTATAGCACTCATCACATTATATTAGTTATTTGTTGTCTGTCTTTCCAGCTAAACAGAGACCACGTCTTTTCATTTTTTGTATCCCCAGCTTCTGGCACGTACTGGTATATAGTAAGGCCCTCGATATATTGAGTAGAAGCAAATTGAATAGAAGTTGGGCAAGTCTGAGCCAAATCAGGGAAGATTATAAATGTGAGGCTAAGGAGTTAAAACTTTACCCTGAGGTTGATGAGCCCTGGAAGATTTTTAAGCAAGGTGTAATGTGATCTTGTAGATTCTTCCAGTGTCAGGTGCTCTTGGCAACACTAGGAGGGGCATTAGGTGCCCTGTTTCTAGCTTGATGTGTGAGTCCAGGAGTCTGACTTTCTGATCACACTAAACTCACCCTCCTCTGAACCTCAGCTGTTCTTGATGTCTCTGTCTCTGTGTTCTCACATACTGCTTGACTTCAGGTTTCACTGTATCATGGGTTTGTATCACCTCTCCGATAAGAGGATAAGCCTCCTACTTTTGTGTGCACAGTGTGCACGGCGTTTCCCCCACTGCACGCCCCCTCTCTCTGACATGAAATGAAGCATGTAGTAGGTATTTCAGTAAGTGCTTGTTCAATTGAAATTGAATAGGACTCTCTGGGGATATAAAATTTAGCACAACTAAAAAAAAAATGTCCAGCTAATCACTAGGTGAATCATCTACTTGTCCAGTGGAAATGAGGGGTGTGTCTACATAGTTCAGATCTATGGATTGTTTACCAGTATATCATCTGTTAGAAATTTCCTGCTATTGGGTTGTATAGTCAAGAATAGAGATAAAGTGAGAACTAAAAACTGACCAACTTAGAACCGTTTAAACTATGCTGTACTAAGAGTTACACGGAGGATTACTGAGTAGAGCATTTCTGAACAGCTCCTGTTAGAGTACTTCCTCCTAGCTAAGAGGCAGTGGACCCCTCTCAAGCAAATGTTTTAGTCTTTTCTAGTCCTCCAGTACCAGGTCCTAGCCTTCACATTGAGTTTGGATATTAGATTGGATATTAGACTAACCCAGAATCAATTAGTAGAAGATTAGTAGAATGTTTTGGTATAACCTAGGTATAAAACCATACTCTCTGAGCCAATGGTACGCTCTTTCTAGCTTGACGGTATGAGCTAGAAAAGGCAGAATTGCATAAGAGCTATGAGCAACTTCTTTAACTCTCAGAGCCAAGTTTAACATGCCAGGAAAAAGGAAGTGGGACAGCTACCATGAATTGTTTCTGATGGCAGAAAAACAAGGAAGTGGAATGGTTTCCTCCGTAGGCACACATTTAACAATCAGGTTGCCTTCTGACCACCCCCTGGAATGGGAACTGGCATGGGTTTTTTTTGTGGCCGTTTAGCCAGTGGCAGGCATCACAGACCTGGATGCTGGCAATTTAAAGTGTACAGTTTGATGAGTTTCAACCAATGTGTATCCACTCATGTCATGATCACCCCAAACAACATACAGAACATTTCTAATCACCCTAGAATCACACTTCTCATGTCCATGTACCGTTAACTCCCCGCAACCCAACCCAAGCAATCTCCTACTGGATTTTACTCACTTTAGATTCCTATTTTAGAATTTAGCAGTTTATTGAGTCTCTGTCCCACTGCACAGTTATACTACTACCCTGCGGCTCCTCCCCCATACACTCCTGTGCCCTCCTTAATTTCCCCATGAGTCAGTTTGGTTTTTCTCTAACTCTAGGAAGGTATCATTCCCCAGCCTAGTTACTGCATTAGCTTTAGTTTCCTCTATTTCCTGACATTTCTAAATAAAAAAGGTTTGGAATATAAAAGGGGCAGCAAATTAAGTGCCATTTCCCCTCATTTATGCTCCTGGAGGAGTCCTAATGACTCTAGGTTATTCCCTCACTGCCACATGGGGCCTCATTGAGATAATAGGATTTGCAAGGAAGGTATCTGGGAGACACAAAGCTGAGCTCTCCTCCCTATCCATTAAGTAAGGACTAAGGTTTCCTCCGTAAACCCTGAATGCATTAGAGGCAACTGGGTTGAAGGTCAAATGTCAAATACTCTACTGTGATGTGAGAGGACATCTGTGGTTATTAGACCACTAATTGGCAAGCTGGAGATGGGGAAGCTCAGGATTTGCCCTCTCAGCTCTGCACCAATGGGAAATCAGCTCCCTGTTCGGGCTCCATCTCCCTGAAGGGGGTTGAAAGACAATGAGAAGGTTTGTTTGTGGAGGGAGCAAAGCATCCTACCCCATCTCCCCTAGGTCAGCATTAAGGCAGGAAACAGCTTTAGGAACTGGCCTGCATTAATCAGAGTAAGAGTGAACCAGTGGTCAGATGTCTACCTCTTCTGCTCATTTTAAATTTAATCCTCTACTTTCTAGATAAGCATTACACACTCAGTTCTTCTCTTGCTCCAAGCTGATTTCTTGAGTGACCTGCAATGTGTATGAAGATGTTCAAAGGCCTCAATTAATATGTACATAGGTCAGGTGACATTTATTCACTGATCCATTTATTACTGCATTTGACGTATAGTACCTGCCATATGCAAATCGTGGGACCAAGCACTGTGGAGCCCCCAAAGATCAGTTAGACGATCTTTGCTTATAAAGATCATTAATACTGTCTTGCAGGCTATATATAAACTTTATAGTCATTAACTACAATTATGAGGGAGGCTGTGAGATGGGCGAAAGATGGACACAAACAATGCTTCTGGAATTCTAAGATGGGAAAGAACATTTATTTATGGTCTAGAGAATCATGGAAAGCTTCACAGAGAGGATGCCTTTTGAGCTGAGTTTATTAGGTAGAGAGAATTTAAATAGGTGGAGATGAGGTTGGGAACTTATTTGAAGAGAAGAGCAGAAATAAAGACAAGGAGGGAATCCGTAGACATGTTTTCAGTGAGATGGCAGCATCCATATTGCGTATTATCTCTCTGAGGCAGATAGCTTTCTGGCTGAGAACTTCACTTTCTTCTTGCTTTGCAGATCAATGAGTTGAGCAATGTCCCTGTCCCTGTTATGCTAATGCCAGATGACTTCAAAGCATACAGCAAGATCAAAGTGGACAATCATCTCTTCAATAAGTAAGTTGCTTATTGAGTGGGCTCAGGTTTTGTGGGCAGTCATTTCCCTTGAGGCAGAGAGCTTCTGAAACCTCATGCAAGGTGGGGCCAGGCCAGCACCTGGCAGGGTGTGACAGTGACACCTGGATCACAGAGCTGAAAAACTGGCTGGAAAAATGTATTTATTATGTGTCTCTTTTTCTGTTGTCTTGTCATCTTCTATATCTGCCTACCTCCAGTGTTCCTCGGGGTGTGTGGCTTGTCCCAGGGTGATTAATCTAGGGCCAGTTTAGGAAGAATTGAGCTTCTCCAAAGCTGAGGTATCTAGTATGAGGCTGACAGCAGTGGCCCTATCTTGATCTTAGTCTGAGGCAAGAAGCTGCCAGCCATGTTCCTGGCCTGGGATACAGCCAAGCTGTTTTCTCTCTAACTGGTGTGTGAACAACATGCTGTCCAAGGGTGCTAGCCAAAGTAATCCTGCCCACTTTTGTTCATTATGTCTTCTTGGATTAACACTGGTGTCTGAAGGTTGTCTGAGGCTTTGTTGGAATAGCTGTCTTGCTTGGCACAGTTTGGAGCTTGCTCTATGCCTTTTGGAGGCCTTGCTTTTTATCTTACTGTGTGTCACCCCAGCAACTATTTGGTGCTTACTTTCTCATCCTTTCTGCATTCGAATTTGGTTCCATTCTCCATTGTCCCACAGTCCCTACCACCTCACCAACTGGGCTCTGTCACCCCACCAATTCCAGAATGCTATCTGGGAGGAGGAGGTTGATTAAAACATGTCCCTTAATGTCCTCTCTCTGCCATTGTACGTAATAACATCTTATTCTAGAAGCTATTTATCTTCATAGCTGCCACTTGCTAAGTGGCCACCTATAGAGAAGAAAACCTCTCCTGCGTTTCCCCTCTATTCTCATACTGCTTCCACATTTCATTTCACTTCTGATACCAGATGTGTGGGTTTTCCATGTATCAAGCAATTTTGTAGGACAATTTATGTTAGTATCAGGTTCCGTGGATTAAGGGCTCAGCCCCACAAGAGTGCCCTCTCCCCAACTTCAGATGCCAGTTGCAAATCAAGGTTGTTTCCTGTGCCTTTTATTGACCTGCTTAGGTTTGATTAATTTGCTTCAGTGGCTCACAGAACTCAGGAAAAGTTTGCCTACTAGATTACTGGTTTATTATAAAATATTATAACTTGAGAACAGCCAGACAGAAGAGATGTGTAAGGAAGCGTATGGTGACCTGGTGCCTTCCATGCCCTCTCTGGGTACACCACCCTCCCCAACCTGAAAGCTCCCGAACCCAGTCCTTATGGAGGCTTCATTACAAAGGCCATTGGTAATTGATTCAGCCTCTAGGCCCTCTCCCCTCCCTGGAAATCGGGGTAAGACTGCAAGTTCCAACCCTGTAATCCTGGTTGGTTTCCCTGGCAACTAGCACCTCTCTTTAGGGACTTTCCAAAAGTCACCTCACTGAACAGAAACTCAAGTATTGTTGAAAGGGGCTTGTTATGAATAACAAAAGATACCTCTATTACCCTTATCACTTAGGAAATTCCAAGGGTTTGAGGAACTCTGTGCCAGAAACAGGGAGGAAAACCAAGTACATATTACTTATTACATCGTAGTGTCACACCACCTAAGGAGAGGAAGCCCTCAGCTTGGAGGCAGGAAAAGAGGTTGTTCTGTCCCAGGGGTCAGGGCCCGGGGAGTGGGCATTGCCCCACTGCCCATTTCAGGGTCCATGGCCTCAGGTGAAGTTCTGCCACCTTTCTATCTTGGCCTAAAGCAGAGCATCCAATCTCTTATTATCTTTTATCTTTCTTTATATCTTTTGTCTTTTCAATGACTGTTTACATGCTAGTTATTAGACTACAATACTATTTACTAGAAGACATGGTATAAGGCAGACTAGGCCCTGGCCTTTGTGAGAAGCTACTGCTTTTTGTTTACCTATTTGTTTTTTAAGTTTCCCAGTAAGCCATTATTTACAAAAACTGGCGGCTGGCCAGATTTGACTAATGGAAGCCACTACTTTCTATTTCCTTGAAATCTGTCATCCTGGAGGAGTTAGGGATATGTTTCTGAAAAGGAGTTCTGAAGCAGGGTGACTACTGTCAACCAGGAGGATTCACAAGAAGGATCGCTTCAAGAGTTCTCTCCCCTACTGGGATTAAAGAGTGGGAACAGTGGAGTTTGGTGCCAACAAACAAGGCTTCATGAAAAGATGGGGTTCCAGTCAATTGAATGAGGATCTCTTCCATCTAAAGTACCCTTCTCCTCCATCCCAGGAGAAGCCAAAGGCAGGGATTCCTAGGTGTAACCAGGATGTTTTGATAGGAACATCTCCATAGGAGAGGGTTCCTTTGATGAAAAAGGCCTTTCCCTTTAGCAATCTGACTGACATTCACCTCACAGTAGCTGTTCACATATAGCCACCCAACTGTAATAAGTACAGTGCTTGTAGAGTGGGGCCTACACTCACTCTCACTTCCCAGCAGTAAGGTTTTTTTCTTTGACGCAAACTTTATTGAAAGATAACATGTTCAGAAAAAGTACACAAATTATAAGTATACAGCTAGATTAATTTTCACAAAGTGAACACAAATTGAACACAAGGGATGTAAAGTATTTTGAACTTTTATATAATCAGAATGATGTGGAGTGTTTGTTGAAAATTAAGATTTCCGGACTCACTTCCAGAATTTCTGGGGCCTAGAAATTTACATTTTAAGCACTGCAGATTTTTCAGATCCCAGTGATCTGTGGACCACACTTTGAGAATTTCTGGTGTAAGAATTCAGATGAGCAAGGAGACATTCACAAAGACGTTTCTCTGCTTTTCCCCAGGGAGAACCTCCCCAGCCGCTTTAAGTTTAAGGAGTATTGCCCCATGGTGTTCCGAAATCTTCGGGAGAGGTTTGGGATTGATGATCAGGATTACCAGGTATGGGTGTCTTTATAGAATCAGAGGGGTTCGGGAGTGGAGTGGGGTCAGGAAGCCACAGGACAAGCAGAGAAAAAAGTGTCCACTGTTCTTGTGCTGTGTCTTTCTGTCATGTTTATTTCCAGCCCAGGCAGTCTTTTCCATGTTGGTGGGTTTTTGGAGGGGTGAGTGCCTTAGAAGTGCTTCTGATGATGCCTCACAGGCTCAGGCTCCTCTATGCAGGAGAGAGAGCGATAGGAGGGAGAGGGGCCTATGGAAGCTGCTTCATTTTAGTCTGACATTCCCAGTCTATCCTGAAGAAACCTTCTCCTTCATGGTTTGACCTCAAAGAGAATTATTGAGGCCTCTTAAAGTAGATAAGGCACATTAGAAAAGGAAGACTTCATGGGTAGTGTAACCTCTTGCCCAGTCTGAGTGCCACCTCCTAAACTTATCCCCTCTTCTGAAGTTGGGAGTGGGTTTAGACATGGTTGGGCAACTGCCCCTTTCAGGAGGTAAAACTGTCATAGAGGCCTTTGACCTACTGGGAGGAGTCAATCCCAATTTCAGGGACATTGTAGTCTGACTCAATCCATGGTTTCTGTTACTTCTCCACCTAGTGGTGAAGGTAGGAGAATCTTCCACTTCAGTTTTGTAGTAGTGAGAAATATAGCTAACTTTCAGTTGACTGTGGGGAAAGAAGGAGGGTACAGCCAAGTGAAGTCTAAAATGAATGCCCCCATCTTTTAAAACACTAATTCCTCCACCCCACCCGCTGTAAATCTTTCCCAGAGTAGTTCACAAGAAGCAGATGGACCTTGGGTGAGTCTCCCTGCCCTCTCCCATCCACTCTGGAGGGCCTCCTGCAAAGATATGCATCCTGAGGAGGGAGGATGAGAGATATGAGAAGAAGCGGAGATGCCGGGGACTTGGCCAATCAGGAATACCTATGTCCAAGAGGTCCTGGGAGGCCCCTCCAGCCCTTCTATTAGGACCAAATCCTAAACCAAATAAATCACGACCTGACTGGAGTTTGTGGCTTTCTGAAAACTTATTGCCATTATTGCAACCTCAGGTTGCTTGGACATCTTCCTTCCACTGTGGCTCTGTCCCTTCCCTTTGGCCGTCTGACCACATCCTCTGTGTCTGCGTTTTTTTCTCTAATAGGCTTGTGGGCAAGTGACTGTACTCAAGACTGAAATGGGGGCAGGGAGAACAGTGTTCAAAGAGGGGACTCTGTGCTCTTGGACTGCCTGTGATTTAGAGAGTCAGGAAATGCTGCCTGGAAATGACACAGGTAGAAAACTAGACTTCCTAGCTGGGCTTGAGGCCTCTGAATCTTCTGGTAGAAGGACCAGGCTGGTAGAGTGAGGCCCTCAGTCATGCAACGTACTCAACATTTTTAGATTGGGGACACCCTGTTTTGGGGGATGCTCTTTTAGTTTAGAGAGCCCCTCACCACTTCACACTTTAGTTTCCTACATGAAAGTGTTCTCATGTGGAGGTACTAGGTCAAGGTAAAGGGTAGGGTCCTAGGTAGGAAATAAGGAAAGGGCTTAAAGAGGAGGTATTTCTGTGAGCAGATCAGCACATATGTTTTCTTGGGAATGGGGATAGCTGGGATCTCCCTTTCTACCCTGCCTCCCAAAGGTCTCCCAGCATCCACTTGGTGAACGCATCCCTTTGGTTAACTTACACCTTCTACTGCCTTTCCTTCTGAAGCTTCTACTGCTCTCTGATACTAATGGGAATGGGGCCTCAAGAAGCAGGGACAGAACCAGAAAAGCTCCTCAGAACTATCTCGTAGCCCTGTACAGACAAGCAAGAGTTTGAGGTGAGGGGAGAGGTGTTGGCAGAGAGGTGAGGACCAGCTTCCTACTTTGGAAAGGGTTTTCCAGCATCAGGGTACATACAGAGAAAAGAGACGACAGTGTCCATCGCTTCTTTATGCTAGACTTGAATATTCCTAAGCTTTGTCTTTGTCATTGCAAGAGACTGGGAAGATCATCTTGGTCTGCCTCCTTGTTTTCCAGGTGAGAAACTCAGGAGCAGAGAAGTTAAATGGCTCACCCAAGGGTCATATTACATGTGAGCGGCAGGATTAGAACCTAGTTCCCTAACATCTCAGGTAGCTATCTGGGATCAGAATGAAAGGAAATATTTCATAGTAAATCTTCCCATCCCAGTCAAGGATTAGGAACAACTCTTGTCCTTCTTAAGACCTTTGGGTGAGATGTAAATTTCCCATGAGAAAAGGGGTGGGTAAGTCCCCATCTGTCTCAGTGTAGTTGGCTTTAGAGCAATCTGGCCCATAACCGAAGGCTCAGAGTAGAAGTCAGAGTCCTGTTCCCTTCCCAATACTAGCCCACTTTTGTTTTGGTCCATCAGAATTCAGTGACACGCAGTGCCCCTATCAACAGTGACAGCCAGGGCCGATGTGGCACACGTTTTCTCACCACCTATGACCGGCGCTTTGTCATCAAGACTGTGTCAAGTGAGGATGTGGCTGAGATGCACAACATCTTAAAGAAGTACCACCAGGTATGGTGAGTCCCAAGCCTGGACAGTAGTGGGTGGGCTGGGAAAGGGAGAAGAGAGCTCCTGGTGGAGCTTCCTGGAGAGGCTTTGGTCCTCTGGTAATGGCAGATTCCTCTTAATAACCTAGCCCTTCCCTGGTACCACGTTTCTGTGAGGAGAAATGCCCACAAAGAGAAACGAAGGCATGTTACTGACTCAGTCCCAGTTAAACAGCTGTTTCTTGTCAGAGTTAGAAGTTTTCACACGCTGGCACCTGCCTCATTTTTTCTAAAAGAGGTCCTGTTGCCTTGGTAGGGTTGTTTCTACTCCCCACTTATCTGGAACCTCTCCATGAGAGAAGCAGGGAGTGCAGTGACACCATCTGAATGCCTGTCCCGAGCCTGCTTGGGTCTTCAGCCAGAGCTGGCTTCTCTCTGGGGCACCTGTGAAGTGGTGAAAGGAGCTTCTGGTCTTTGGGGAGTTAAAGCAGAGAACCCTGGGGCATAGCATGGTTAAGAGTTTGTGGTATAGAACCATTCTGTTTTCTGAGATGGCCAGATCACAACCCTACCTCTGCAGCCCCTCTCTGCCCTGTGGCTTTCCCATTTTCCACAGAGGAGATGCAAGGCCTCGATCAGTGATTTTCCTATGGTGGAATCCCATTAATATGAAACCAAAGGGGCTCTGCCTGCTCAGTCTCTTGCTCTGCCATACCAGTTGGGGGTGGGAGGCACTATTGCCTATTGTAAGTCTGAGAAACCCCATGACTTCACAGAAACCAACTTAGAATCCCAGGCAGGGAGCATTTCAGCCTAGGGACAGCTCCATCTATCCTGGTACCTTCATACGTTCCTTAGCTTTTCCTCCTTTCCTCCCTCTTTTATAGTTCATAGTAGAGTGTCACGGCAACACCCTTTTGCCCCAGTTCTTGGGCATGTACCGCCTGACCGTGGACGGCGTGGAAACCTACATGGTGGTTACCAGGAACGTCTTCAGCCATCGGCTCACTGTACACCGCAAGTATGATCTCAAGGTAAAGGGCTCTGTGTTTCCCAGCTCTATGGCTGTCCTCTCCCTGAGGCTTGGAGGAGCCACAACTCTAACCACCACATAATGGGAAAGCCAGAGCCTATGTTTGACATGGACAGGTGACTCTGGAGTTGATGTGCCTAATTCTTATGGGCCAGGTGACAGTGACAGGTGGTTCAGCTCCACGTGTATCATGTTTATGTAACAATTGATGTTCTTCAACTCCTCTAAGTGGGATGTACACAGCAAGGGCAGCAGTATGGGGACCAGCTGTGCTGATGCACACACTCTGGCATCTGTCCAGGCCCCACGGACTGACAGCACTTCTAGACACCAAAAAGAACACACTTGTGCCTGTGAACCACTGTATTCTGTTCTTAAAACTGACTTTCTGATTTCTGTCACTTCACAACACTGTCCCACTTTCTGTTGCAACTACACTGGTTTTCTTTCCATTCCTGCAGTGCCTGTGCTCTTCTCTCCCTCAAGATTTCACATAGGCTGCCTGGAATCTTTTCCCTTCCTGCCCTTTTCTCCAGCTCCACCTGTCCCCTCCTAATTACTTTCTATATACCCTTCTGAGCTCAGCTCAAATATCACTTCTTCTAGGAAGCAGGCCTTGGTCACTGCCCCTCTCCAATCTGGGCCCCTCCCCTGTACTACATGCTCTCAGAGTGTCTTGTCTTCTCCCCTATACCACTTAGCATCATTGTGATTAATGGATTAATTAATTAATGTAACTACTGCTTAATGCCTATCTCATCTGTTAGAAGAAAAGTTCCCTAAGGGCAGGGACTGAGTCTGTTGGTACAGCTCTGTTTTCTGTGCTCCACAAACGATCTGTGACAGAGAAAGTGAATACGTTGCTGCCTCCTGGCCCTTTAGGATTCTAACCAGCCTACTTCAGTTCACCTGCTGCCTCTCCCCAAAGACTGGTGCATGTTTTGTCATTCAGTGGAATTTGCCTCACGTGGACTTTTGATGGCTCTTATTCTTTCAGGGTTCTACTGTTGCCAGAGAAGCGAGTGACAAGGAGAAGGTACGCTGAGACCGGTGCTGATCACATGTGGAATGGGTCACTTGGAATGTGAAACACTATCAGCCATCCTGTGTCTTCCTCCACCACAGACCCTAGCCCACTTCCCAGACTTGAAGTCTGTCAGTACTTTGTGTCAATAAGTACCTGCTTGTCCTCAGCCTTAGCTTCACCTTTGGCCTTGGTCTCCTACCCTTGCTGAGTTTTTTATAGTACTAGAGGTCTGGCAGTTTCCATCTCATGGTCCAGCCTGAATCAGCAAATGGGTACCTGGGCCCTGAGGTAGTCCAGGCTCATCAGGAAGGCACACTTTAGTCAGTTCTCATTGTCTAACTTATGTCACACATTTGCCATCCCTGCCTGCCCAAAGCCTGGGACTCTAACCTCCTGCACTGAACTGCTGACTTGGCAGGTTGATCATCTGTGCTCTAAAGACCCTTCCCCTTTCTGTGCCATTGCCCCCAGCAGGGACTCATTGGGGTGAATGAATCAGGCCACCTAGCCTAACACTGTTATTGCTCTCCCAGGCCAAGGACTTGCCAACGTTTAAAGACAATGACTTTCTCAATGAAGGGCAGAAGCTGCATGTGGGAGAGGAGAGTAAAAAGAACTTCCTGGAAAAACTGAAACGGGACGTAGAGGTACTTACTTACCCTCGTTTTCACCCTGTTTGAGCTGAGCCCTGTCTTGTCCCTAGAGCAAGAGCCTTCTGAACTTTAAGTAAAATTTAATTCACTACTTGGACAAAAGGAAGGGTGATGATTTGAGCAATATGGGTAGTTATTTGTACCTAAAGCCTAGTGCAAATGAACCTTCCATTTAAGAGGACACAATTTGTGCCAATAGAACCTTGGTAGCTCAGTATGGAATGCTTTCCCTCATCTCTTCACTAATTTACCCCAACACCTTTCTCAAACACCCTTTCAGACTTCCTTTCTGGTGATCCCCATAGTGGAGGGGACATCCGACCATCAGAGCAACAGGAAATCAGCTAGTAAGATCCACCAACCATACCCTTTAGTGGTTCTAATTCTCCACTTACCTAGTAACCTTCTGGTTGGAATGAGACTTCCCGCTGAGAAGCTCCTCCAGGGAGTACAGGTACTAATAGTGAATGTGGTATCTGGGCCACTTGATAACTCAGTATTTCCTTCTATTTAAATAAATTGGGAGCCTGCTCATTAAAACCAAACCCTATAAACTTTAGAAATGTTTTTGATTTTTTTATTGTGGTAAATATGCCTAACAAAATGTATCATATTAACCATTTTTCAGTGTACATTTCAGTGGCATTAAATACATTCTCATTGTTGTACAACCATCACCATGTTCATCTCCAGAACTTTTTAATCTTTTCAAACTCTATACTCATTAAACATTATTCCCCATTGCCCCTTCTCTCAACTCCTGACAACCACCATTCTTTCTGTCTGTGAAACTGACTACTGTAGGAACTTCATATAAGTGGAAGCAAACATTATTTGTCCTTTGTGTCTGGTTTATTTCACTTACCATAATATCTTGAAGGTTCATCCATGTTGTATCATGTCAGAATGGCCTCCCTTTTTAAGGCTGAATAGTATTCTGTTGTATGTGTAGACCACATTTTATTTACCCATTCATCCGCCAATGGACATTTGATATATTAGTTAAGATTCTCCAGAGAAACAGAACCAATAGGGTAAATAGATAGATAGATAAATTGATTGATTGATAGATAGGTGTTTATTATAAGGAATTGGCTCACACGATGAGAGAGGCTGACAAGTCCCAAGATCTGCAGTTGCCAAGTTGGAGACCCAGGAAAGATGATGGAATAGTTTCAGTCTGGAGGCTGGCTGGCTAGAGACCCAGAATGAGTGGACGTTTCAGTCCCCAAACAAAAACAGGAAAAAAACTGATGTCCAAGCTCAGAGGCACAAGCAGGGCAAGTTCTCTTTTACTCAGCCTTTTTGTTCTACTCAGGCCTTTAACTGATTGGGTCATGCCCACCCATATTATGGAGGACCATCCACCGATTCAAATGTTAATCTCATCCATAAACACTCTCACAGGCACACATAAAATATTTGACCAAATAGCTGGGCATTAGTGGCCCAGTCAAGTTGACACATAATATTAACCATCACATTTGAATTGCTTCATTGTGAATAATGCTGCTCTGAATATAGGTTTTACAAACTTCTTTTTGCTAGGAAACTTTCTTAATCATTCCCTGCTATGTTTGTGTTTTTATTCTGATGTTGTTTATTCAGTCTTTCTTTTCTCTTCCCTGCTTTTCTTTCTACTCTGCTTCTAAGAAGAATTTAAGACAGGTTATACAATTTCTTTTCACTTGCATGTGGCTCTGTAAATGTTCTCAGGTGGATGGTGTGTGCTTCATGGACTCTCTCTCTTCTGGGACTCCAGCCCCTTCTCTCTAGGCCCTGGAAGGCTTTGTCCAGAGGTGTTTGGAATGGTGCCCCTCACCTTTTTTCTACTGAGGAGATTCTGCTGATCTCCTGTCATCAGAGCTTCTTGTGCTTTTGTTTTTTGGGCATGTGTGTAGAGCTTCTCTGGTCCTATTATTTTCCTCCTGGTTCCCTAGTCACAGTGGTCAATTGGACAGTTTCATGGTGCCACAGGCTCAACTTGTGACCATGGCAGAATTCCTGGCACATGGCTGATGGTGGCTGCTGGCTAGTCCACAGAGGATTTGTACCAATGACTCTGGCCTCATTATTAGTTACACTGGAATGCCAGCTGGCCATTTCCATTCTGTACCATTCTCACACCCATTGTTCTTGTTCAAGTCATGGCGTCTCCTAGATCAGAAGATCTGAGGCTTTGTGTAAGGAAGCCACACAATATAAGTGGTGGGCTCCAGCATTTCACCCCTGCACTACAGAGCCTCTGGATGTTGCGGGAAGGGTTGAGAATGTTGGTTGGCTCTGTCATTCTTATGTCATGTTCCCTTTTCTTTTTCTCCCCCTTTTTACCCTAACTGGCAAAGAAGCCAAAATGCATAGTTATTCAAACTTTGTCCATGACCCTCAGAAGTACATTTTACCTGGCAACCCAACACAGACAACATACATGCAAACAGAAATACTGTCTACTTTTATTTCATGTTATGTACTATGATATTTTCTATTCTGTTTTATGATATTTAATAATAATTTAAAGAATCCTAGTCCTAGCCCACTAAATTTGGATTTAGGACTCATAGTGGATTCAGATCATGGTTTGAAAGACACTGCTATGTTGCATCCATCTCTCCAGATTCTTACCCACTGCAGCATTCCATCATATCTTTCCTCAAACTTGCCGTGGCTCTTTTGATCCTAAACTGTATGGCTTCCCTCTTCCTGCAGTGCTTGTTCTGCCTTTCCTCCTGCAGCCTCTGCCTGACTGACTCCTCTTCATCCATCAGGCTCAATCTCAACCCCTTTCCTCAGGGAGGCCCTTCCTCCCTGCGGCTCCTTGGCCTTGTGGAATGACTGTCTTCTCCATAAGATGTGAGCTTATTGAAGGCAGAGTATCTAATGTCTTATTCTCTGTTGTGTTTCAGAATTGGAAAATTGAGTTAAAAGGAACACCTTTATCTTCCCTTTCCAGGTGCTACTGGGATGTATAATCTCTTCCTTCCATTTCTCCTTCCCTAACCTTCCTTAGTTTCTGGCTCAACTGAAGATCATGGACTATAGCCTGCTAGTGGGCATCCACGATGTGGACCGAGCAGAGCAGGAGGAGATGGAGGTGGAGGAGAGGGCAGAGGACGAGGAGTGTGAGAATGATGGGATGGGCGGCAACCTGCTCTGCTCCTACGGCACACCTCCGGACAGCCCTGGCAACCTCCTCAGCTTTCCTCGGTTCTTTGGTCCTGGAGAATTCGATCCCTCTGTTGATGTCTATGCCATGAAAAGCCACGAAAGTAAGTAGGAGCATACTATGCCTGTCCTGCCCACCCTTGGCCCCCATTCCTACCTGCTTCAGGCCCATTATTGGGATGTCCCTGTGGGAACCTGGACCTCTACCTCATTAATTGATGACTTTGACCTCTTCCTACCTCTAGGCTCCTATATTAGGTCACCACCAATAACTCTGTCTTCTGGGCCCTGTGGTCCTTCTCTGTTAGGCCTTTCTTCTCTGCTTGTTCTGGATGTCTGAGGCATGGTTCTCTGGTTCATGAGATGGACAAAACCTTATAAATACTGATGTCAATCCCCCAGGGGAACTGTGACGATCAAATAAGATAAGAACTATGAAAGCTTCTGAAAAATACACCATTAGTCATCTCTTTGCTCAGATCCAAAATAATAGGGATGAATCTGGATCTCTTATCTGAAGGGTTATGGACCCAGCTGCTTTCTGCTCCTCTCCTTGCCACTCTTCTTCCTTTTCTACTTCTCTTCCACCTTCAGGTGCCCCTAAAAAGGAGGTCTATTTCATGGCCATCATTGATATCCTCACACCATATGATGCTAAGAAGAAAGCTGCACATGCTGCCAAAACAGTGAAACATGGGGTGAGTTTTCTCTGTCTTCATTTAGAAGCAGTAGATGGGCCGTCTGACCCCCGGGGCAGGGATCAGAAGGAGCAGCCTGCCAGGTTGCCTGGTGTTCTCTCTGCCATTACATCCCATTCCTGGGTAACATGCCCAGTTTGTTTTTCCCTTTGTTCTATGGCCCTCAGGACTTTGAGCCTGCTGGTGCCTTCCCCCAGGGCTGCTGGGCATGTTATGCATCTTGTTGACCTCCAATCATAGCTTTGTTTACCTGCCCACACTGTTCCCGAGAGGCCCATTTCCCCGTGGACTTCAAATTACTGTTCTCCAAACAGCGGCCCCCACAGGGAGTCTCTCTGCTACCTCCCTACTGCCTTGCCCCTCCTTTAGTGGGTGCAGCTCTGGGGTCATGAATCAGAAGAGGGGGCCAGGACAATTCCAAGACATGGCCTGCACTTCCTGAAGTGGCCCGCCCAGTTGGGGGGTCATATTCAGCTCTAGTGCTGATCCAGAGGCTCCCGAATACCCAGGCACCTCCCAGGTGCAGCCTCCTGATGAGGGACGAGAGGAGCTGAATCTGAATCGGCCTCTGTGTATTACAGGCGGGGGCCGAGATCTCAACTGTGAACCCTGAGCAGTACTCCAAACGCTTCAACGAGTTCATGTCCAACATCCTGACGTAGTGACCTTCTACCTTCAGCCAGAGCCAGAGAGCGAGATGTGGGATCGGGGATTGGAAGGGGAAGAGGGTATATTTGGGCTAGATGGGAGGGTGGGAGCAGAGTGGGGGTCAGGGAGGGCTTTAGTAGTGAGACTGTATAGCCTGTGACACTGAGAGAGACTCTAAGTTGGGAGGACAGATGTGCTGTGTGTGCACATGCTCACAGGATATAGCCTCACCTTTGTTTACCCTTGATTTTTTCTCCCATTTGACCCAGGTTAAAAAAGGGTTTCCTTTGTGTTACCTTGTAACCTTTTGGGATAGAGGTGACTGTGGGTTTATTTGGGTTTTGTTTCTGAAATTTCATTGCTCCAGATTTGCTATTTATAATGATGTGTGTCATCACCCTGTCCATCTTTTCCAACCCTGCCCTGAGTTCCCCTCAGTTAAAGAGGCACCCCATACACCTAGCCAAGGGTCCTCTCAGAGCTAAGTGCTCTGATGCCAGAGGAGAGGAGGTCAGACACCTCAGCCCTGCTGCATTTGATCTTGTGTGAATTAATTTTTTAATTTTATGAAGTATTGTGCACAGCTTCCTTCACCTTTCCTCCTTGGATCCAAATGATTCCTCCATCTAAATGCTGTCCTCCTAAAGGAACACTTCAGATCACCATCCATCATCTTGGATCAGAATCAAAGATCTCAGAGGAGAGTGAGTTCATCCTCATGGGATGGTAAGGGGTGGAAGCTGCAGCTGGGCTCTTGGACAGTTGGTTCTCAGAGAACCCCACGATCATCACTCAAGCCCCTGGGCTCTCTCGACCCCTGGAGTTCAGATGTCCTCTCTATAAAGCCTGTGTTCCAATGGGTCAAAAGGAACTAGAAAGGACCCCTGTGCTTAAATGGTTATTTCCCTCTTGGAGAAACCCCAGAAGCTGATGAGTATTAAATGAAGGCTTGTGACCTCCATCCATTTACTTCCTTCTGACCTTCTCCAGGCACCCTCACTTACAGGTGAGCCTTAATTTGGGGGCAGATCTCCTGGTGCCTAGGCTGCTCCTTACAGAGATTCCTTTTTGAGCCCCAGGGCTACAGTGTAGGTTATTTGACTCCCTGTGCCTGTTACCTGGACATTATAGCCAGCAGGGAGTGATGCCCCCCACCTTGGAATGTGGTTCCTAAGCCTGAGATTGTTTCTGGGTCACTTGAAAATGTGACCCAGGAAATCCAATTTGGAGGCTTGATGTGGGGTTGGACCTGGCCCCAGCTTTGGGGCTGTTTTTCCTTGATGCCCCGCTCTAGACTTTTAGCAGATTTGCCACTCGCAGGCTTCCTCAGGAGTGGCATCGTGCAACTTCCTTCAGAATCTCCACTCACCTCTGAGGCTTGCTACCCAGGCCTCAGATTTGAGCCGTGTGTCATTCTGTGATGACATCAGAGCAGTCTGGTCTGGCTAGGAGAGAAAACGGTCCTACACTGGGGGAGGTACATTCCTGTATCTTCTCACCCCTTCACCAGGAACTTGGGATTTGGGATGAGATATGGTAAAACATGTAGATAATCCCAGATGCGAGAAAGTTTGTGGAAGTATTTTGAGTGAATGGATTGGTTTCCTGTGGCTCCCTCCAAACATGGCCAAGTTCAGCTTCTGGAGCAGGAACTGGCACCTTCTCTGTGCCCTACCTGCAGCATCTAGGCCAAGAAGGAATGGAGACAGCATTCTTGGACTCCTCTAGGGCTGCCAGGACCTTTTGGAAGAGGCAAACAACTGCCCTAGCCCCAGGAATGGGCCATAGGTAGCTCTGAACATCAGTAGTAAGACCACAAAGTGACTTGGGGAAGAACTTGAAACCAAGTGTCTCATGGAGAAAACAAATTTGACTTAGGAAGGGATTACATAGGAATAATGTTTGGACTTGATTTCCCCACCTCCTAATCAAGAATGAAAATTTGGATCTGCTCCTAGTCAGGCCCAGCAACTCCAAAGCTTGGCAGGCTGTCCTCCGGCAGCCTCCACAGCCTCGGGCTCCCACCGGCTTCCTGCATTTTGTCTGCTGATCATGTTGCCATAATGTGTATGAACTGTGTAACACAATCCTTTCAGTTAAAGATGAGCTACCAGGTATCTAACTTCTTTAACATTGTGTTTTTGTGGGGGGTTTTTGTTTTTGTTTTTGTTTTTTGTATATTGTTTACATTTTGAGAGGTAGAATCTGTTTCAAATGCTCTTTTCGTGTTTCTGACAGTATTGTTAATTGAGTCAGAACATTTGAGCTGTGGTTTGGTGGATTTTAGATTTTTTTAAAAGGTCATTTTCTGTGTTATCTTCAAAACCTTGGGTTTGGCCCTCTGATTCTTTTGGCATTCAAATGTTTAAAAGCTATTTATCTTGGTTTGTACAAGTTTTCTTTCTCTTTGTAATGATGAAGATATTATATTTGGTTTGCAGTCTGAATGTGGAGAAAGTGAACCGATCCCCAAATATTTGTCTGCCCTCACTTTTTCCTGAATCCCACCATTCCCTCTCTGGGCAGTGGAATGTATCTTAGGGGAAATGACTACCCTCAACCTTACTCTTTGGAGCCAGGAAGGTCAACAGCCTTATGGTATCCAAGAATAATTTTGGGTCTCCCAAGAACAAAATTATAAGAATAGGACATGGCTGACTGGGTAAGGTCTGGAGGGGGATAAGGGCAGGATTCCTCTCCCATTCCCTCCATTACCACCTAACCAGTAACAGCTTCTCACATCCCGCCCCTCTTCTGAAAGTCAGCAGCTAAGAAACTATAGTCTCCTAGCCAAAGTGAGGAGTTGTCTGAAAACTCTGTGTAGACCACTAGATGAAGGCCTCTGGCCCTTGTTTCTGTTAATGAACCACTGAGTCTTACCCGCCTCCCCCCAGTGTAGCTCCTTCCCTGTGACCCGCAGTTGGTGGGTAAGGGGCAGGGCTGGGAAGCCAGCAGTTCCAGGAGCACAGACTTAACAGTGCTCAATCTTTTCTTACATAGCTCAGGGGTTAGCGGTCTGTGGCAGGTGCCACGAGTCGCCCCTGTGGCTGTTCTCAGTGGCTCTCCACAAATTCCTACCACAGACAGCTCTTCCTCCTCTCTCCCTCTTCCTACTTCACTTGTTTCTCTTGCCTGTACTTTAGGCCTCAAACAGGTCCCCTGGTAGAACTCAGGACTTGGGACTATGGACTCCTCCCCTAGTGACTTTCCCCTTGTCGCAGTCTGCCAGGGCCTGCCCTGGGGAGGTGGACCAAAGACCCAAGACTTTTCAAGTAGCCAATCCCAATTGTCTTTTTACTGGTTCAAGTTGGGAGAGGGAAGAAACTTGAGCACTCCCAGCATTTGAGCTACTCAAGTGTTAGGGCCTGGAGGGGAGTGTGTTTAAACAACCTTTAGGGCTCTGGCCTTAGACCTGTGGCTCCCCCAACTCTAGGGACCTCACCTCTTTCTGGCAGAAATGTGGGGAGGAGGGTTCACTTTGAGCACAGGAATCAAAGGGAAAACACATTCAAACAACTGCCCCTAAATTTACCAGCCATCTGCAAGGGTCAGTGTACATGGCCCTACTAGCCTTCCTCTGCAATGTGCCACTTACGAAGGGGCTCTCCAAGGGAAGAGACTCAGCTGTCCCCAGGTTGTGCTGAGATCTTTCGGAGGCTGGAAAGGAATATTCCAGAGGAGCCCCTTCCCCTTGGCTCAGAGCATTTTGTAAGGAAGTAGGAACCAACAACCTTTGGGGGAAGGCTGGGTACTGCTCAGCACATCTAAACATCAGGTCAGGCATTATAATAAAAAAATGTGAATTAAGTTTAAATTTGGGGGGGCACAGGATAAACTACCACCCCACCATACGTGTGTGACTTCTCCATTTCCCACTGCAGTTTCCAGTTTTTAAATAGGAATTTTCAGCCCCTGTGCTTGTCTAATGTCTGCTTGGAAAAATTTGAGACCCTGTTACTGTTTTAAAATGCATGCATGTTAAGATGAATCTCCAACCCAAGGAAAATAAAACTCAAAAAGCTTTGTGTATACATTGAGTCCTTTGGAAATGAGCCTTTTATTTTTTCAGAATGAAAAAGTTTTTGTCCACGTTTCAGATGCTGCTTGGGCTAAATCAGCGTATGGCTTGAGTTTCTCTAAACGCAATGATTCTGGTCACCCACTTTCAGATGTGCTTAATAATAGTTAAGAGCAAGGAACCGGGGTTGGTCTGTTCATCTGTCATTATACACACTGAGGAATGGACCCACTCATTTCTCCAGCTGTGTAGAATCAACACTGGCTAGGAGCCGCACACCTGACACACCTGTCCCTACTCTCCCTTGACTAGCTATGTGGCCAACTTTGAACAGATCATCTGTGTACCTCAGGTTCTCCATCTCGATGTTTAGCTTAAAATCTAGGGTTCTCAAAGTGGGGTGCTAGACCAGCAGTATAAACGGCACCTGTGAAATCAGAAATATAAATTTGCAGGTTCCTCTGCAGATCTGAATCTAATTATTTTAAAAAGCCCTCCGAGGGATTCTCATGGAGGCTAAAGTTTGGGCACCACTATGCTATACAAAATTTCCACTTGTTATTAGGGTATCTACTATAGTTTGCAAAGTGCAATTATTTGGGAACTTTTAGACAGGTCCCCAGGCCCCTTTGAAAGGCCAATTAAATCAGAATCTTGAGGGATGGGATCAAAATATGCTTTAGAAGCTCCTCAGGTGGCTAATATGCAGCCAAGGTTAAGAACAGATCTATAAGGATACTATTCGTGGGTACCCAAATTTCTACCTGAAACAATGAAGGGAGATTTAAGGGTTTTCCAATAGAGTTGAGTGAAAAGGATCTTAAGCTTTGAAGTCAAATGGAACCATGGGTTTACATCTTTGTGCTACCACTTATTAAAGTGGTCCTGAGCAAGTTATTTAACTAACTACCTTTACAAAATGATACATCAACTACTTTAAGTGGTTATGATGACTGAATTCCAGAAGGTGCACAGCACTTTGTGCAAGGCCTAGCACATAGCAGGCACTCTGTAAGTGATGTGTACATATTATCCCCACTGGTGTACCAGTAGAGCGTGCTGCAAATCAAGAACAGCTGAGGGCTGAGCTATACCCTGAATAGTTATTTGCAACTGCCCAGCTAGGGCAGAGATCTATGTTAAAAGACTCAAAGACAAATAAGGTAGAATGAAAGAAAAACGATTTTATTAAAAAAAGAAGAAAGGATTCTGGGAACACAGGGTTAGTCCATTCGAGCCTTCAGTGTCCTGGTGGTGATTTTGTCCTTCTCACTGCAGAGGGAGAAAGTCACAAACATCTATACCCATCTAGACCGCAGAACAAAAGGCTGTCTTAACATGTTTTGCTCATGATACATTAATGTTAGCTTTGTTTCCTCAGCCTGTGGTGAGAAAGGGGAAAATGGAGAAATGGGGAGACTGCTGAAGGCTCTTCACAGGTGAGACCATCAAGAGTCAAATGATTCAGAACTGGACTATAAGCCTTCCAAAGAAGGGAAGTTACTCCCCCAGGCCTGGAGAATAAGTAACTGGAAGTTGTGATGGGTTTCACCCCACGAACATAAAAGAACTTTGGGGCGGTAAATTCTGTGTCAGCCCCATTCTCTTTTTAATGGTAATTAAGCAGGCTATCCCATAACCAAAGGTTCCCCATGTCTTTTCTGGGATTCACCCACGCAGCCAGGAGGACACCTACTTCCTCCTATCAGGTTCCTGTTGACAACCCCAAACAAGAGGAAAAAGGGGATGCCAGTTAGGACACAGGCTGGGTGTTGAAAAACAGTTCCCAGAACTGAGTACTTGACACTGGTGGGAGCTGGGAGAGGAGGGGATCCAACAAGGATTCTGGTCAGTCTGCAGTAGCTCTGCTGTGGGTCATCACCACATAGGTCTCTGAGACTTTAGGGACACTTAAGGAAAGAAATGTTTGTTGTGAGCAAGGCGGGGAGACTCAAGGTCATGGAGCCTCACCTGATAAGAGGCCAGGGGAATCTGGGTAGGTTCCCAGCTGCCAGCCTTAGGGAAGCATGGATTTCTGCTATCCTGCCAGTCTGCCACATATGCCTTTCTTATCTCACACCTGAGCAGGGGACTGGGAAGATGGGGTGTTTGTGCAGGAGGGGAGAGGGAAGTATCTGTAAAGTTTCTAGTCTCTAGCTCATACTCACATGATATGGACGATGACTCCCATGCCTGACACTGCATCCCGGTCCACAGCATTCAGCATGGCTTGTGAGATGGTTTCAAACAGGTGTTCTGGATCCTGCCAACGGAGCAGAAGCCTTTCTATCCCCAGAGCCTCAGACCCTAACTTGGTCTGGCTCCTTCACTCTTTCCTAGGCTCAAAGTCCCCAGAAGTTTCCTCAGCTACATCTTAGAGGGAAGCAGGGTTATGTAGGACAGTGCAAGCCCTGAACTTCCTCCATTGACCAGCAAGTGAGACCTTGGGCAAGTCTCATCTCCCTTCACTAAGCCTCGATTCCTCTTCTGTAAAATGGGGAGAAGACTCCCTATCTGGCTCCCATGTGCTCTGTCAGATGTCTAATGGACTCCTCCCCTGCGTGTCCCATAGATACCTCAAAACTCAGCCTTCCAGCCATGACAAATACATCCTCCATCCTACATCTTGGGCTTTGCTAGAAAATTCAGGAGTCCTCAGTATCTCCACCTTTCTCACATCTATTTTAAGTAACTAAGTCCTAGATTTTGGCTGCCCCACCCGCCTACTGCCACTATCTTTGCTCAGGACCTCAGTACCTCCTGCCAGTGACCACTATAGCCTGTCCCAACTACCTGCAGACCTCTGGTTCTTCAGGTTCCTTATTGCCTTTGACACTGTGCCAAAAAAAAAAGTTAAAACTTCTTGGCATGGTATTCGAGGCATTTCAAAATCTCTCATCCCAACCTCGATGTCCATCATCATCTCAACCCACATCCTGTCCACACTCCAGCAGCCACAGCAAGCTTTCTCCAGCCTCTGAACACACTGGGCTCCACCTGTACCTTTGCACAAGCTGTTCTTTCTGCCAATCAGGCCCTTTCCTTCCTTCTCTTACTAGCAAATTGCATTTTTATAGGTATCTGGGTATCTGCCTTGTTTCATTAGACTGCAGTAAGCCCTTGAAGACAGACTATCTGGTTTCCCCAGAGCCTGACAGAGCTGACACAGCAGACAACACACTCACTGCCAAAAACTGTTCCAATCTTTCCATATGTTTTGCTCATATCTCCATTCGTAGGTTCTATTATTCCCATTTTATAGCTGAGGAAATGGAGACAGAGAGGTAAACTGACTTACCCAAGAACATAACTCATTAAGTGGTCAGTGGAGCTGGTTTTCCAACCCAGACAACCTGGCTCCAGAACCCATTCCATTCAGCTGCCTCTAGCCTTATACCTTGTTAAATGTTTGTTCAGTAAATGAATGTGAGAATCCTGAAAACCCAATATGAAGAATTATTTGTTGTTCTAGCAAATAACTAACGAATCTCCTAAGAGAAGGTACTCTCCCCTGGAGCCAGCCAGCCAACACCAAAGGCCCTGGTGGACGGAGTTTCTGGCTCAACAACTGTGGCCTTCTATCCTACCTGCACCATTCTCTCCCATGACCTGCCAGATAAACATGTTTTTCTCTGATGGCAAAGGAGGGAAGGGTACCTCAGAGCCCATCCCCACTCTATGCCACCGACTCACCATGTTGGGCTCCCAGAGGGACTCACACATCCCGTACATTTGTTCAGCACAGGTGCCACTGACCACAAAGTCGTCAGTCACCATGGGGCAACCAATGAGGTCTAGAGAGCAAATGAAGGGCTTAAAGGTCTTCGGGTCCAACCCAGCAATGACTGGCTCAGTGTAGTAGGGACCAAACCTGTGGGCCAGGAGCAGAGAGAAAAACCAGAACTCAAGAGTACTCACTTTCCTGTTCAGGCCTGTAAAAATGAGGCTGTAGCCCAGACTTGGAGAGGAAAATAGAGGGCCTGTTCGGGAAGAACCCCTTTCCCTGTGGCTGGCTTTGAAGAACTCTTCCCCCCGCAATTCCTGGCATCTGACAATGCTCTAAGATTTTTATTCTTTTCTCTGAGATTTATTTTCATGTCTCCTTCTCACCCCTGACCCTCCCTTCCTCCTTTTTTGCAGAATTCTGCTTTCTCCTAATCTTTATTCTAATCCAGGTCCCAGCACCCTTCAATCCTCTATTTATACATTTATACTTCTACTCCTTTCAAAAAAGAATGAGGCAGTTGATAAGAAAAACACTAAAAAATAAAATGAAACCACTAAAACAAAACACAAGACACTCAGAGTGAACAGAAGTTTTGTTCTGAGCCTCCCAGAGGGCAAGGCAAAAAGGGATATTCAGTGGATTGGGTCATTCTCATTGTCTGCCAATATGAAGTACCAGCTTAGAAAAAACTTGTTCTAGACCCTGAGCTTTGAGAAGAATCAATCTTAGGGATCTTTGAAAACTAATGGCCACTATCCTCAATAGAAACTGTAAGTAAAGAGGCATTACCCATGTCTTATATTGGCCCTTAGTAATCTCTAACAGCATGACCTTAAGTTATAGTTCTATAAAAAAGAATTCTAAAAAAATATATAAGTTTAAGGTAGAAGAAGGGATTAGGATAAGGTACTTTGATGTGGTGCTTCTCAAACAGATCCCTGAGTATAAATTTCTATAAGAAATTAAAAATTTGTATTTCCTCTCAATAAACTGAAAATAAATTTAGTATAAGAATATCCTGGATTATCTGGGTGACAGTCTTAAAACTAAATATAGTAGTATAGTTCCAGGCCTGCTTTTATACTTCCAATTATGTTGCTGCTAAGGTATCACCCAAAGGTCAGTGTTTAACTCTTTCTGCAGTCTTTCACAGAGATGCCTGGATGGATTCTCTGAGGTCCACGAGTTGTTCCTTTAAAAAGGGGCTGCACATTGCTCAACTTTGCAAATCACTGCATGAGCCTATCCTAGTGGAAAATCAATAATTTTACTTTTGCTTGTAGAGAAAGCTCATGGCTATAGCAGGTAAAAATCTAGAATTTTCTAGGTCAACCTTAATGTCTTATATTTTTATTAAATTAATTTTAAAAAGTCTTTTGTTAAGACTATCTCAATTTAGGATTTTGATAAATGTGGTTACCATATGTGGCAGATAATTCACAGCTGAGGATATCAACTTATACCTAAGAAGAAAAAGGTAACCCTTTTTTGCTTTTCACTTTTAATATTATAAAGGCAATAATATTGCTCCAGGTATGAAAATAGTATGACTTAGTTTTGAAAGCTAAAGAGCAACTTTTCTATAAAGTCAAAAATTACTCTGAAATGAAGTTAAAAAAAAAAAAAGAGGAAAAAAAAAGAGCTAGACTTGTGTTCTTTCCACACCCAGTTTTGCCAAGGATGTATGAGGAAAGTACCCATGGGGTTCTCCCTTCAGTGCCATCCCAGCTTCTGCACTGAATTCTATAGTTAGGCCCCTTCTTTTCTCATCATAAAGAGCTCAAAGAGAACTGACAAAAATCAACATACCCAACTCCTGGGTTCCATGCTGTTCCAGAGAACCAAATCATAGAATTAGTTCTAGAGTAAGGGTGGCTCCTGCTGAGAGACTTCAGGGCACTCTTTGTGGGGTTAATTTTGTTACCTAGAACAAGTTCATCTGCTATTTGCATTTCCTGCCTTCTGAAGTTACCCTTTCTTTCCTGTTTGGTTGTCAGGCCCACAAAAACAGACCCATAAAATAAAGATATTGTACTGCAAATAAGAAGTGGGAGAATGAAGAGGGATCCCCTTCTTGGGCACCCTGCCATACTACATGCCTACTTGGCAAATTCAAGGTTTCTGCATTCCCTAAGTCCCAGGATGCATGGGAAGTCCTTCCTTAATGCTGTCAATAGATTCTGTGACTTTAAGTGAAACACTGTATAATGAAACTGACTGTACAATAGGCTAATTGATATAAATAAGAGTTAAGTTGCAATGGCATCTCATCAACGTTATAACAAAAGGACGCTGAATGGAATGTTATTTGAGGACCTACGACATTTCAACATTTCCACTCACCGTTTCTCATACAAGAGATTGGCCACCATGCTCATGAGGGTGTAAGGCTTGATCTGCCGACCTTCCTTCAGCTCATACAGGTTCAGTCGGAACTTGAGGCGCTGGGCACTGTGGTAGGAGGAAAAAAGTCATTGATGAATGTCCCCTAGTGTCCAACCCGTGGCAGTCAGGAGGTATGTAGGAAGACATACAATCTCAGCCACTGCCCAAACTCTTCTCTTACTCTCCCAGTGATTTTCTCTCTAGAAGTCCAACCTCATGTCCATATTTCAGGACTTGTCCAATACTTAACACCTGTAAACACACCACTCTACTAACCTTTCCTCCCATACTTTCTTTGAGGGTAGAAGAGAGTTTAGATTTCCCCGCCTTTTTTAGGAACAAAATGAACGGCTCCTTCTATACTCTTGGCAGGAGTCTGCTGCAGAAATAGTGGCAGTTTACAGCACAAAGAATGGACAGAGAGTTGACCTAGGCTAAGCCTTCATCCTCCAACTTAATTTTTCTATCCATAAGGTGAGGACAAAATAAATCAATTGGTGGTGAAATAACATATAGGTATTTGACAATGTGCTTGGAAAAGGCAAGGTCTTATGTGTCTTAAGCAGCAGCTACTGCATTAATGGACTGGAAAGTGCCTAAGAAAAAAAGGCCATAACTCCTCCAGTGCCATCTGAGAGCTCAGGGATAGGTCCCTGCAGAAAGCAGAATAATGCCATACCTAACAGTGGCAGTTATAGGTGACCAGAACAAAGAGCCTCAGACACAACCTTAGTTTCATCTTATAAGTGAGGAAATGAAGGCCTAGCAAAATTAGCAATTACTGCCTACAAGCAAGCAAACTCAATGAGAAAAGCCTGAAGAAAGGAAATGGTGGGAGAAGAGCAGCAGTGACTGGAGAGAGGAAGGCTGATGGGGGCTTTCACACTGAGGGGAACCCTAAGTTGTCATTCTCTGATTCCAACACAACCAGGAAAAAAAATGGCTGGTTGGGTTAAATCTCAGGAAGAATTTCCAAGTTAAATGTTTTTGAAACTTAGGGAACTTTAAGGGAAATGAGAGAAAATTTTCTGCCAAGCTTCCACTAGTATTAGTGAGCTCTCAATCTTCTAGGAACTCAGTCCAGGAACTGCTGCTTCTTAGGCACCAGTTTCCTGCTGTCTATGACCTTATCTTCCCTCCTAAAACCATTTCTTGAGTCTTCTTCTCTTTTTCTCTGGCTTCTTTCTAAGCCCACTGCTAATTAAAGAGTTCAGCTCGAACTACAGCTTATTTTTTCCCCTCTACTTTGTCTCTTCAGAATCTGTTTCCATAAATTTAATAGTTCACCAATGCCTTTCCAGCCCTGAGATATAATTTCATATTTCAACTGCTCGCAAGATGTTTCTACTTGGTTTGCCTTGTCCCCTCAAAATTGGTGTCAAAATCAAAGTCACCACCTCCCTCTAAAACTAGTTTTCCCAATTTCTATATTTCAGTCAACATGTTCAAAACAAAAATCATCTTTAAAACATTTCTGGATTGTCTACATGCTAGGTAACTAGTCTACACACTAGTAACATAAGACACAAACCCCAACCTCAATGAATGATTCTTTGGCCTTACAATATCCAAGTAGCCACTAAGGCTGGTCAGCAACAATTCTCAGAAATGTCTTCCTTTCCTATCCCATCACCTGGTTAGGACCAAAACCCTCACACATGGACCACCCCAATAATTACCTATTTAATCTCCCAGGTCCTCTCTTCCCTCAAATCACAGAACCATTGCCAAGTAGATAACCAATCTAGCAGCTAATAAGCACCAGCTCATCACAAGTCAGTTATATTTCTGTATGCCTGCCTTGTCTCCCAACTAGACCTGAAGTTTTTCAGGGACTCAGGGTAGGCTTTGGCTTCAGAAAGGCCTGCGTGGGATCCTAGCTGACAGCTTGCATCTTGGACAAGACGCCCTCTAAAACCCCTGTTTTCCTCATCTACAAAATAGGATAGCACCATGGTAATGTCACTGAGAGGATAAATGAATCCATGCAGGTAAAGTGCTTTCCACAGTCTAGCACGGAGTAAATACTCGTATAATTTGGTTAGAACACAATTCTTTATCGCTTATGGTGTCCGGCAGACTCAGACTCACTGGTGCTGTCTGGTAGTTTGACCACCAGGACTCAGGACGCCATGCAAGGCGGGTCCAAAAAGAGGCCTGGGTGTGGGCGGGGACCCCCAACACTTACACAGTCTGGACGTCAGTGGCTAGCCCCGCCAGGCCGATGTACAACCGGTCGCCCATGGGAAAGATCTTCTGGAAGTCTGTTGTCACCATCTGGGCTTGGATTCCGAAGCGCCTGTCGGCAGCGATGGCCACACAGTTCTTCCCCTTCATGGCCATAACGGCCCCTCCATTATAGGACATAATAGACTGGGGCAGACAGCGGAGGGGCTTAGCGTGAGGCGTCAAACACGGCCACAGCTCCCAGCCCAGCCCCTAATCCGAGGCTCCTGTTCACATTGTCCTCCACTCTGGGAGGAACCCAGACGTCCTGAACTCCAGCTCTGAGATTAGCCCTCTGGGGCTACGAGGAGCTGCAATCACCCCCTCGATCCTCATTGTGGTGTGAGCTCCCCTTCAAACCGGAGACGCTTCCTTCAGTCGACCACTAGGCCCTCTCCGCCTCCCAAACCTCCCACGACCCCCTCCCCGTTTCTCAATCCCTACCCCATATCCTTTCTCTTCTCTCCCCATCTCACCATGATTGCAGTGTGTGAGAACCTCCAGCCACAATTCCAGCAAACCGGCTACGGCCCTCACTGCGCAACTACCCTCGCTGCTTTCTCTCTATTGGCTGAGAGGCCGACCCTTCCGGGACATTTTGGCTTTTTATTGGCTGTACTCCTGTCAGTCACCAGCGCGTAATGTTTGGTTGAGGAGCCAAAAACGAAGACGCTGAAAGAGGAAAGTGAAAAGTCACTGTGAATGCGGAAGAACCTGGCGTCGCGGTGCAGGCTGGGATCGCGGCAGACCTGGTTTCGGGATCGGGGAGACGAGGCACAGGACCTTCGTGCACGTGGGCTGCGGCCCCAATTGAAAGGCTACCGTTGCTTATCAGCACTCTGTACGGGTCGAGCTTATTACTCATGCTAGCTTTTTCATTTATTCATTCCGGAAATTCTTACATCGATTGTGTGCCAGGCACTATTCTAGGCTCTGGGCATTAACTGGCGTAGAACGGTGCCTGGCATTTAGGAGGCGCCCATTAATTGCATACTTAATAATGCTAGGGGGAGGGATAGGAAGAGGGCGTGGTGAGTATTCTGCGGCAGCAGGTATTCAGCTGCAAAGGGAAGGTTTGGAGGCCGAAGGTTGTTTTGCTTTGAGGGACTCTCAACTGGTCAACTTCACGTATCTCTGTCTCAGGTCACCCTAAATAGGGACGTTCCGAGCTTCCCCTTACCTAAGATCCGGAGGAAGCCGGCGCTGCCCCGACCAGAGCCAATGGAAGAGAGTCATGCGCTACCTGCCTTCCATCCCTAGATCAGGAACACTTCTTTCTCCTCGGGGTTCGACTTCTTGGCTCGGTTTTGGTGTTTTTCTCCTGACTCCTGCGCCATAGCGTAATTTCTCCCATTGACTCGACTAGCCACCGCACGGGCTATTATCGTAGTCTCTGTGGCGCAATCGGTTAGCGCGTTCGGCTGTTAACCGAAAGGTTGGTGGTTCGAGCCCACCCAGGGACGCTTTCCTTTTCCGCCCGCTGGAAAACCAGTTTTAGTGTTCAAATGGCAAACAAAACACTTTTCCTATGGTAAATCAGAGGGTCATTGTAATTGAAAATGTTATGCGACCCATAGTAGGATAATTACTCCGTCACTTTCCTCCACCGCCTCCCCACCCTTACGCCCTCAAACTAGATAGCAGAAAAGAGAGGTTTTTATCTCACTGTATAAAATCCATTTCAGGTTCCACATTTTGTAGGATTATAAATGAATTTACAGTGGAGGTTGAACAGTTTTTCGTTGTCTGCTTCATCGACGTTACATTCTATAAATAATACATTTGGGAGGGAGGAAAGCGCAGAGACAAAAGAAGGGACAAACTGAGGGATGAAAAGAAAGGTGAGAAACAGAGAACAGCTGTGATCAGAGAGACAGAAAAAGGAGGCATGGCAGAGGAAATAGGCGAGGTGAGTGGAAGACCCGGAGAAAATGGAGAGGAGGTAAAGAGAAGCAATTAAATATGAGAAGCATCAAAAAAGGAAACAACAAAACAATTATTTTCTTAGAAATACACAGGCAAGTGAGGAGGATGAGGAAAGAGATCCAGAAACTGACAAAGGACACTGAGGGAGAGAGAAGGAGTAAAGAACACAGGTAAAGAGAGTCATAAAATCACTAGAGGAGCCGCCCTCTTCTACCGTTGTCATCTTCCAGAGGATCTTATCCTGGTAGTAATTCTTGGTATGTGCTGAAAATAATTACCTGAGTATCCGGAGTTCTTGCCCTTTAGAAGTTTCCAGTCTATGACAGACGCAATGACTCTTCTATTGGGTAGTTGTCAGGTACAGGAATATATAATATTCCACGTGGAATACTACAGCTAATGAAGAATTCAAGTGAAGCATTGGCATTTAACGTCTGTCAGACACGCATCTGAGGGCGTGGGGTGGGGAACTCCACTTTTATGAAGGAGTTAATCAAAGGACTCTCAATCAGTTTTCTTCGATGTCTGGTCTCTTCTCAAGATTAGGCTTAAAGGATACCTCTTCTGAAAGGCCTTCCCAGTGCTCACCTATTTCTATCCAGCATCCACACCACCGGTGGTGGCAAATCCGAGGCTACATGGTGCCATGGAAGCTAACGGGACAGGCTGTGTAACCCTTTTTGAGTTTGCCGCCACCAGCCTGTGAGCCCCCTGTGGGGAAAAGCCAGGCCCATTAGCGTTAAGTCCTCTGTGCCTAGCGCAGTATCTGACATTGACACAGGTGCTTCTTTGTGCAGAAACTAGAGTCAGATGTGGGTAGGGTCGGGTCAGAAAGTTCTGCTAAATCAGATAGTTTCTCCTGCTAAACCGGGGATGTGGGGACCTGTTGCCCAGGATGGAAATTACTAAAATGAAGTTTTAGTGGGTAGTGGGGTTTCAGCATGTTCCCTCTGTTTTGCTCCTGAGTGGTGTTTAATAACTCAGGAACAACTGAATAGACCTCCAGTGAGCATAGTACTCCCCTGAGGCAGCACTCTAGAATTAAAGGGCCGCAATGGGGACTCAGAGGATGTCAGCCCTTTTCCTAGTAGAGGATATCCCCCTACTACACGCACACACCTAAGGGCAGCCTTCCGATGCCCCATGGATTGTGATCTCTGCGAGATCTCTGCGAAGCCCCTACAGATTTCTCTTGCCCAGAATCCACTAGCCCGAAAGGAATGGCAGGCCAGGAAGGAGTTCCTGCTGGGCTTCCCTCTGGGTAGGGCAGTTGCGGGACAGTGGAGGGTGCTCGGATCTTCTCTGGCAGAGTCTAAAATGCAGGCGACGCACTTGCCCTAGGGACAGTGGGCTTGACTACGCCAAGAGCCCCCTTTTCTTGAAGGGCGGCGAACTCCGTGTCTCCATGTACAAAGACAGGGGAGCAGGTGATCCGATTCTCCCCCGGGTCTTCAGACCACCCCTCTGGGCAGAAATCTCTCTTCCACTTCTTCATTCTCGCCCCCTTTTGGCCAGTGTGGGCTGAAGGCTGATGCTGGGGTCATTTGGCGGCCAGTGTCCACAGATCTCCTGGTCGCAGGCTAAAGAGTGAAAGCATGCAGTCCGCGGACCCCAGCTTTGGGTGGGCCTGAGCTGCGAGCGAGGAGGGAAGAGGAGGGAAGCAGGCGCTCCAACGCTTGGCGAAGATTCGTCTCCCAATATCCTAACTCGAGCCAGCCACCGCTTAATGGTGCTTCTGGCCGGATGATCGAGGTCTTTGGAGGGACAGAGACAATGACCATCTCCAATAAATCTTGACTAATAACCGAATCGACCGTCCTAACGAGGCAGGTCCTCCGTTGTCGCCGGAATGTAGTATCGATTAGCTTCTCCGGCGCCAGCTTTAGCCGCTCCCCCGGCTTATGCTTCCCTCTTCGTTCTCTCCTCGCGGGGGGAGCCACTGGCCACCGGAGCGACGGATGGAGTCGGCCCGCGCCCACCGCCTCTGCGTTCGTCCGGCTCCTCCCGCCGTCGACGCGAGGGAGGCGCAGCAGCAGCGCAGAGAGCGGAGCACGATACGTGCCGGGGCGAAAAATGCGGGAACTAGCGCGAGGCAGGGAAAAAAGCGCGGGCCCACTTTCCAGCCCTGGCGCCTAGTTTTCTAGTTTATTCGGAGCTCTCGCATTCAGCAGGGTTATTGCGTCCCGGGCCCACGGCCTGATCCCTGTCTTTGGCTCGTCTCCTGGCACAGGTTGCGTTCCATTTTTCTCCACGTCGGGGACGGCAGCTTCTACCACAGCAACCGATACCGCGCCAGGAAACATCCCCCTCCGCCCCCTGTGTCACCCGCCTATTTGCTCCCCCGAGACGCCCGGGGCTGGGTCCGGGGTGCTCTGTTTTGGTGCCGGTGATTAGGCAGCCGAAAGGGACAAGGAGGGTGGGGAGGACAGGCCATCTCTTACAAATGCAGTTATTAATTTTGAGGGAGTGTCACTTAGAGTGAATGAAAATAACCCGGACGTGTGGCCAAGGCGTCGCGTCTCCCGCCCGAGCCCAGCGCCCTTTGGCTGAGGCCGACGCTGGAGGACTGCAGCCCAGTCCTCATTTCACCATTTTCTAGGTGCCCTAGCTAAGGGCGGGGATCGCAGGGTCAGGGGTTGGGGGCGCACACGTATTTTTGAGGGGCGAGGACGGTGAGTTGCGAAGGGTAACAGAAGAGTATTTATCCTTCAGGGTTAGAGGTGTTTGAGAAGGGTGAGGTCATGGCCTAGTTTGGGGGGCTTAGTACCCGGTGCGGGGGGACAGTCGCTTTAGCCTCTCCCCCTCCTTCTCGGCCCCTCTCTGCAAACACCCTAAAGGAATGAGGTCACGTGGGTGAGTAGTGGGCGGGACCTACTCTTGTCTGGAGGAAAAAAGCCATTTTGTCCCCCCCCAGCCTGGTCCCTCCCCTCCCCCATCCGTCCCCTCCCCTCCCCTCTCTCCCTCCTACCCCAAGCCGCTT